>CM075860.1:65186735-65754235 GCA_037975125.1 Latrodectus hesperus
CACAATGCTATTTACTTTAAGGCATAAGTTGTTCCATATTACATGAGGCCTACAGCTAAATCTATTACAGCTAAATTTGACATATCACTAAAATACCTTTTCTGGTCCACCAAGACTTAAAGTACTGCCAAAGGGCTTAAGAGCCTAGGTACACAGTAAAAATTAGTTACCTTCATACCTGAAATTTGAAAGATAATGTAAGCCACGTAAGTTTACATTCTTCACTTATCATCCTATATTCAATGAAATTTTCTAAGAGAAATGACTTGATGGATTTGAAGAAAAACACCTTACTGATTTTAGGTAACTTCAGGTAATATAAGACTTTGTTGCAGTGAGATAAAAAGTAGTTTCATAAAAAATAATAAATCGTTCATATGTGATAGAATAGACGTTCCGTTTAAATCAGAAATGTCTTAAAAAAAGAAAGCTTTAATAATGAAGAGAATCAATAAATAATTAAAAACAGTCATATATGATAAGAATATAGTGGTTCCATTATATACAGATGAAGGTTGGACGTCATCCTAATACATTTGATTTGAATATTGATTAGAAAAGTGGACATACATTGACTAGGATAGGAATCAGCTGCAGCCTAGTGCAAAATGCTTTAGCTGAAGTGTCGTGATTTTCAAATCAAATTAAGAAGAAGAAGATATAGATTACAGCAATATTTATAAATCACATTTGATCGTTCAAGCTTCGAATCGTAAATAATTGTCTTTCACAGGAACTTGCTGATAATAATGGTAAATTGGTTGCATCTTGTGAGATTATGAATTTCAATATCTGAACAAAATACGTTCATTTTAACTATAGAATCTGTCATCTCCCAATTTCATGAGCACTGTTACACTTCGTTGAATATTCAACCGACAAATCTTCCATAAACTTTTGTGGGATAATGACACTTGACTCATGTTTGCCTCTACACGGATTATTCTCCAACCTTCTTGTTTCTCTATATTTCGTACCAAATTCTTTTTCAATTTAGTTTACTTGAGCAGGATCACACGCCGTTGAGGAAATAGATTTCCTCTGCCAGGAATTTCTGCAGTGCAGTTGTCATGGATCCACTTTCCTTGCAAAAAACTTCATATGCTTATTTCTGGTTAGTATGAATCCGAGGTCGAAAGAGATTAATTTCTACGTGGGGTACTTAACATTAGCCTAGCTTACCTATACCATCTCAACAAGATTTGAGGAATTAACTATCTATCAATTTTTTAATAATCTTGATTAAAATCAAGGATGATAAGCACAAGCATATAATCAAAATGGTGAAATGTTATTTTAAAGTTAAAAAAATTAAAAGTTTAGTCTGGCCGAATTAAAATTTTGACCCTAATTCAAGATTATTTAAATTGTTTGTGAAGAGTTGACAAACATGTCCTTCAATTTCAAACGTTTATACGGATTGATTCTAAAAATAAATGCTTAAAAAGAGGCTTACGACAAACCACCAAATAAATTGCTACAGCCATTTTAACTTTTAGCAAGTAAATTGTAGCATTAGGTCAAAAGTTTACATATATACAGGATGATAATTAGAAACAGTCGATAATTTGATCCTGTAAATCATACTATACAAGAAAATGGTTGAAATACTGATAATAGTAATTTTCAGGTATGATCTTACAAAGGATGTCATAAGCAATAATTCAAAACTAAAAATTATGATAAACCTTTTTTATTCGAAGTTTTGCTTTATTTCATTTCCAATAAAACTTGTTTTTTATTGTAATAAGATCGCAAAAATGGCAAATTTTAATCAGTATATAAAAATAAATGTTTATAAATGGCAATATATAAATATACTGAAACTGCAGCAGAATATGATACATAGACACCATGTTAAAAAAACATTGGATGAGAAAATATCCCCATTTTGATATCAACCTAAGTAGATTTTAATTTCATTCTTTGTGTCATTTTTAAAAAAGTTATCTGAAACTAATGTAGAATTTAATATAGCCGAACATCATAACATAACTTGATTTTATTGATGTTTTAAATGATAACCACTAAAAGCGATGACTTGAATGAAGTCATAAATATATCTAATTATTTTTTAAAATTGAAAATTTAGTGGCTCATCTTATGTTTTCATTAAACCATAGATATATTAAGATTTTTATAGCTCGAGAAGCAACGGATTGTTAATTCACCATAATGAGTTCTTAAAGTATATACTACCAAAACTTATATATTGTATGCCCAGATATGTAATTTTTCTTGATGCATTTCTTTCTATATCAAGTTCCATATCATCTTTCTATATTGAGTTGCTTGTATATTTAATAATATTGTATGAATATAGATTGTAAAAAAATTACATTTTCCATTGCTAACCGGTGAGAATGCTAATTGGTGAGAATATTTCTACACCATTTAGTTTCGATTCATTTTATTCTTACAAATATAAATATAAAATACTTTTATTTGTCAACTTTAATTAGAAATATATTTTTGGAAATAATATTTATTTATTATAAATTTGCTTAGCAAACCAAAACAATTCTAAGACTATGCATTTTTAATAAATTAAATTTTTTTGGGTTAGTTTGAATTGATGTACTGAATAATTTTAAATTTTAGGTATAAGAGACCATTATGACATTTGAAGCATTAATTTCAATGACATCTGGTGTTATAGAGTTTCCTTAAGATTTTACGTATGGATCAAACATTGAAGATAACTAAAGAACATGGCATTGAAAACGCTTTTCAGCAGCAATTAAGTAAATATTTACTTAAATTAAAATGCTTATTAATTATAACAAATATTGTGTAACCTATTACTGATTTAAAAAGTCATTCTCATATTATAAACATTTACTTCATCTGCTTGAATTAAAATGTTAGCAAGATAAAAATTATATAAAAACATAAAAAATGAGTAATTATTTAACATAAAATTATTTTAACATAAAAACATAAAAATTATTTTGAAGCGAAACCAAAGAGAACAATGAGGAGGCTGCTATAGGAGTAGGAAAGTCTTGTCTTCGTTTTCATTTTATTTTTCTAAAATAAGAATGTATTTTTTAAAAGATTTCAACTTTCAGTATCAGTTGGTTCAAAAGTATTTTATTGTATGGTGTGTATAAATTTCTTAATCAAAAATTAAAATTCATCATAATGATGGAATTAAAAAATAGTTTATGTGTGATGAAAACAATCCTTTCAAGGTTTCAATTTTTTAAAAAGTAATTTCAAATGAGTTAAAACATTTTCTGCTTAATCCATGCTATGATTGATTGTGATAAAATCCATTAAGACATCTGCATACTCTTATTCAGTCATGGTCGGTAACAATGTTATACTGGAAGAAATGGTATTGATTTATATATTATATGATAACCAGAAATCAATTTAAAACTCTGCTGTTTATTCATCGTCAAATTATATCTTCTTAATTTAAAATTGTATACATTAATAGATTAAAATTGTATACATAAATAGATTTGAAGATTTATATATATCAACTTTTGAAAAATATAGATTAAAAAATTTTTGTTAAAAATATTTCCGTATCATTCCTCATTTAAATGTCTTAATGGGTGCAAAAATTAACTTAAGGAATAGCTCTAATAAGAATTTTTATTCTAATTCCATCGATTTAACAAAGTTTTTATTATTTTTTTCCCGTATCATTCATTCTTCGGACTTGATTCCTTAAGTTTTTATATATTTCTACGATAATTTAAGGATTAAGATCCTTTTTATTACACCCGGGTGAATTCCGATCATCTGCTGATTATTTAGAACACTTTGTCACTAGTGCAAAAGTGTTGCCACACGCACTACTTTAATTTACAACCTTGTTAAATTCAGTCGCGATTAACATAAATCTACAGTTAATGGTTGCAATAAATCAAGATGAATGGATTAAAAAGCAGCTTCGGACACTGAAATTCATTTGCTAGAATGACGTTACGTTTCCCTTACTAACGTTCAGTCAATGGTCCTTTTTATAGTTTGTCGTGGTAATAAAAGACTAAAGAATTTACCAATCAGAAGACAACGTTCAAAGGGAAAATATATAAAAGGCTTCATGTCTGACTATTAATTGCTAAAAAAATTCATTCAAAATAAGCTAAAAAATTCATTTCCATCAAAATGTAAAATAGATTAGATTTCAACAAATTCTAAAATAAATAGATCTTATCCTTCATTATTTGCATTTCATCATAAAATGTTACTCCCATTGAATGAATTTTCCTATGCATTCAAAGGATAACATTTTATTCACTTCATTACATTCAATACTTCCAAAAACTGTATTGGAAATCATTTTAATACGATTTTAATATCTGTTTCACAATATCTTTTGGAGTTTTTGTTCTATTTTTGAATACAAATGTAATTATACATGTTCTTAGAAATGGTTAGAATTAATCGATTAACGTTCATTCATTGCAAAAAGCTCATCTTTCAACAATTAAAATAAAACTTTGGATTGAATAAACTGAAACATAATAATATTAAAACTTCTAAGCTCTTCAGTTAATGTTTTCATTAATTATGGTTTCAATAAATTAAGAAAAATAAAATATTTAAAAATCATCTCTTTAAAGTTTAACCGTTGAATATAACATTTAATTTTTTTTCCAACGGCAGACAATTTGGCGCCGAACCCTATGCCCTAACAAGGCCAAAAACTGCTACTCATTTGTCGTTACCCAGCGGGCACCTGTGAACCAAGTCACGGAGGCGAGTAGCATTGCCCGCGCCATACCACCACAAACCCGTTTATAAGGTCGGCCTTATTCATACATCATCACGGATGAAAAGACAGAGAAAGTAAGTAACATTTATGTTCGAACCGAGATTTGAACCAGGGACCCACAGCTCAGGAGTCAGTAAAGCTAACCCCTTATCCATTGATAGACATGTTTGGAACTATATGATGGTTCAAATTTAAGGATAAATTGTTAGGTTCATATATCATCTTAAATTAATGTTTTCATTTATCAGATTTACTAATAAATTCATACCTTTTTAATCTATTCAATATATTATTAAAATTAATCAGATGGTATACATAGGAAAATTAGCAAATTACAGAACTTTCAGTAAATAGATAAGTCACAAAATTTATAATCAGTAAAAACGTATTTAATTTTAAATTAATATTTTAAAGCTCTAATATATCTTTAAAGTTTTTTTAGCAATACACATTAATGGCTATTAAAATTTAATATTTTAAAAGTATAATTAATTTAATTTATCTTCCGTAATCTTACTATGCCAGAAATGCATTTAAAGTAAATACTTACAACTGCTTTATGATTTTAAACACAATCGAGTAACTGGGTTGACAACTGAATTGGCAACTTACTCTCTAAGATACACCACATCAGTGTAAAAGTTTGAAACTTATAGAAAATTTTAAATTGCGCAAATTCTTTCAAGTCTAGGATCTTCGGCTGGCTAAGTTATAAAATCCTCTACCTCTTGATGATGAGATTTTTATTTTCTCATAGTATATTTCATCACGTTTTAACGAATCTGATTTTACACCCTACCACTTTTCTTTAACTGTGAAAGATTTTTGCTGTGAATTTGACTCAAAAGCAAATGGTATTTTTCATGAACAGAACATTAAAGCAGATATATGAAATCATTTTAAATAATCCTCCAAAAGAATATTTCTACAAGTGTAACTTGTTTTGCAGCATGTTTATTATTGTCTTAGGATGTTCATTTGGAGAATGACAAAAAATTTTTTCACAATGGATAGTCAAAGTTGACTTAGAAGGCCAGTTGATATTGTATTTCTTGATAATCATTCTATAAGCAAAATCATGTGTTAATTAAGCAATAGATTTAGAAAGCAAACAGCTAAAAAGGGCAATACTATTTTGTGGGCTGAAACGAAACTTCGGATAAATTTTAAGATATATGCGTGCACATTTCTTTATTAAAAGAAAAATACTGACGAAATCAGAAATTAAGGTAAGAAGGGGAAAAATCCTAAATATATTACGCTGGAAGATTACTGAACAAAAATACAGGCTAATAATTTCAGGAGGAAAACACGATCACACCTTTAAGCATTGCATCATGTGCATAACCAGACTGTCGATACATTTGTCGATGTCGATTTGTTGAAAGATGGCGTTTAGCAGACTTTAAAAATAGGATATAACCACTGACTTTAAAATGTGAAAAATAAGCTGATGATTGTTCAAGCTACAATCAATTCAAATTAAGATAGCTTGTTATGTTGCTAATGGCTATCCATACCAACACATGAAGAGTAGGGCCTTTAAAAAGATTTCGAATGCAAGCAAATTATGTTAATGAGTTTTCTTTTGGGATACTTCAGATAAGTATACGGCCATTAAAATACTTCATCCAAACCCAAGACTCATTTGAAAATGCGATATTTTAATATTTATTTATCCAGCTTTGCCGTTGAGCATACATAAAAAATGATTGATCAGTTTTCTATTCCAAAACTCCAGACAAATGTACGGAAATCACAAAGATGTATGTAAAAACTGAGCATCTGAAAATACAATGTTTTGACATCCCTAATGTAATCTTTGCTTTAAACACATCAGAACAGCACCCTAATTGTATGCTGCATTGTCAAAGAAAGAAACTTGAAGTAATGGTTGTTTGTGCTTTACCAAACGTAGCCACACTGTTCGATCGGATATTAGAAGTACACCAAAAATTCATGTCCCGACTAATGGTCCGTGATATGGTTGCAGTTTTTAAATCCTTACCTTCCAAAATATCATGAGCATTATTTACATGAGAGCTTTGAGATCCTGCATGTGATTCAGGATGATCTTCAGCAAGCCATCGATTCTTTGTATGGATGATATTGGTTAGATGTTGACCGACCATGTGATAATATAACGAAGTAAAAATTTAAATTTCAAAGACAAGATCCTTCAATTATTAAATTCCAAAATTTCTTGATTAACACTTTTTATTTTTATTTTTAGCACAACTTAGTATTTTGAGGAAACATTGATCTTACAAAACGAGTTCTGAATTAAAAAAAGTCCATAAGATGGTATTTTTTCATTAAATTTGATTGATATTCGTCACTGATATTAGCGCTCCAGAAGTAATGGGTCCTTTTTGCATCGTCCAAAAGCACACGTTCTTAACTTGAATCGCTGCTAATTTGGACTGCTTTCGGTACATTTCTAACACTCTATGGCCATTGGAAGTGCCCTTTTTTCGAGGCGTGCAAAATAATGCAATTGCCATTTGAACATATCTTTAATAACTTAGAAAACTTTTGAGGTAGAAGAGAATTCAATCAGATTAAGTAAAATATATCTCATACTCCTTGATGAAACACTTGGTGAATCCTCAGAAATAGCCCTAATCGAATTTTACCAACATAAATGAAAATTATAAACATCTATATTTGTTGAAACAGCCCTTTATATATACCAAGTTAAATTGCACACAAACTAAGTTCCCCATTAGTTTATTATAAATGAAACAAATCACTAGAGTACTGACAGCGATTTCTTTACTTTGTAAATTAAAACGGAATTGAAATTTTACTCGAATTTTCAACAAACGTCAACATTTTCGACTGACAAAGTGTTTCTATGACCTATTATTAATTAAGATAATTCTGTAATCGTATCTATCGTTGTCACTCTATGAAATATCACTGATTTTTATTTCATGAGGAATTTTTATTCAGCTTAACATATGTTCCTGCCTTAGTACCTATTACCACCAGCTTTATGAATAAATCCATTATATCAAAATTTATCTTCACTCCAAATTTGAGAACTTTTTACCGATGGTGGTTTTATTAGAGAAGTTATACGAAAATATCGTATGAGAGACCTTATGTATAGGTAATAAATACTTACATTCCCAGGGATATTCATTTTTTACGACTTGCATTCATAAGGGTTAAAAAGTGTATAAATTTAACCATCATCTAATATAATATTTTGGCAACTTAAGCAAATATAAATACAGATACTAATTAATAATAATAATGTAATACTTTAAAATAAAATATCGAATTAAGCCTTCACACTTCCTTCTTTATGAAATTTTACATTGAAATAGATTTTTTATATGAAAATAGAATATTAATTAATTTAATAACTCTAATTAATGCTTTCTTTAATGTAATGGTTTTGAAAAGATTGTGTTATGTCATTCATACATTTGAAAAAGACATCTTTCATTCTTATTAATGACATTTAATTTTAATTTTTAATCCTATTTCAAAGCAAAAATAACTGGTATTGCAAAAATAAGATATGAAATCTAGAACAACATTCTTAGAAACTTGTATTTTTCGATCTTTTTTTTTTTTCAAACGCGTATCAATTATACAGCATATATGTAAGTTCATATAATAAATAAACAGCTAATTCATCCATTTTTAAAGACAAATTACCCTGGCCATTGAGAATTATCTCTTCTAATTCGTGTTAAGGGCACAAAGGATAATAACAGGTTGAGTTGAGGAAATACTCGTTCTTTTGAAATGTAAACAATCAGCCTAAGATAAGAGGCAAATAAACATTACCCTGTAGATCAACTCATGTCAAATCACATGAATTCTGACAGCATCTTATTTAGGAAGATATGAAAGAAATTATCTATTCTTTCAAGAGTTTCAAAGAAGATTGCTATCCAGGATAAATATCCCCTTTCAAATCCAGTATTTTAGAATCTATGTTGTCTATTAAATTCATTATCACAGTCAGATATTACAAATGATAATTATTCTAACTTCTTATTTTTTAGGCTAAGAATTTGCGCTTTGTTTTAATCACTAAAAAGTAAAAATCAATTTTTCAAATTTCAAGTTTGTTATGATGATAACAGGTTAGATGAAACGAGTTCAACCATTTATAGTTCTTATGAAAATAATTTTATCTTCAATTGAATTATACTTCCTTCTATTATCTATATATAGACAAGAAGTTACATTTCATTTTGTGTTTTATATGCATCTAATGCATATAAATTTAAAATTCTAACAAATTTTTTAAACAAAATTCAATAAAAACGAGTTTTCTTGTTAAAAGGAAGTTTTAAATTATTTTACGAATAATGAATGTTGAAAATATGTGTGTACATAATTGAAAAAATTAAAATACAATAACTAAATCATAAAAATAATTTTTTCCATTATATATTGGCTGATGAATATATAATTATTATACTTATTAAGAGATATTTAAATACAATATTTACTAACTGTATTAAATAAATAATATATATATATATATATATATATATATATATATATATATATATATATATATATATATATATATATATATAAATATATATGTGTATATATATATTAAACTGAATGCAATCAGAAAATTTTTGTTGTTTAATCAGATAATGTGGGACTCCATAAATATAAAAAATATCAGGAAAAATAATAACTGATTTGTTAATATGTTATCTTTTAATTTAAAAAATGTACTCATTTAAGTAAATGGAAAGTTCATCTAATTACTGAATTCGTTATTATTTTGATCCTATCTGAATGTCAGACAGATTCTTGCAACGCTGAAGAAATTATTACGAGACGAATTTTATTTAAAATTAAATAAAATTTTCCGAAATAATAGTTTTATTTCATTTATTTTAATTGAAAACAAAATAATAAAATTTAAAATTCTACAGTCTTAGACCTCTACTTTACATCATTTATAGTCTCAATTCTTACTATGCCATTTAAGTTACTACAAATATTTAGTTACGGCGACAATTATTCTTTGATTAATTTTCTATGAAGAAATAATTTGCATAAACATTTTTTAGAACAATAGTGGAAATTTATTAATTCTTAAAATAAATTAATTTTCCAGAGGAAAACAATCTCTAAAATCATTTGAGATATAGATAAATTTTTTATCACATTAGTAATATTAAAACTGAAGTGAAATTGCTATTCGTTTTAAAATACCTTTAAGATTGTTATGCATGTTAAAATTTTGGTAGCTTAAAATTGTAATTTAATAGGTAAGTTGAAGCTGATATTTTTAATACTGCAATTTACTAAATTACAAATAACCAAAATAATATGTAACATTTAAATTATACTAATAGAGTGAATGATCCTTTTCTATTTAAGAAATTGCACTGAAAGTTAAAGTACTTTTTCATGTCTTAAATTAAGAATTTATTGCTTTTAACTTAAGCATATATAAAATTTAATTTTCGTTAATTATTTTTTAATTAAATAATAATTGATTCTTAATTATATAAAATATCTATTGCCATATTAATTACAGTGAAAATTAAAAAATAATACTCTGACAATATTCATACCATTTTCACTGTCTAAGAAACTTATCTAAAATTGAAAATATAAAATCTAACAATATTATGCGGTTATCTGTAATCATTATTTGAAATTAACATATTATGCTTTATGTTTATTAATAGCGATACTTCAAAATCTATTACTATAGTTACAAAATAATACTAGTACTCAGAACATTTGACTTCCATTAAAAACAATTTTCTTTTTTAGTAAATGTTTTACAAAATTAAATGTTATCAATATAATCAGTTTATTAACATAAGTTCTATTATAAATTGTTTTAATATTATTGCCACTAGAAGTTTCAATGTAATAATTTTTTACAAGGAATTTTGAACTGAATGAACATAAAATAATTTTAGTATTATTAGATTATTTATTGAATTATATTTTGAGTTAATTATATTCATGCAATGAAAGTATTCAGGCGTTTTCCTTAAGTACGCAAATGTCAATCTCCTAATGAATCTCTGATAATAACATCATTATGTAAGTTCACAAAACGGCCTTTAGGACCGATTAGCGCCTCTAATAAATACCACTTTATCGTTACTTATAGTGTATAAAACAAGTTTAAGGAGCGTTTTCGGTGAAAAAGATGACTTTATTAGGGAGATTTGTCTTGGAAAATAATGACCGTCCTCGTTTGTTTGATCAACCTTGGTTGTGAATCAAGACGGATAAATAAGATTTAATATTTGAGTCGTAAACAGGCTCCAAGTCTTAAATCACGGACAGTCTACCCTTAATCTATCGCTAATTTTCAACTGACCGTTTTTCATTTAAAGGTCAATAGACGTCATTACGTCAAATTTTGTTGAATTAATCTCGTATAAGTAGGCTTCATTATATGTGCTTTGAAAAATGAGTGTTGCATTTGTGGAAAAGTGGATTTTATTAAAAAAAATCAGATTTCTTTAGGTTTATAAAGCTTATATTGTGCTAAGAATAAAAGATGTAATGTTTCTTAAGAGAAAATAAACTTTTTATTATTTACTGGTATTACAGCATGAGCCTTTTTTTTATTTTTTACTGATTTTTTCGTTTTTACAATAATAAACGTCCTGTGCAAATCATAAAAAAATTGTATATTTTAGTTTTTATGAAAATAATATTACTTTATGAAATTTGCATTTCTTTTTACTTTTTTATACCCGCAATTTATTTCATTTTTCAGAATACATTTCAGAAACATTTTTGAAATTTAATTATAGTACATCTTAAACACCAGATTAAAGCTGGATAATGGATAACTGATGGTGGTTACAAATTTCTCAAAAACATAAGATGATAATTTTTACATGTTATCTAAAATTGTATAATAATAATCAATAATCTTGCTCTTTTTCGAGATTTGGAGCCATAATCACAAAAAGAAGTAGTTATACGCTTAATCTCTGTTCTCATGGTTAGCTGCATTTTTATGAGTTTAGCTTTGCTTTCTATACACATTCTTTGACAGTAAGAACTATAAGCTGTTTGTATGATTTAAATTTGTTTTTGAATAACAAAAATCTTCTCTTTCTCTCTCTCTCTCTCAGAGTGTGTGGAGCAGCGGACCCTATATTGCCAGCCTAGCTGTCACACGACCAACAACAACAATATATTTACTCCCATTTGTTGTAAATAGATAAATATACATGAATTCATCCAATAAGGCTTTAATAAAGTACTTAAACAGAGCTAATGTTCTCGTATTATTAAGTAAGGAAATCTGATAGGAATGCAAATAATTCTAAAATATTTCAAAATATATTTTTTTCAAATAATTTCACAAAAATTAGAAAAAATATAACATAATATAATGATATTAAAAAATAAATATGGAAAAAATAGAAAACTATGTGTATACACAAATTGAAGAAATAAAACAAGAAAAATTAGCAAATAAACACAAATGAAATTCAGAAAGTATCGATATTATTAGTTAAAATATTAAATTAAAGGTGTAATAGATAATAAGCTATTCACACATAAATGACATAATACATTAAGCATGAGTAGAAATATCATAAGCATAAATTGAAAAAATACAAGAATATATAAATGCAGAAATTATACACTTAACAATACATTCAGTATGAAAGCAGCTTACATAGAATTACAAAAATATAATTAATCGTAAATTTTTTATAAAATTACTGAAATGCCAAATGAAGAGTCCTAAAGTGAAAATACGAAATATAGTAAGTAGATGGAACATATATTCAATAGATAGTTCAAAATCTAAAAGAAACAGAATAAAAAGAAAATGAAACGAATTACTAATATAGCCAGCTTCTTCTGGGAGTGATGATGCACGAACTATTTAACTGTTAATTTATTTCCTGTATTTTGGCTTGTGTGGAATTTGTAAATTCATTTTTAATGTAGCTCAGTGCCTGTGTTGTCAACACCCCCTGAATAAGCAGGCAATATTGATACTTCGTTTCATTTTCTTTTTATTCTAAGTTTCTTTTAAATTTTGAACTATCTATGGAATATATATATTCCATCTACTTACTATATTTCGTATTTTCACTTTATGATTCCTTATTTGCATTTGAGTAATATATATATATATATATATATATATATATATATATATATATATATATATATATATATATATATATATATATATATATATATATATATATATATATATATATATATATATGTACAGAAGCTAATAAAATATCTTCAGAAATAATGTTTTCTTGCAAACGGTAAATCCTTCTTATCGCTATAATGAATTAAATCCTCTGAATAAAGAAATAATTATAAAATAAATAAATCAAAAATAGATACTCTTCAGATATAATACATGATAAACAAAAATTCTTTGTATTTAGGCTGAAAATAAAACAAATATTTTAGAAAATTATCTAATCATTTTACTTACAATACTATTTTGCAAACCAGTCGATTAAAATGATAAATCAAATGGACAAGATAATGCTGTCAAAAAATATTTTATCAGTGTTTGTCTATATTTATATATAAAGAAATTTATTCTAGCATCGTTCTGGTGATTAAAATTTCTATTTCTATTCATTAATTGCTACAATTACCATGTAACTGACTTGTGATTTTTATTATAAAGACAAAAAGCTTTTAGATATCCACAAATAGTGGAATTACATTATAATACTCAAAACCAATACCAAACAGAGTATGTAATTTAAACCTTTGATGAAACATCTTTTATTACGTCATAAGCAACTGAGAAAACTGTCCTGTTTATAAATCATGCATTTTAAAATGATTAAATTATTTCTTACATTCTTCGAGTGATAACAATTACAAATAAGTGTGAATCAACTTGATATTTTAGCACATGAATACAAATCTACCAGGATAAATGCATGACATTAATAAAGTGCATTATACTTAAAATGAATTCGTGAATAAGATTTACCTTTTCATAATAGTTATAAAAATATCGGTCATTCTCATGAAATGTAAAGAAAAATCTAAGCTTGAAAATAAGCCATTTGATTATTCAATCAATTTTATTACTATCTGCTTGATTCATTATTTCATTTGGTTTATGTCACACCATCTTCAAAGATCAGTCTTCTTCTATTTGTAAGAGCCACTTATTTTTACAAAATACCGAGAATCAGATTTTTTTTCAATTATTAAATAAAATATAATTTTATAGTTTCACCATGAACATAATTTTGTATTAAACTTATTACCTCAATTTTAAGTGAGCATATAATTTAAAAAACCATAACTTTAAAGGTCTATTATCACTTGATTTTATTGATGTGTGTAGATCAATTGTTTTTAAAAATCCAATAATATTTATTGCTAACCAACTTTTATAACTTAGTTTGAACTCTGACAACTTAATAAGACTGTTTTTTACTCTTAATTGTTTCTTAAAAAAATTGCACCACACATTTTACTGAAATTTTGAAATTGAGATTAATGGTAAAGAAAGAAAAAATTCTGATTTCAATCTCAAAATCATAAAAATAAATTTCTACAATGTGTTGAAAATAATCCATATATTATTTCTTCATATATTCAAAAACAGAATTTTTGAAAGTTTAATTTTTAACTTCTTACATATTTTTTTCACTGCAAACCTCATCATATATCTTAAATCTACATATATCTTAAAGTTGTTCTAATGTATTAAATATCCACTCAATATTTATCTTTAGAAAAGATTTATTCCTAAATAGTGGATATATTCAACTTCCGAAACTCTCCTTTCCAACAAAAGTACATGCTAAAATCGAAAATACAACAACTATTTCTTGTTTCTAACTATTACTGAGATCAAATATTTACGTATTTGCAACTTGTCATGCAAACTTCCCAAATTCGAACCTTTATTAAGTCCTCTCACCTTCAAAGCACTGTATTTTGTTGTATACACCAAACAATTCACGATTAAACTAAAAACTCTTTAACATTCATGTTTCTTTTCTATACATACATAACTACACGTGGCTTTTACCATTGTTCTCTTAATTAATGGTAGGCAGTTCGAATTAATGTTTTCGAACAATAAGATCTAGATGAGGTAATTTTTTCACACCCAAAAGACTAAAATGCTTGAAACAAAAAATCCCCAACATCAACTGGCCGCTGATTATGATTTCTTTTAATTAGTTATCAAGCAAGGCAAAAAATCGTGACATAAAAACAAGAAGAAATCCCATGTTATCGTGGGTATACATTTCTTTGGAAGTCTTACAACGTGAGCCAGTCAATCTGCAGATATAAAAACGAAATACCTCAAGTTAACTTGGGTCATTACTCTTACGTAAAATAGGGTCAGAGAATATTTTTATAATGAATATTTTCATGAAACAAAAACATGTTTTAAAAAGGAGAATTTATTAAGGTTAATACTTTAATTAATGAAACTTTAGTTTTATTTGCAGTTTTATGACATTTTAATGCAATATCGTTAGTAAAAATAATTAAAATTAAAATGAGGGAAAGAAAAATTAGAATGATTAATTAACGTTCTTATTGTTTTCAAAGCAAAGAAAAAATGAGCCCTAAGAGTAGATGAAATAAATTAAATGTAAAGGTTTTATTTTTTATGAATTAAATATTCATAAAATCTCTAAGTAAAACTTTTGCGGAAATACATTTTAATTTTAATCCTTAACACTTTAATTAATAATATTTTAGGAACATTATAATAAAAATAAATGTGCTTAACTTTAGCATATTTTCTTGTTTGATATGCAATTTAATTGTATCTGATTAAATAAATAACATAATTATTTCAAACAATATAAAATGTGCAAATAAGTGGATTTCAAATAATAAATATGTACATCTGTGTCTAAGCAAATATATGGCCAAATACTTCATTAACTATTATTATTTAATTGCGAGCAGACAAAAACATCAAAAGAAGGAAAATTTCATTTGCAACTGAATAAATAAAATACATAAGCTTATTTGTGGTTTACATTTAATTTAACTTTTTTACGATAACAACTTAATTAATTTAGTACATTAAATTGCAAATAAGGCAGAAACAAATTCACGATATTATCCATCTCAAATTTGAGGACTAAAATCATGCTTTGAGTTAAAACCTAATCAAAGATGTGAAAAATACTGAATGTGCATAATATTTCAATTTTAAAAATTGATGCTTTATTTATTGACTACTAATGCAGCCTTTCTCAGAAATATTTTCTTTGTATAGTTCTATGCAGAACTTTTAACAAATGTAATATATTTATATGCCTCTTTATATAAAATGTTAAACCATAATAAAATTACATAATTTATTCTTTTTAAAGTGGTATTTAAAATATTTTAGAGTTCAATTTTTATATTTTTACTTGTTTAAAAGTAATAACTTCTTTAAAACCGATTTTGAATATATGGATTTGCTAAATATTTGAATTGTTTTAAAGTTTATTGTGAAGGCTGTATAAATGCATTTATAGTATTACAAACATTAATACATTTTAATCAAATTCGCCAAAAAGATAATTAAATTCAATATTTTTTAGCAGTAAAATATTTCAACTTTAAATATATTAGACACTCCTATATCGTTGAATAAATATTTCACGTGAACCAAACGGTAAAATTAAATTTGATAAGCATATAGTGAGTAAAAAGTATTGAATTATTTTTATTATATTAATTACAATAATTCTAGTAAAACTTTATAATTTAAACAAAATTTCTAAGATAGAAATTAAGTAATCAGTAATAAATGTAACGATTACATTCGAATTCCTTAAAAATATAACAATTTTAGAAAATTTCTCTAACTTTGAAATCAATGTAAAAAAGTGCTGAGAAACACTTAACGTATAGTCTATTAACATCGTTTGATTTTATGAAGCGCATGTCTATTTTATCGATAAAAATAAATTGATCTTGTTTGTTGAAATCTTTTGATATTCTTACAAGACAACACACACTTAAACTCAGTTTTAGATTAAAATTCATATTTTCTGCTAGTCACATTAATTTATTATAATAAATTTTGTAAAATAATAATATCATGGGAGCTAAAGAATATTATGGAATCTTCATCTGGCAACACTTTGTATTAAGTTTCCCATACGCTTCATATTTTTCGTATTGTTTGTAATGTGAATGTTGTTAAAATTTATTTAAATATTTGAATGAATATAATAGCTTCTTTTGATATATTATATAAAAGCTATCATTGAAATAAAATCAGAGTACATTTTACTGATTTCCTTAACTGAAATGTGCCACCAATCGAATACATATCTTCAGTAAATTTACATGCATATATAATAAGGAATGATACAAATTCATTGTTAAAAATTTTTTAATATAAAGAGCTTTTCATCATTTATAAAAATGATGACTTTCATTCATAATCACTAAATTAAAAATTCTTCGGAAAAATAGCTTTTCAAGCTGATTAAAGTTTTATATTTAAATTGTTAAATTAGTCACCCTCTTTTCCCATATTCACTTTTAAGGTCGATTGAACTTTGATAGTACACTTTTATGCAGCCTATATAGTATGCAAAGGTGGTGTATTATTTCACATTTTGCTAACCCCTGTTGTTGTATAACATTTTTCGCTTGTGTTGAAAGTCTAGAAATGTACTCACTTTTCATTTATATTTTCTGCTTAACATAAATGAATAAGTATTTTTTTACAGCGCTTAGAATACTCATTAATTTAGTGTTTAATTTTATTTCCAATTGCGCAATTTCTATAATATCTGTTTTTTAGCTTTTGGTTATAGTTAAACATAAATTTAATAATTGCAGGAATTTAAATTATCTTGCAAAGTAGATATTCACAATAATTCGAATATTTCTAAATTTTTTACTTTAAGTACAAATGAAATTTTAATATAAATAGGAAAAGTTTTAACATAGTTGTACGTCACAGTTTGTTTCGAAGGCATTTCAACCAGTTGGGATTGTTACTTTTTATGCAAACATGTGGATCTACGTTGTTGCTTCGCTGAATCCCAGTTTTTCCTTTTGACAACTGAATAGAAAAGGAAATTCTACAAGATGTAAGAAAAAACAAAACATTTAATAACCTTGAAAATTTTGCCGTCCAATATACAGTACGAATTATATTTATGCTTTATTATATATATATATATATAATGTTTATAATATAAACTAAAAATATAAATATATGTATATTATCCTGTAACAGAAGAATCACCGAGACTGTTTTTTTACTTTATATTTTTTTCTTATTTCTCAAAAAATCTGATCTTCAACACTCTTTTATGAAGTAATTTATATCTTGATGAGGTGTTAAAATAAATCATATTATAGTTAATATTTGAACACATAATATCAGCATGAAATGTATGTATATATGGGCAACAGTCAATAATATATACATTAATATATTATGCATAAACTGTGTTATATTACATAATACATTAAAATATTTTTTTGTTTTAAAGAATCTAAGTATAAAAATTAAGCAAAGAAATACGTTCAAAGAAACAAATAAAATATAATAGTGTAGGGACGTAAGAAAATGGAAGTTAGAATTAGGCAAAACATTACATTTATTACGACTTTACACATGATTAAAAAAATAGTTACAAAGAAAATACTTAATAATTATTAACATGTTACATATAATATCTGTACAGTAAGAATTATAAAACAAGTTTATTAATGAACCGATGTCTGAATTCCATTCCTCACATCTCTATACTATCCTCTAACTCTATTGGATATATAATATTTTGTATTGGCTGCAACGCCATCTATTGTCAGTATAGTTAATATGAATCGTTACAGTTTCCCACCTCAATTTCACGACGTCCCGACTAGGGGTCAGCAGGAGTTTTCCTGGAATGGTTTTGCTCTTGAGCATGAGTTATGGCAGGAGTGGGAAGTTTTAAGGCTGTTCATTTTTGTTGGCCGACCTCTTCTGCGCAAAGCTTTGATAAGTGAAGATTTCCTTCCTTGAAAAGAAGTCAATGCCGAAGTGTGGTATACTCCTATTGATATATCTGGTGAACTTGTGTTTGCCACAGAAGGATACAAGGGATTTTTGAGTAACTATGATAAAGGTCTATCGCGAAGTGAGCAAAATTTTGCTGTAACACCTGCACTTTTATTACTTAGTTTGGTTTGCTAACCAAAACTAAATCTCCTGATTTATATATTTATCTCCTTCTCTCTGGTCCGGCAAAATGTTGGCTTTTATTTTGCTGTTCATATGGACCTGGTTTGATGTGAATTCTTCCAGTTTTTTTTTTTTAGACAGTGGGTCATTTCAACTGATAGTTATCGCTCTCGATGATACCATGAAAGTCGTTGGTAACATCATCAAGATACGTAGCTCGTCCAAAATTGAGAAGAAGCTGGCAGTTTTTCTATTTGAACTGAACTTTGAAGTGTTTAGTGCGAATCGACCCAGGAGTTTTTCGACCAGCCATCATGCCGATTTTAATCAATATGGCGAGATTGAGGTTTCAAACCACGGTTCTTCCGTTCAACTGAATCTTGTTTGAGGTGTAAAACTGGTATTAAAGAGTGATGAATTTTCATGAGATATCATAGTTGCTGCATCACAGCAGAAATAAATTGTTGTCCAATATCGCTGATAATCATGCGTGGTATTCCGCATCTCATAAAGATTTCTTCTACAAGATTGATATGCAGACACCTTTTGTTGTTGCATTTTCCAATACCAATAGCTCGATCCACTTCATAGTAACATCTTCTATTATAAATATCCATTTTTTTCCCATTGCTAACTGGAAGAAGGCCGAACAAATCAATAGATAACGTCTCAAAACTTTGGGATGGCACTGGAGTCTGCCACAGACCAGCAGGTTTTTGGTTGGAGGGCTTGTATCGGATACATTCTATACAATCTTTTACATAATGGGTAATGTATTTCCGCATGCCAGTTCAGTAGTTCCATCTAGAAATTCTATCAAAAGTGCCTTCAGCACCGTAATGACCTGCGGTGAGATCATCGTGATGAATTTTAAGAATCTGCTCTCTTGCATCTTCTGGAATGACAAGCTGAGCCTCATCAGATCCTGAATCAGGTGCATATTTTTACAGGGCATTTATTATTTTCTTTAGATTTTCATCTTGAAGTTGGCTGTCTCTGATTTCTTTAGGACTTTTGGTAGGAAAATCTACTGAAACAGCAGTGGGTTGGTTAACAGTCACAGAACATATCTCGCATGGGTTATCCCTTTGGAACTCTTGGAGTTGTAGAGCCCAACGAGTAAGGCATCCTGACGGGGACTTTAAAAACATGAGCCATCGTTACGCCTGATGGTCCGGGGCAACTGTGACTTCTTGTCCTTCAATATAGCATCTGAATTTTCCTAAAGCCCAAACAACTGCAAGGGCTTCACGCTCTGTAGTTGTGTAATTTCGCTCAGCACTTGTTAGTAGTCAGCTTGCATATTCAATGGGATGTTTATCTTCCAGAGATTTACCTTGGAAGAGGACAGCACCTAAGGCATATCCACTAGCATCAGTGCGGAAGATGTACGGTTTACTCGGATCACATTGCTTAAGAACAGGTGATGAAGTAAGTAATGTCTTTAACTTTTGGAACGAAGTTTTTTCTTGTTCTTTCCAGAACCACAAGGAGGATTTCTTGGTTAGATTACTGAGAGGTCTGGCTATTTCAGATAAGTTTGGAATGAACCTCCTGTATCAAGAACAAATTTGCAGAAAGGACTGAACTTGCTTACCCGTTTTGAGTTCAGGCATGTCCAAGATAGCAGCAGTTTTGGCAGGACCAACTTCTAGACCTTCAAGGGTAATATAATGCCCAAGATATTTAATCTTTGAACATGCAAAATTGCATTTTTCTCGGTTAGCTGTCAATTTGAATAACTCAAGTCGTTGGAAAATATCTTAAATTTTCTAAATGTTCCTGAAACGACTCTGATAGTACTATAATGTCATCAAGGTAGGAATGAAGAAAAATGTCACCAAGACCACTTTGGAATTTGTCTATCAGTCTTTGGAAGGTTTTTTAATCCAAATGACATTCGTATGTAACGATATGTCCTGAAAGGACAAATAAATGCAGTTTTGTCTCTATCCAAAGCAGCCACATTTACCTGGTGATAACCAGCTTTAAGGTCGATGGTCGACATATAACGAGTTTGTTTAACTTCTTGAAGTAAATCATCTATGCGTGGAAGAAGGCAAGAGTCTGTCTTCGTGATCGCATTCAATTTTCTGTAATCCACACAGAATCTATTTGCACCATTTCGCTTCAGGATGAGCACAACAGGCGTTGCGTACGGAGATTCGCAGGGCTCAATAATTCCTTCATTTAAGAGTCTATCAATTTCATTTTGCATGATTTTTTTTCCTTGCTAGAGACACTTGATACGGAGGAACAGAAACCGGGGGATGGTTCTGCGTATCAATGTAATGTTCAATAAATGGGGTTGCTTCTCCCCCTGGACTGAAGATAGTTTCATACTAGGATAAGAGTTCATTTAGTTTAACTCTTTGTTCAGCAGTCAGATGAATACCTTCATCTTTACGCAAATGATTAGGATGATTCTTTAATTTCTTTTTCCGGGTGGGAGTCAAATGGAATGCTTCATTATTAACTGTAACACCTTTTTCATTCACGGCTAGTGGTGCAACCGTTTGGGAAGCATTTGTTTGTAGTGATCCACCAAGAACAGGCATCGGCTCTTCAAAAGAAAAGTGTTGTTTGGGTTGATCATTGAAAAACCAACTGTTCCGTATCAAATTTAATACAATCCCAGCCGAATACAGAAAGTCCATTCCCAACAGGGTGTTGTTTCCCTTTGCCTCAGGAATGGCAACAAGGTTCAAAGACAACGTACGACCTCCAAGACGAATTTTTACCTTTGTTGTGTGAACTTCTCTTTTTATTTTACAACCATCTGCTAAAGACATTAGTAGTGTACTGGTGGCAAAGATTGCACATTGTTTCTGCAGGATGTGGTAAAGTGTTTCTCCTGCGATTGAGTGGTTTGCAGCAATGTCTGTGCAAGCGGTACCCATGACTCGATTCATAGTTACTCATAACGTTGTCATCTGTGCGGGTGCACTATGAGACGATTGAAGAATAACGCTGCTAAGAGTACCAGAAATTTTCTTTTCCTTTCCTTTACAGGTAGGACATTTAGGTTTAATAACTCCTGGACTACCACATCCATAGCATGCAACTTCACTTGACTCTTTCTTAAGATTCTCACTTCTTTCATGTCGAGGTTATCTTTCTTGAGTAAAGTGTTTAAAGGGAAACTGCTTCTTTTGATGTACTGGAAGGAGAATTTTCTTTACGCCACACCGGACACTTTCATAAGCATCTAGCTTCTCAACGAGATCAACCAGAGAAATAAATTCAGACCAATTATCGATAAAATGTTCTTTAAACATGAGGGAAAACTTTCTTCTTAATTTTGTCTGCAATGATAAGTTGTTTTAATTTTTCAAAATCCTTAATCTTAAATTCTTCAAGCCATCCATCAAAATAGCTAGACTGATCAAAGAAGAAGACTCTCCATGTTTTCTCTGGGTCCTTTTTGTGTTGAGCGAAAAGTTGTCTGAATCAAACTCCAGACAATTTAAATCTTTTCAGAAGTAGTTCTTTACTTTCGCATATTCTTGTGTTTCTTCAGGTTCTCGAACGATGAGAGTTGCAATGTCAGATGGCAGGGTGCCTAGTAAGTAAGGAATCCATGAAGATTCAGGTAATTTCATAAATTTAACTTGTCTTTCGAAAACTGTGAAGAATGTACCTAATTCTTCTTTTTTCGGATCGAATTTTGGCAAAAGAGTGCTGAAATTACTAAAATCCAGCTTCTGGTGTGCTGCCAAGGGACCAGTTGACGATAGAGGATCTATACTTGCCAAACGCTGAGATTCAATTTGAAGCTGGAGTTTCTCCAGTTCATACTTTTGTTGTTTCTCAAATTTTTCCTTCGCATCAGCTATTTCGGATTCTCTTAAAAAAAGCTGTGGTTTCTTTCGCAATTCGGTCTTCAGTAATTGCTTGAAGCATACTTTTGACCACAGTTTCATCATAAATAGGTGCTTTGCTAATGAGATCTGTTAATTGGACTATTTTTTTAACTATCTCTCACTACCAAACAAAGCTCGTCGGCTAAGGTCCTTAAATCTACTTTTCGGGCACGGTAAAGGAAGGCCATTCTTGATCTCAAAAGTTCTTATTTTATAACTTATTATTTAAATTAAGATTATCAATTAAACAAATTTTGTTAAACACTTGTTAAGCAATATTAATTAAAAACTAATTGTTAAATTAATGAAACACATGTTTTTTTAATACTTTTCAACAATAATATAATTTGAAAATATTTTTCACATTTATCACATTCTAAGACTAGAAACTATACAGAAAACTAGTAAAGATATGTTGAAATTATAATTCAAATTAAATTACAAACCAAAAGTTATGATAATATCTAAAGTTATTTCTTCTTTAAAAAAAAGAAAGGGAGAAATATGAATAATAAACAATATCTTCTAACAACTTCAATTACTATTCAATTAATAAATTACTTCCATAATAGTTAAACAAATAATACACAATTTCTTTTGAGTGAAAACAAAATTATATATTTCTAAAAATAATGATAGTATTTTATTTTTTACAATTTTTTAAATAAATTCAAAAATTAATTTCTGCATTTCACTTGACAATCGATTTTACATTATTAGTTGAATAATTACTAACTTATTAAAAAATTATTTTCAATGTTATAACATTTAATGTTTTTATACTTTATTTAATAAAACCATATCTTGTAAAAATTTTAAAATTATAATATACTCATAGAAAATATTCAAGATAAACAAATAAATACAAAACATTTATTTCTAATATCTTATTTTAGCAATGTCATAAAATACAAAATTCTACAAAGTATTATTTTTTTTCAAAAGAAATAAAAAATATTAAGAATATAAAAAATATCAAGAGTAAAAACAAAATAATAAGATACCACACAACAGAAATATTATTCTTATATTTTGTTTTCGTTTTAAAAACTTATTAGATTCCTCATAGATAGAAAAAATATAAATTTTCTTCGAATATAAAACACTGTCTTTTAAAAATAAAATAAATAAAATATTTATTTTTATCAAAACCAACATTCATGGAGCCGTTAGTTCGACTTCCATACTTTTATCTAGACAGAACATTGACTCTTTTTATACAAAGAAATTATTCCAACTTAATTCTTTCAATGAAAATAATGAAATATAATCAATTTTTAATTTAAATATGCAATAGGAACAGCTTATTCTAATTTTAAACAGTAACAAAGTCAATCGTTTTCTTTCGATTTTAACATTTCACGAACAATATAGAACAGCGTTTTGAGTCAGTTCTGTTTTACAATATAAACAGTTTAAATTCAAGAATTTTACTGAGCTTATTATACATTTCAAAAGATTAAACTTCACTATACATGCAAGTTGACGTGCAGAAAAATATATATCAAATACATGCAGTATTAGTAGACAAACTTATAACATTCATGCATACGTCTAAACAAAGTTTAATCAAAACAGAAGTTATAACGACTAATAACGGAACTAATATTACAAAAACAAAAGTTATGTTATTTGGATTAGTTTTAATACAAAACATGCTATTATTAAAACATATCAACATTATCAGGATGATAATGAAATTTGTTAGAACAAAATAAAACTTACCTGTTTTCTGGATGAAAACGATATAGCTCGGCAAAATTCCGATATGAAATACATCTGTTCCGTTTCTGGATGAAAACGAACGACTCAGGAAAATTCAAAAATGGAATGCATTCCGGATGAACACAGAATCAGGGAAATTCCGATGTGGAATTATAACTAACAAATTAATATAGCTAAAACTCAAAACCAATTAAATAGAAAACAGTGGGAAGGGCCACTAGTTGGAGCGCAACTGTAGGGACGTAAGAAAATGGAAGTTAGAATCAGGCAAAACATTACATTTATTACGACATTACACATGATTAAAAAATAGTTACAAAGAAAATACTTAATAATAATTAATAAGGTTACATAGTACCTGTACAGTACAAATTATAAACAAGGTTATTAATGCACCGGATGGTTTGACTTCCATTCCTCACATCTCTATACTATCCTCTAACTCTACTGAATATAGAAAATTTTGTATTGGCCAGTAACGCCATCTATTGTCAGTATAGTTAATATGTACAATAGCATTTTAGAATTTACATGTAAAAAGAATATCGAACATTTTCACGTTCTGAGAGAAAAATAATGATAAAATTTTTTTGAATTTTTCCACATCAATAGATACATACGCTGCTATTAATAAAAATGTAATAGTACTATAAGGGAAGATAATAATAGGGTTTCTTGTGATAAGAACAATGAATACGCAATTACAGTTTAAAGGTCATGCGTATGCAAATGCCAGGAACAAAACGTTGTAGGTGGCGTAAGCGTACGCAAAACGTGTACGGTTGTAGTGTGCAGCTTAAACACTACCATGAATTGAAGAATAGAGACGCAATTAATAACTTTCAAGTGTAAGTGAGATCGATGCTAAAATAGAGCTAGAAAAAATTACTTGGATGATTTCACACTTGGTAAAACTGGGAGAAAGCTGGAGGAGAGGCGTAGTGTGACTAGTAGCTGAAAAGTTCGGAATCAACATAAATGTCATTTCGTGTGTTTAGAGAGTCATCCAAACCATAGATGCAGCTATTAGAAGGGTTGGTGGTGGTCGCCCCAAGAAATCCACTGCAGTAGACGAAAGATTTATCATCCTGTAGACGAAAAACCCCGAAACCAGTGCTATTGCTCAGCAAGCGTATACAGTAGTGGAGCAACAAGTGTCTTAATTTACTATGTCCAAACGCCTTCACAAACGTGATTTATTCATATACTTCCTAAACATTGAATCTCTTTGAAATTGATTATCGGTGCCATCACTTAGAGTGGTACATGGAACCCAAAATCTAGACATCTCATGTAAGGAGTCATTGATTATTTAAGAATGAAAGTTATTTCAGTGCCAAAAATGATTCTAAATGCCAATTGGTTTGGTGGGAGGTTTGTACACTGTTTCATTCCATTAACATCTGGAAAAAAAGACTGTTAATAAGTGGTCTTGGAATTACCGTTTGGCCTGACATTATGCTGAACCGGTGGACTGATCTCCATGTTTTACACAGAGATATTGTAACTGGAGATCGTTAATGTAAAGAGGGGACCTTTCTCATGTATTATCATTCCGTGGAGCAACTAGAGTATACTTCATTTTTATTTATAACAATAAAAGGCTTCCCCACACACCTATTGTTTATCAGCTGCTAGAAAGAGTAAATATCATTCAAATGGATTGGACACATAATTGTTCTTATTTAAATCATATAGAACATGTGTGGGATGCCTTACAAGGATTATGTCTGCCAGGAGGCACCCAATCTCAAAATATTGCTAATTGAGGAAGGGCAACTTTTACCTTAAGAATTATAGGACAATCTGGTGCTGTTTAGGGAGAGATGGTGCGAAGCAACCACTGAATTAAGGGGGAAGCATATCCTATATAAAAAGAGCTAGTTGTTTTTTCTCCTGGGAAGACAATTATGTGTGTAAAAATATTTTAAGTTCAATACAGTTTTATCATTCCATGCATTGTATTCACTTTTCCATAGCAATGTTTTCATTATCGTTTAAGTAAAATGTTGTCCATCTTTTCTGAATTTCAGATAATTTCTAGTGAAGTTATGACAAAAATTACCTGTTAATTAAGCGTTGTACTCTTTATATATATGCATGAAAAGATCTTCACACTTTTAATTTATTAAATTATTTTGAATTGATTTATCTGATCACTTAAATTATTAATTTTAATTTTTATTGAATAACACAACAAGAAATATGCATTATTCAAACAACACTGCATGTAAAATATCTTCTTTTAAATATTTCATCAAAAGTATCTCTAGCTAAATGTCATCTTAAGCGTTTAGCTGAAGCATTATTTTAAAAGTCATCTTCTACACTGCAGGAACATTGAAAATGCAGGACCAAAAAGGAGAAAATTGCCGTAAAATTATGCAAATGTAAGGATAGACGCACCTTACCAAATTATGCAAATGATGTAAAATGTGTAATTCTCCAGTTCACATAGGATAAGATATCAGGTGATAGGATAAGGTATAAGGTGAATATTCAGCATAAAATACAATCTTTTAAAGATTGATCTTGTTGAAAAAGATGCTTGTAATTGCAGAGAATGCCAGGCCAACATCGATGAAGTCAGTTGCTAGCAAATAGACGAATTTATGAGGAGAATGGTGAACGGGCTGAGATGGACAAGTTGATTCTTATTGAAAATCGCAGCTGACAGATACCTGGACGCGTTCTCAGTGCAATGGCTGCGCGAAGATAGTTAGAACAAAGAACTGTTGAAAATTTACGAGGTGCTGGTGCAGCCAAACTGACGACAGCACACACGGAGGAAGGTGGCCACACAAACCACGTCTATCGAAATTATGCAGCATGCGCAAGACACTTTCGATACTCCCATATCGAGCAGAACCATTTGCAATTAATTGGTTGCTAGTAGCCTGTTTTCATAGAATCAATTAAGATGATTGCCATTGATCCCACAGTAAACACGCCAACGTCTGGAATGGTGCTGGATTAGAGAGACCTGGACTATGGAGTGGCACAGGATCATCTCCTCCAATGAGTCATGCTTCTTTTTCTTCAGTAATAATCCCCAGATATGATTGTGGAATCAAATTAGAGACATATCCAATCCTGCAGCAATTGTAGAATGTCTCACTACTTGATAACGTGGCATCATGGCTTGGGGTGCCATTGGATACAATTCTAGGTCACCTCTTCATATTCACGATACTATGATATCTCAACGTTACGTGGATGATGTGCTGTGGTCGATGACACTCCCTTACCTTCAGAGGGAGCCTAATGTCCTTTATCAGCTCGATAAATCCCGATTGAACATTGCTCGCATTAGCCAACATGTCTTGCAAGGAGAATAACTGCTTCCCTGTCCACCAAGCTTACCAGATCTCTCACCAATCGAACATGTTTAGGATAAGATTGGACGTCTTTTGTAGACCATGGTACTGCCTCCTTCAGAAGACGCACTTTGACAAATGGTCGAAAGGAAATGGAGAACCATTCCTCAGGACACCATCCGTAATCTCATTGATTCTGTGCTTAGACGTTTTGTTTCGTATGTCGCCGTCCACGGTGGTTCTACAACCGTCTGACAATACCCTATTCTCGTTCTATATTATGCACATCATTTCCAAATACAGATAATTTAATGATCGTTGCTGTCTATTTCTGTTTACCAATTCTCTCTGTTTGCCTATTCACCTTCTGGTAACTCCATTTTGTTGTTCTATTTTTAATGTTGGACAATGTATATTTTTTTTAAAAAATGCAATTTTTTTTAACTACAATGTTTTTTAGACTATTCATTTACTATTTACAAAAACTTATTTTGTATATAAATTTTGAATTTTATTTTAATTTGAACATAGTTTCTATAAACATTTTAAAAAAAAGTCTTTTGTAAGAATGTATTATTTAAATTATTCTTATATTATCATCTGAAATTTGAACTTTTTATCTATCGAACTGTACAATAGTCTTTCAAATAACAATTTCATCAGTAAATATGATGCCATTTTAAATACACGAAAAAAAATACTATTTCAAAAATTTATGTTATTCTTTTATTTGTTAAAATAATATTCCAGTCACATCGCAGTATTCCCTAAAAATATTTTATTATTATAAACAAATTAAATTCACAAAGATTTTTCCTTATAATATAGTGGCCCATGAAAAAATTAGAAAAATTGCAATCATATTCAATAATTTTTATTTCCTCAATGGAGATGTAAGTTTCAAAACATTCTGTTTTAATAACACTTAAACTCAATCAATCATAAACACTTTATTTTATTCTCAATGCATAAATTAATAATTAACGCAATCCTATAAATATTTCAAATTTCCTTTGATTAAAATTAAATAATGAGAATTTTTAAAAATTTTTTAATAATCCTAAATCTTATTTCTTAATTTTCTTTCTATCTACTTAAATTTAAATAAAATTTGTTTAACATAAATACATTTTTATTGACCTCATATAGAATTCAATAAAATCCCGAATCATTTTAAAATTCAATTTTGATTCGAAGTGTTTAATATGAGATATTTTTATTGCTTTTTCAAAAGAAATACGTAAATCAGAAAAAGTTACATTTAATGCCGTCTGCTTTAGAAATTAGTCTTCAAAGGCTATTAAATACACTTTTATTACTTCAAATAGGTAAAGATAAATACATTTATTTCCCTTTATGGCTTTCCTTTCCTTATGAAATGAATTTAAATAAGCTGCCCTCTGGCCTGAGAAGTTAAGCTATTAAAACATTCTAATATTTTATTTCTTTTCCGGTGATATGCGGTCACAGCTTATTTTCAATACATGTTCTTTTAAAGAATTTATACAGCACATTTCAGCACGTTAGCAGTAAGATCAGTATATATATATATATATATATATATATATTCGAGGAAAGATTATCAGCATAATTAATGAAATTAGTAGCAAGGAATATTCGTTAGCCAACATTTGAAATACACTGTGATTATAAAAAAGTTTTTTTTTCGTACTGAACCTGCTTTATATAATAGTTAATGATACAGTCTAAAATTACCATATAATTCGCTAGCACATGGGATTTAAATTTAGTAATTAAGAAACGCAGTAATTTTCATTTGAATTTTGAATATTTTATGTAAATTTAATTTTTTAGTTATGAATTTTAGAAATTTTTTACTGATATTATATATTTTTGAGAATATATATATAACTTACGGCAAGTGATATTTCACATTATAATAACAAAGTGATATATTTCTAAATTTTATGACAGATATTTTTGAGAAAATCTCAACAGTAAAAATGGTTGTAGATTATATTAATTTCAATTGTGAGGAAAAGATTTTGATATACTTTCTTCAAACAAAAAATGAAACACTAAGAGTATAAATCTGTATAATAATAATTTTAACACTGTGTGAAATTCTACCGGCAAATATTAATTATTTTAAAAGCCTTTAAATTCTCCGTTGAATTTCTGTGAGAAGGAACAACGAATTTAATATATAATTGAATATGGAATGGTAACATATTGAAATGGAAATATTAGTGATTATTATCAGTAACTCCTATAGTATATATATATATATATATATATATAATACGACATAAATTGCATTGTATTTCTTGACTTTTGGGAAACAATTATAAGAAGTGCATGGTTTCTTTAAATTGAAATTAATCCTTTTTCTATCTTCCCATTACATAATGAAATATGCATTTGCTTCATAAATATTAAGTTATTTTGTAATTTCTATATTATTTAGATTAGCCTCATTTTCTTTACCTAATTCAGTTCTTTATTATTGAAAACAACACTCTGAAATTACTCTTTTTCCTTTATGAAAATGAAAAATATCCCAGTTACTATTAAAACTAATTAATGCACTCGAAACAGTTATAAAGGAATTTTCATACAACTTTCTAAACAGCTTATAAAACCAGTTTTGACCTTAACCCTTAACTCATTTTAAGAGGAATTTATTTGATATAGTGAAAAAAATCAATTTTGCTTGCTGGTTTATTTTAATTTTTATTTTATTTTTAAAAATAATAACCTTTCAATACTTTCTTTTTATACATATTTTTCAAAGTTTTAAATTTATTAGTTTTGGATTTTTTTAATGTAGTCAAAAACACGTATTAGTGAAATGAAAATGAAATTAAAACATTGTCATGATTCAAATTAAAATAAAAACAGTATTTTTATGCATTATTGCATTAAAAAGCTTAAAGCATGTAAATAAATTCTTATTTGGGTGTTTTAATGCACCTTTTTTCTTAGCATATAAGCTAGTAACCGTAATTTTACGATTATTGAATATTCAGATATTTTTCCTCTTTATTTAATTCCCGCATATAAAATCATCTTCACCTCGATTAATTCTATAACCTTTAATAATATAAATATGTAGTCCAACTGTAAAATATTTTTTCTAAGAATTCTTCGCATCAAAATGCATAGGCTCGAAAATGTCTTTTAACTGATATTAATTTCATAATACGTACCATAAAATTAATTCAAAAAACTCTTAAGATACCTAAATTGTGGGAGAAATCAAATCGAAATACAACAATACATTTTTCATTTTTCACAAGTTGTAAAGATCTATAACCTTATATGTCAAGTGGGATTCCGATCACAAATTTCAAATTTTCATACAAGTACATGGTTAGATAAACCTTTTTGTAATGATATTTTTGATATTTTTTTGTAATAATGCTATTTCTTTGAAAATCATTTTATAAATTAATGGCTTTTTTCTCGTCTTTTAAGAATAAAATACTTCAGTACTCACTTTGAATTATATACTAATACTATTCTAATATTCAAGTCTATTTACTTGTTGTTCGTCTTTCTTATAGCAGATTTAAACTTCTAAAATCTTAAACATAACCAGCTGAAACTAATAAACATTTTTCAACCTTAATAGGGTTTCAAACTAATTTTCGAATCATATACACAATGCCTTATTATTCACCACATAAGTCTTAATTTTATTATTTATAAATTATTTTTTAATAAGTAGTTCTATTGTTTATTTCTAACACAATGACGAATTCTATTCAATTATTTGTAGTGAAAGTCATATTACTTAACACAAATATTTGATAAATTAAGAAATTTATATGGTGTTATTCTTTTGTAAAATACATGATTTTCAAATGTGTCAAAAAACAAAATTCAAACTTCCATGTAATTTCCAAAAAGTTAAGACACTAATGAATAATTTCATATATGAAATTGTTGCAAATTTGAATTCTAGTTCCAGACAACTTTCAAAATCAAAGGCTGAATTTTTTCCTGATTTTCCATGAAATAATATTTATTCTATTATAATAATAATAGTAAAATAATATATATAATGCCTGTTGATATAAATAATCGTCCAAAAGATTAAAGTAAAATGAGATTCAAAAGTCATTATAAATATTTAAACAATTACAACGCAATAACTATCAGTTATAATTCTGTGATAAAATAGAATTGAGAATTCACAATATGGCAAGGAAAATTATTTTTTCTATAAAGGGTTATACTTCATATTTATATTTGAAAAGTATATTAATTGCTTTCAAAAATAAATAGTCGTTTACTTCTTTGTTAATAATTATCTAATATATATAACAGTTATTGATTTAGATGCAATTATTGATTTAGATCAAATTCTATGGAAATTAGCAAATAACATCACCTGTCAGTAACGAATATGAAAATATTGTAAAAAATACATTCATTCTTTGACGAACAATTAAAATATAGAGGCTGTTAATTAAAGCTTAAGCAGTTGTCTTTAAATAATCTAATATTTTTCATATTTTTAATTTATTAAAATATATAAAAAATTCAGGGTGCTAAAAAATTCTGTTCAGAATTCAAATGGTTTGGAAATTTTATATTTAAAAATTAAATTTGAGATAAAAGGTAAAGTTTATTTAATATTTAAAACTTGAGAGAGATTATGTAAAATTTGTAGTATAAAGTTGAAGATTAGTAATCGAGAGTTGCTTTGAAATCCCAGGAATTACAAGTTAAGACCTTACTCTTAAAAATAGAAACGCGTTTCGGTCCTAAGATGTATTTTCAGTTAAAAATACATTTGGAAATATAAATTCCTAGCTAAATCTTATATAAGTAGCAAAACTTTTAAATTTTAATCAGACATCAATTTGAACAAAATAATTCAGGGCAAAGAAAATTTAATGAGGTTATTTAGTAAAGAAAAATAAAATTTAACTTTCAATTTGATGTAATGCCACGCATTATAAAAGAATGAATAAACCATTAATATCATTCTCTAATAACGTTTTAATCTAAACAAGATATCTTTATCTAAACTAATATGCAGTTACATTAAAACCGCAATATAGGATCAAAATAATCATATTTCAATTCATAATTTATTATAAATAGAAAATCACATAAATGATTTTCTATTATAAATCACATAAACAATATATATAAGAAAAATCACTAAAATATAAAGCAGGCAACTAAATATTTAAAACAAAACTATTTTTCAGTAAATTAGATGTCATGGTAATAGATTTTATTTGAATAAAAATTCTTGATTTCTTGTAAGTCAAAGAATCATTTTTTCTCTTTATATCTATAAAGTTATTAAATATATTAAAATAAAAATATAGATTATAGGATAAATTCAAGTAAATTGATATAACAAACTTTAAAATTGCTCATGACTTTAAGAGGATAGTCTAAATAGAAAGCAATTATGAACAATAATTTGGGTTAAATAATAATATCTTGATAATAGCTATACCTAGTTTTATAAAGATGATTTATTTCAAATATAATGGTTTGTAAATTGAACATTCTCATAAGAATGATTGTTTCCTTTGTTTATTATTATAAAAATTGCTTGTTTGAGTATGTTTAGCTCTTCAATTTAAAGTTGTATTTACTAAAATTTGAATACATTATTAAAATTTCAATTAACTATTCTATTGTTAGATTTATAAAAGACGAGGGAAAACTATCTATATAATTCTAAATATTTTATGCCATTAAAGATATATATATATATATATATATATATATATATATATATATATATATATATATATATATATATATATATATATATATATATATATATATATATAATATATATATATATATATATATATATATATATATATATATATATATATATATATATATATATATATATATATATATATATATATATAAGTATGTGTGAGAAGCCCGGTATCTGAGAGGTAGTGTTTCACGCTCCCAAGGCACAGGTCCGAGGTTCGATCCTTGGGCTGGGCAAGGTCGATTCAGCCCTTCATTCCTTCAGTGGGTCGATAAACTGAGTATCAAGCATGCTCGGGAACTAAGCCCTGGAGGTTTTACGTTAGGCTGACCACCTAATTGGGCCATATGCTTCGCACCCCATTGTCCTCGGTCAAGAAAACCGTTAAATGCACTGTAAACCTTGTCTCAAATGGTCTGTCGTGCCACGGAGTTTAATTTATATATATATATATATATATATATATGTATATATATATGTGTGTGTGTGTGTGTGTGTGTGTGTGTGTGTGTGTGTGTGTGTGTGTGTGTGTGTGTGTGTGTGTGTGTGTGTGTGTGTGTGTGTGTGTGTGTGTGTGTGTGTGTGTGTGTGTGTGTGTGTGTGTGTGTGTGTGTGTGTGTGTGTGTGTAACATTTTTTAATAGTTGACGATGTTTATAACTCAATACATTTATTTTTTAAGAGTTACATTTGTTCACATGGTCAATAAAATTAATTTCTGTTCTATGTTAATCTATCCTTCTCCATCTTAACACTCATAAATTTTGCAGTCTCGCAGAAAAATATAACAAATATCTAGTTTTGTTTGAGTATTTCCCATTTTAGAAAAATTATTTTAAATCAACACTTTAAAATTAGCCTTTATTCAATTTTCATAGATTTATTGGGGGCCTAAAGCTCTTAAATTCCCTAAGAAATAGTCAAATGATAGTTGAAAGTGTTAAGCTTCGCCCTACAAGTTAAATACTTTGATAATTGAATTCCATATCATTCTTTCAAAACAAGAGAATCAAATAATAGCTATTTGTAATTTCGTACTATTTCAATAAATATTATAATCCACCTTCGTTGCAAATAGTAAAAACAAGAGTTAAATCTTGTACATCGTAATATGTTTCTCTCCTTGCACACCTCCATTATTCTCTGAAAATTTGTTTTAAATAAGTTTATTGATTGTGCATTCAAATCTGCAAAGAAACTTAACTTGAAATTTTCTCTCATTTAATGTTTTAAACTAAGCAGATTACGGACTATAATGATTTCAAATAAAGTCATAACTCAGCACAATGTTATAATTCAACATTATAATTCTATGACTGTAATTCTAAAAAAGGGATCCCTTTGAAAATTTCCTTTTCTTGAAATTATTTTTGTTTCATACCTTGAGATCATTGTAGAACATTTTTTGAGTAAAGTAGCCTAAGTCAATCTTTTTAAATTGCATCATTTATAATACAATCAAATGAATCAAAACATTTTAATGATCTTGTATCGAAACATCGTTCGAGATTTGTTTCGCTACAAATCTTCGCTTCATGTGCATTAACATATTTACTAAATATAGAAAAAGATAATTATTTTGGATAAACAATTGAAAATTACACTCATTTCACATTCATCCTTATCTTAAATGTTATGTAGAACCACATAAAAAAGATAAAACTTTTAAATTAAAGTACTACTTTGAAGCTCTCTTGAGATTTTTGCAAACATACATATAGAAATATACCAAAGGTTATAGATAATAATTATGAATAACAAAATGAATTTATATGGATATTATAATCTTTGTTCTTCCATATCTTCGTAAAATGCGGAATTTTTATATTTATTCAATATTTCCTAACTTTAGTTCATTATCACTTTGTGGTAAAATCTAGCTCCATAGAGATTTAAAATTCTGAATTGTTGCAGCCATTATCGAGTAGAAAATGATAAGATTGTGCAGATCTGACTTTATGAATACATATTTATCAAGGCAGCTCTTAGAAGTTTTTCGGGATTAATCTATTGTAAAATATAAATATTGCCTACTGCTTATGAAAAAGTTCTTTTCAGAAGGTAAATAATACAAGGTAGGCTGGGAAAAGCACACTTTAGGGTACCCCTTAGAGAAAATTAGCAATTTGTTTTCACTAAGCTTGTTTCCGTACATGTTTGAATACACAAAAGGGTGCTGAAAATACAGTAGATAAACTAGAAGTAAAACAACATCAATAACAATATAGGGTCAAAATGAAATAAAGCTGAAATGTATTCTAAAGTGAAAGTAACCATTTTAAATTATTCGATGTTAACTGTTGCATTTTTAAGAAAAATCACAAAATCATTGCATATTTTAATTTGTAATTTTAGAATTTTACTATTTTACTCATAAAATCATATTAATAATTCTAAGTTTCATTTCGGGTCATTCAATATTTTGATAATTAATCATTTTAAGTAAATCAATCAAATTACTTATGGCAAAAAATGTATAGTACCAAAATTGAAACTTTAGAATCGTAATATGCCATTAATAAAATCATTCAATTAGAAAGAATTGAGAATGATCAGTGAAGAGATGCATTGTTAGTGCAGTTTCCTTATAATTCGTTTGTTTAAAAAATTATTTGTTATCAAATATTATATTTTATTAGTATATATAACTGAAGATTAGAAACAATCATTTTATTTAAAATTTAATTTTATTTTAGTTATCATCTCAGGGCTCTCTACTTTAAATTCCGAAAAAAAATAATATCCCAAATTCAGAATTAAAGGTATTTTTTAGCTTATTAAATATCTTGTAACAACTATACACTGAACAGGAAGATAACGTTAGTAAACTGTATAATAAAATTAGGGCAACAGACACATAACAACGCCCTTTTAGTCTGGATTGAAACACACTCCACCTTCATTGATACTCTAAACTTCAGATTAATTTTCCTATATGTTTGTCAATGGTTCTTTTCCAAACATTTTAATTGGTTTATGTTTGTGCCTATTTGCAACATTTATAAATACAAAATAAGAAAACTTAAAGGCAGACAAACAAAAACCAAATTAATAAATAATTTCTGACTTATAAAATGCATTATATATCAGGAAATAAATTTTTGGCTACTTTCGTTTCTTAAAAATATTGTTACAAAACATTAGTTTTGTTAAACAAATATTAGGCTAAGGAATTGCATAGAATATTTTAATGTTTGAATAGGGAAGGTTTCGTTGTAGAGAATTTTTATTACAGTTTTTGCTTATTTTGATAACTATAAATACTTATAATTAAGACATTTGCATATAATATCAAATAGTTACATAACTAATTGTTTATTATTTATCAAAATATTTCTTTTCAAAAGTCACAAACTTTCGAATTGTCGCACAATTGATTTCACATGTCATCAAAAAATGTTGGATATCTGAACAATTGATTAACTAGATTAATTCAATTAAATGTCATAAATGTTTGCCTCCAAGTAGACTTTGAAATAGCAATGGTAAAAGGTGATCAAAATATAAAAAATCTCAGCAAAGGAAATTACTAGCAAAGTCTTCTTATATTTTTATAAAAGTTTCTGTTCCTATATACTAAAAAAGTATTTCTCCAATGTATATAAGAATAGTGCTAACCATATCTGTGTATGTTTTAATAAAAAATATAACTACCAAATATGAGTTTCACAATATTTACCTTATGTTTTTGTTTCACGTTAACATTATAACACAGAGATTCTTAAACTCTTGGTCACGACCCAAGATAGCAGAGCTTACAGTAGATATCACCAAGAATTACAGCAATATTTATAATTCCTTAATTTATAATAGATTTGCAAATACCAAATATTTTACTCATTTTTTAAATTTAGTTTGTTTGTCGCTCAACGGTCATTTTTTGCACACGAAGGCTAATTAGACCGGGACCTACGGTTTAAAGTGGATTCTGAACCACTACAAACATCCATGCCCAAGCTGGGATTCGAACCCACGAACTGTTGAACCGAAGGCAAGAGCGCTAATCATTCGGCTGCCAACTCGGCTTTTACTCAATGTATCTTAAAATAGATAAACACGTTACAGTCAAAGATAAAAACGAAAACTATTTGTAGCATTTTTATAATAGAAACGTTTATTTTCTATACATATTTTATTTTTGCTTCGTACGTGAGTTTGTCTAAATTCGTGCGTATTCAGCATCAGAATGTCTTGATAATACATGACGCTGGACCATCTTTGATTTCAAAAGTCAAATTCAGTTATTTAATCAGTGTAAAAAAGTTAGTAAATTACAGTCTATTATAAATTACGATTAGTTATACTGATGTCTTAGTGATAATTCATATAAATTTCTCAAGTATTCAATTTCTGTAGTATGAGTAAAGCTTTTTAGTCAGATCTTAAGATTATCTTTCTTAATAAAACTATGTGTGTGAACTGTTTCATTCTACAAACACTCTTATATGGTTCATGTGTTTTTTTATTTAAAAAAAACAATTATCTATATTGGTTTGTTAAAATCATTTATCACACAGCCACTTCAATTAGTTTTACTGCCTTAGCACTTGATCCTATTCGTCAACAAATATGCATGCGCAGACAATCCTGGTTGAAATTAAAATAACTAACTATATAAAAATGAAACCTTAAGGTTCAGTGTAACTCTCAAATTTTGCCTTAATTGACTATCAAATTAATCGTGTGCTGTAAACTGCATTTATGTTAAAAATTGGGAACGTTATTATTTGTTATGTTATCTTGATTGTATTTTGATACATTCATTTACTATTTCATTGAAATCACAATTATAAACCACTCGCTAGTTTATGAAATATTAACTAGATATTATCCTTTTTTCAAACGATATATATGTTACAACACACATCATGTACATATTTGTTTTCCATTTATTTTCTAGTGAATTAAAATGCAAAATTAGAGGATCAACAAGCAGTGAGATACAATATTTTCTGTAAAATATCGAGAAGTACTCCCTGCTTAAATATTTCAAATTACTTATACAGTTACATCAAATTAAAATAGTCTGTCTGCTTATTAACAGTATTTAATTTAAACGTAATATACATTTACAAAAATATTCTCAAAATGAAAATCCCAAAATAAAAATTTCTGTGACATAAATTAATAATTCAAATAAAGTAATAGTGTGAGTTTCAATATTTTATTTTAAAATATTTCATTTAGAAATATTCTAAGAATTGTTTAAAAATTTTCATATTCTTATTTTTCAAATCTTATTAACAATTTTTCTAAAAATTAGAAGTATGAAATTTAATTTTTATTTGAATTTTAGAGCTAATTCTTAGAATCACTACTAATCTTTTAATAAGAACATTTTACTTTAAATGACAATATGTTGCTATAAATGGTTTTGCTATAAATTAATTAAGTAAAAAATATTTGCTTTGGTTGCTTATAAAAGAATTAGCAATATTATACTTGCACTTTATGTTATTGTTTATTATTAGGCTATAAGTTACTATGCTGCAAATTTAATTATATTTTTTGAAATTTATATTAAATCTTCCTAAAAATATAAATGTCTGCTTAATATAAAATTACTTTTCGTCAGTCTGTAATTTCTAATTTTCTTATACATCAATGCTGAATTTAAAATTTTTTTGAACCTTATTTTGCATTTCACAAGGTTGAATCAAAATCTTTTTCGTATTTCAAATACAAATAATAGTAGTAATAGTGGAAAATTTTCATAACACAAATAATTGTGCCATATTATTATATACATTGTAGAGAGAGAGAGAAGTGGAGGTACTTTAATAAAATTGTAATGTCATTGATTTGAACATTCAAACCTTATATATATTCATTACATTAACTTTGAAGTAGCTCTTTCTTTTTAAATGCCGAGTTCTTTTTATAGCATGTTATTATTTTAAATGATGTATTCCACAAGGATGTCTTTGTCATAGCTTTCTAAAACTACAAAGGAAACTCGTTTGAAAGGTGTTTTTATTCTGTTTTTTTTAAACGATCTCATTCAAAGAACAGAAATGAGAAAGATAAATGAAATCGGAGATTCTGGTTATCTGAAACTTCATACAACACAAAGGTCTTAAGAAAAAGGATAACAGACAAATTAATAAACAGCATTCTTAAATATGATCCAATATTAACATGATTTCAAAGTAAATTTGATTAAAAAATAAGTAAAATCTTATATAAATTTGGGATTTTGAAATTTCATTTCAACGTATACATTGAAATGAAATTAACCGAATAATATGTTTTAATAATCACTGTGTTATCTTAATGTAGATTCTTCCACAATTAATTTTCTTATAAAGAAGGAATGTAATCTATTTAATTGTTTATCGGATTCATAATTACATACTTATTTGAAAAGAACTTTATACTAATATTATGAGTTTAAAAAACTTTAAACAAGATATCTTTGGATTGAATTTTTATTTCTAATCACGTCAAACTCGGCTATTAATTGTTTATTTACGACAATCTATGAAGAAATCGTAAGAAAATATCTACAGACAATTCTATGGCCTATTTAAACAATTAACACTTACACATTTTATTAAGAACATGGATACTCTAATTACGTACTCTAATTACGTCACTCTATTTACATCATATATATATGTACTCTAATTACGTCTATACTCCAATAACGTCATATATACTCTAATTACGTCATACAAATAAATGTACATCACATACAGATAACAAGATATGACAAAATTGTAAATTGTCCATAAACTATTAAAACTGTATATAAACTCCTTTAATGATAATCAAATTTTAATGATTCTTTTTAATTTTTGGATTTTTTATTGTTAATAAAATATTTTTACTCTTATTCTTGCATAAATTTTGAAAAAAAAAATCTGTATTTTATTGCATTTATTTCCAATAACTTTGCTTGTCGGATTTCTATGTTATTATCATAGCCTTCAAAGTAAATTGCAAAAATTCTCGCGTCACTTACAAGCTTACTCTAGTTCTTATAACCTGTACAAATCAGTTAAAATCAATCAGCTTAATTGCAGAAATGGAATTTCATTGCTTACATTTCAATTTGTTATTGCGTTTACATTGCAATCCACGTTTCTTTTCACTTCATACATATGAATTTCAATCTTTCTTTGTGAATTGTTTGTATAAAGGCTTTTCTCAAGCCCGTTTTCTATATAGCCTTGCGAACTGGGTTAATAGCTACTAAATGGAAGCATTAATGAAATAAGACGCAACCTTATTTCCCTTTCGGACTCGCGTTGTTATCAAATTTACTGCAACCGGCCACTTAATTATCAACCTTTCGGAGATGTTTCTACCTGAAATGCCCCGGAGGAACAGATGTTATCAATAAACAGTTTATTTGTTCTATGGGGAGTTTTAAAATCGTCTGCCAATTAGCCTAAATAGGGGAAACTGAGATTATGACGCCTGAGAGCGAGGTTATTATTCAGCGACGAAAATGGTTTGTAATGATGCGATGTTGGTTGTTAACCCTAAGATAAATACATAATTGATATTAATTAGATGGATGGGAATAATGGCTCATAATGGAAGATTGTTTTGCTGCAGGATAGAGGATAAGCGAGCTCAATTCTGGTTTTAAGGATTTTTTTTTAACTTAGTCATTATGATTCTTGGTAAACTATTTCCCAAGTGACAATACATACTTGTGTTGCCAGATCGTTCCACTGAAATTTCTCACGCAGATTTGTGAAAGAATTGAAGTATTTCTCCTTACGACTCTTAGATAATATAAGATACCATAACCATTGCAATTTATTAAATTTTGATAACCTATTGGTGCTATTTTTAAATTATGATAGACAATTACATATTCTGTAATAATTCTTACATTCTAGAATGCCGAAATTTTCGTACAAGGTGATTAATTTAATAAGATTTAACAGCAAAATATTTCAAAATTTATGAGCACAATTTAATTTTATGACTCATTAACATAATAAAAACCTGTGAATTGAATTTTTGCAATTATTTTTCAATTATTAAAATTTGATTTTATTAAGCAAAAATATCGGAAAGAATAAAGTTCACATTTATAAATTAATATTTAATGAATAATTGCTTATATGTAAAATAAATTTAAGACAAATAATTAGGTGAAAGACAAACTCATTCCAAAAGAATTATTTAAATATATATTCCCTTAGTTATTCTTAATGAATTATATTAAAATATTTTACCGCATTAAAATCAAATTTCATTTGGCATTAAAATAACCAAAATATCCTCTTTAAAATTACCATGTAGGTTTATTCAAAATTTCTGTTTTCACATGGCTTTGACTGGATATTAAATAAAAGAATAAAAGAATCACAAATTAACAAACTACAGAAGTAAAATGAATTTTTAATAAATTACGAGTCTATTTTTGAAATCTGAGCTTGCCGTAATTCCGGTTTTATGTATTCAATTAACTTGGAATTTATTTCTTGTGGGGAAATTCTATAGCGAACATGAGTATTAGCACTTTATTCAACTAAAACATAAAACATTTTAGATTGTCTTCTCAACACATTGAAAATAATTTCTATTAAAGAATATCAAAGTTTGAAAAAGCATATCGATTCTACGAATTCTTGTAGATGCTGTTGTGGAAGTAATGAAATAAAATTTCGAATGTTGTTTTACTTGCAAACAATGAACAATTAGTTTGATAGGAGGCTCGTAAGCAGTACCCAAATCCTTACGATTCCTCTCAAAGCATTTGAGAACACTAGGATTTTTACGACTCAAATTATACTTACGTATTCATGGCCACAAATGCTAATACAAACCATTCGCCCGTCCTTTCAAGTACGCAATGAACACTAGTATTGAAAATTGAAACAGAAGCTGCTGCCAGGAACACTTTTCAAGAATTAAATCAGCTTAGAAGATATTGTCTTTATTGAGAAGTTAATTATCAAAAGCCGCCTAACTTGTCTAGTGGTCAGCGTGCCTGACTGCGGATAAGGAGGTCCTGGGTTCGAATCCCGGTTCGAGCAAGGATGTACTTTCTCTCTCTATCTATCCTGTCTTTGTCCTTTCCTTGTATGAATGGTTGCCTACCCTATAAGCGGTTCCCTATGGTATGTGTGTACTGAGGAAGTCGGACTCCACACCAAAATATGGTTCAGTTGGAAAAGTGGAGCAGCGCACCCCATATTGCCAGCCTAGCTGGCACACGACAACAACAACAATAATCACCAAAAACATTGAGGAGAGAGAGATATAAGATCCAAACATAATAAGTTCAACTGGCATAAATTTTCATTACAACAAAAATTGATGCTAGAATCTAAGTAAATATCCTTTTAATTTTGAAAGTTTTTTCATTTACATGAATATAAATTCTTAGCAAAATAAAATATTATATTATGTATATACGTAATTATTATGCTATCTATAGAATTATCTTTGATTACATGGTTACAATAATATTTAAATTGTCTATTTATAACCATCATTAGCTCGTACAAATAAATAATATTAAGTTAACTACTAACATAAATACATTTAACATATTATTTAGAGATACTTTCAAGATTTTATATCATACTTAACCAAAAAAATCTATAAATAAATTTGCATGCAAATATTAATAGAAAATAAGTTAGGCCCAGATAACAAATTTAGAAATTACTTCTCACAAATAAATTAAATTAATCAAATTCTAAGCTTCATTGTTTGATAATTAGAATATTATATATTGTGCTATGTGTGCGTCAAAAAATACTTAAAAACAGTTATTATTATTTAAGTGAAAATGATTTATTCATTTATATGCTAGCAGTTCAGGTGTCAGATTTTTATGAAAAATTCAAATATAAGTTTTTTATGCCATAATAATCAATTTCATGTATGTTAATGATTCCTAAAATCTACCAGAAAATGTCACTCATATATTTCGCTTAGTGTATTTAATATATATATATATATATATATATATATATATATATATATATATATATATATATGTGTGTGTGTGTGTGTGTGTGTGTGTGTGTGTGTGTGTGTGTGTGTGTGTGTGTGTGTGTGTGTTTAATTATTATCATATAAATTACCTTCTGTAACACAATTTAAAGAATCTACATAAAAATATTTTAAAGTAAAAAGTAAACGAGTCTAGATATTAACAATATTCCAAAGTATTATGTATTCATATTTATTCACATAGATAATGCATACTGACTTTAATTTGTGCATGTATTTAGAATATTTTTACCATATATAAACATGATATAAATTAAGCATGTATGCTTATTTGCAATTAATAATTATCCACATGTGCTTAATTTACATTATGCTTACTTATATTTTGCTTAAATTATCCATAAAGTATGTTTCTTTGAGAATAAGTTCGTATAATTTGTGAAATTTTAGATTAAGCAATTAACATAACATTTAAACTGACATTATTTGAATCAACGTGAATTTATCATAAGATCATGTACATTTTGTTTTCAAATGATATGATAAAACATTGTGGATTTTGAAATGTTTCAGGAAAATAATAAATATTTATTTGGGATAATTTGTCAAATATTATTACAAAAAACTCTATATATGCCTTTTAGATGATAACTAATTTATTATATTTCTTTACACTAACCAGTGAAATATGTAATTTTATAATTCTGTACCGAAATTACAATTTGTTTAAGGAAACTCATTTATTACCAAATAATATCCAAAATAAAAGATAATTAGTAAAATTTAAAATAAATAAAGCTAATGAAAGTGGCCAGCACATGTTACAAAATAAGTATTTAGTCTTCCAAACTTCCAAGCTTTGATATTTTTAGCGGAAATTTAAGATTCTAGTTTCAAATTTAAACCAGTTTTATATAACTTATTAAAAATACTAATGTGAATTTTATAAAAACTTTTACTAAAAGAAAGAATCCTACAAAGAGCTGTTCTCTTAATTTTTTAATTTCTAATCTGTGATTGAATAAACATATGCAGTAAAAATGTGAATATGCATTCAAGAAAATTGTAAGATTTTCGTATTCGGAAATTAGTGAAATTTTAATCACGTTTATGAAATTTTCTATAAAATAAAGAACAAATTTGTATTTTTTATATTCATGTAATCTATATTTTTATGTTATTATCTATTTATTACTATAGCTTTTTTATATTCAAGTAAATGGATGTTAGTAGTAAGAATAATGAGAGAATCACTTTGTTCCAACATCACATTAGTAAACCAGTTTACTTTAGGATTTAGTCCAGTATTGTCATTTCAGAAATACATTAATTTTTTTATAGAAAAACTCACAAAATAACTTAATTTATAAGATAATTTACGTATCAAATGCTTATCTTATTCATTTTTAAGCTTTTATTTTTATAGAATTTGAATACTTTTGAAAAAGCAATTTTGTTTGCATAATTACATTGCTTTGATTTAAGCAATTTATTGGACAATAGTTAAATAATTTATTAAAGATTATTGCTTGATTTTATTTCCACTTATTAATATTTCTGTTCATAAAAATAAGCACTACATTAAAATTCACAAATTATATATTGACAGTTTAAAATGATAACATTTAGCTATATTTTGTTAGAAAAGTGAGAATTTTAAATTTTTGCTTATAATGCAAATGAATATAATATTTAAAAAAATGATTAAAGAAAAACTATTTCATTATGAATATTGCACGCATTATGTAACATATCTGTATATGCAGTGCGTCCAGGAATGTTAAAAATCTTTACTTATTAGTCATAAATATGAGCTTCAGTAGAAAAATTAAAGAAATCATTTATAAATGAAAAAAATAATTCTGAAAAAAAAAATTCAAAAGTCATATATTTTTATGCATTTCTTCACCAGAGAAATAAATTTGGACATACTATTTTGATGTCTACTTGTAATATTAATATTACTTAATTTAAATATCTATAAATTTTACAGCACACGCAAAGTTATTACTCATCAAATTTTACTTTACAATAAGTAATATACATAATGTAATTTTAAATTATTAAACATTGTTGACATATTATTTTACATTGAAATGTTGCATCCATAATATTATACAAGTAAATATTATTTAAAAATTCTTTTTTTTTTTCCAAAATTTCAATAGTTAATTTATGTACAATATGTAAGTATGTTTTCTTATTCTATGTTGTTCTCTCTATAGTAATTCAAGAATATGAATATACCGTTCAGCAGTTACCATGAATGTAATGGGCTGGAGAAAATTTCTTCCATCTCCAGTATCAAAATCAAAATTGAGGGAGTTTGAGGGAGACTCCTATGGTGCCATCTCTTAAGAAAACGAACCTGTCTTGGTGGACAACCAGCCTGAGGAGTCAAAAGCAAAAAACAAGGGCCATACGAAGATTAATGAAAAACGCACCTACACCAGCCATTAGAGATCAGCTACATCTTAAGTATAAGCAACACCTGGCCATCTATAAAAGATCAATTTTAGAAGCAAAATTGCAGAGCTGGTCATGGTTCTGCCCAACGAACTATAAAGAACATGGCATTATTCAACGAATTGTTACTGACAAAACTTTCCAGCCCACACAGTTTCAGACTCTCAGGACTACAACCAATACTAGTCAGACTACCACCACCATACTTCAGGACCTTTTGAAAGCTACTTTTCCAGCAAATGACATTGCAACTGACAATCAACACCACCACAGAATCAGAAGTCTGTCTTTAAATCCCACAACCATTATGGACCCACCCTTTGCATTCAATGAACTAAAGTATATTATCAAGAATCTTGTCAATTCAAAAGCTCCCGGCCTAGATGGGATAGACAATGTGATTGTCAAGCTTCTCTTTCGAGCAAATGCAACTTTCCTCCTGCAATATTTTAATCTTTGCCTTACGCTTAAAACTTTCCCCAAACCATTCAAACAGGGCCAGGTTATTTACTTTCTAAAGAAGAATAAAAACCCTAGTCTCCCGACCTCCTATCTGGCCAATCTGCTTATTATCAGCCCTAGGGAAGGTTTTGGAGAGATTGACCATAGGAAGGCTCAAACATCACCTGCATAAAACAAGTTTCCTTAGTAATCACCAATACGGATTTCGAAGCAACAGCTCGATAGAACACGCCTTCCAAAAACTTAGAAACCTAATTGACGAATCACACCATAAGCAGAACTACGTAGCACTGATTGCGCTGGATATCCAGCAGGCTTTTGACTCACTTTGGTGGCCAGGGCTGCGTCAAGCACTGCTACAAACTAGATGTCCAAGTAATATAACAACCTTGATCTTCAGCTTTTTGGAAGACGATCGCTCACCACGGTTCATGATGGAGGGTGCATCACAATTCCTCACAGCAGGGGATGCCCACAGGGATCTGTTGGTGGCCCCATCCTGTGGAACATCTTCTTTATGAATTATTAACATCATCCTGGCCAGAACATACTAAAGTAATTGCCTTTGCCGACGACACATTATTAGTAGTTGAAGGCAATACAAAAGCATCTCTGCAATCACATTGTAATGAATCTTTGCAACATTTTTCAAAATACTGTAACAACTTGAAGCTCACAATTTCTCATCTTATATCGCAAATCCTTATCCTGCACCAGAAAAGAAAACACTTAAAATCAAATCCCAGAATAACCTTAGAAAATAATAGCCAAAAGCATGCTAAAACACTAAAATATCTCGGAGTAACAATAGATAGCAAAATGTCCTTCCTACAACCTATCAGGCAGTTAAAGACAAAGATGATACCAATAGTTCAGCGTTTCCGCTCCATGATCGCTAGAGATTGGGGCATTAAAAGTAAAATTACTAAAGCAATTTACCTTTCTGTCATGGAGAAAATGGTTACTTATGGCTCATCCTTGTGGATTCTACCTATGACTGTTAGGAAGCAGCGGCAATTAGACAGCCTACAGCGCTACTTTACATTATTAATCACGAGAAGCTTCAGGACCACGTCCACAATTGCCCTCAACACACTGGCAGGCCTGCCACCACTTCATCTTACTTGCATCCAGCTAGCACACAAAACTAGGGTACTGCAACTGCGGGAAACTACTGTGCTGGGAGACCAAACCCTCAGTGCGTCTGACTATGAATGTCCTGTGCATAAGGACTGTGTCCATCCATCATTAAGTCTTAAGGAGATACACATCCACAATCTGCTCTCCAAACCTCCCTCACCAGCACAAGGTCAAATCAAATTAATCACACCTTACAATATCTATACAGATGGATCACATATTGACGGTAAAACAGGTGCAGCCCTAATAATTTACCATGAAGACAAACAACTTCAAGAATACAAAATACAAGCTGAGGAATAAGAACTCAGTCTTTCAGGCAGAGGCCATAGCCATTTTTGAAGCTATCAGCATCATTGATGCACAAGGCCTCAGATCTGTAACCATTTGGTCTGATAGCTCATCAACTTTGCATGCGTTGCTTAACCCACTTCACAGATCACCAATAATACATGCCATACAGAAAAAACTAGCAGCTGCAACTTCGCACATCAATCTAAGCTGGATTAAAGCGCATCAAGGTGATGTTGGAAATGAGTGCGCTGACATCGCTGCATAAGAAGCCACAAAAATTGATTAATCCGAAGCATTAATGATTCCATATCCAAGATCTTCACTTATCAAACAACTGAAGCAATTCATATTTCAAAAATGACAGTCTCAGTGGGACAATGCAACAACAAGTCGAATGACCAAACATCTACTCTCAGAAATCTCTAGCAAGCTAACGTATGATAATCCATACCTCAACCAGCTGCTAACATTTCACGGCCAATTTCAACAGTACTTACAAAGATTCGAAAAGGCAGTTTTATCCACCTGTATCTGTGGAGCCCAAGGGGATCCTTTCCACTATGTCCTAGAGTGCCCAGAGATTGAAAAATACCACCTAAAGAAGAACTCACAACAGACCAACATGGAGTTCCTGAGATTTTGCTTGAAAGATCGTCACCTCAAATTACTCCTCACAAAGCTGATGATTCATCTAAACAAACGAGGATTAGAACTTTGTCAGGATTTATGCCACGCTTCCACAGACGATCTAGAAGATTCCACAGACGAATCAGAGAACTATTCTTAAAGTTAACTTTCTTCCACATTTAATAATGGTGTATAAAAAATTTTACGAACTTAATGAAATTTATGAACTATATGTTCCGAATTGTTTGGACTTTTCGAACATTATGAGCCTGCTTTAGAACTTTAAAAACTTTTTGAATTCTATTCCCTTTTAGTACCTTAGAAACCTTTTAAATAATTTTTTGAACCCAAAATGCTTTTAAAAGCTTAGGTGCTTATTAAACTTGTATAAGCTGCCTACCTGTATATAGTTATCAACTTTCGTATCATGTCATTTTTCTCCTTTTCATAATTAAGTGTTCATACATAATTTGGTGCCAGCTTTCAATGTATATAATGTTTTTATTGCCATAATTATCCTAGAAATTGTTAACTGTCTTTTCATTGATTGTAAATTGTTTCTCCATTGTTTGTTGTATGTGTCATCATGTTATATTTTATTTTTAACTCAGAGAAAATATTTTATACTATTGTCTGATGTTCAACAGGACATAAAGCCCCTTAAAATGTTTTGTAACTTCTTGCTACCAATTTGTAAGCACAATTTCTTTGCCTTGTTAAGTGCCACGATGGTGGTGCCCTCACGGGCCTCGTAGAGCTGTGGACTAGGTGTTGGGGAGACGGCACCCGTTAACCTTAAGGTATAGTCCGGGGTCTTCCCTCACAGTTATGTATGTATGTATGGTGCCATCTATCGGAGGAGTCTTAAAGCTAAGCTCTACTTTCACCTTCATGATGTTCTGATTAAAGGAAAAACGTACCTTTCTGACTTAATTTCGCATAACCGTCAGATAGCAAGCTCAGCGTGTCCACTTGTCATAAGTAACAACAACAACAGATTATAAATATAAAACTGCCACTTATACATGTTTTACTTTCATTTTTTGTTTGAAGGTAATATTTGGACCTGTAGAAAAACCATTGCCAAAATAATCAATAAAATGTAGCTCTTTGGCTGAATATTATTTTTCAAAATCTTGTAATTAATTTTAGTGATTCAGGGATCAAATAGTTATCTGAAAAATTAAGAAAGGGATTGAAGTGATTGTTATGACCCTATATATGCAGTCTAGGGGTATAAGTGTAAAAATTTGCTGCATCAAAACTAAAACGAATATATTAGCTTTTAATTAAAAAATTACTGAAGTCAATAAAACATAATTTTTATTCAGTTGTAGTAAATTTTATATTACTATCTTACCTAATTCAAAATCCCTTAAAAGACAATGAATCATTGAAATATAAAAAATAATAATTAAATTATCTGTAATAATTTTTAATAATTAATGAACTGTGTCACGAATTGAAACTATAATGAAGCAACAAAATCTTAAATTTTTTCCTTGTCAATTTTCTGAATATAGAAAATATTCGGTATAAAAATTTAATATTTAATACCAAAATAATTTTATTAAATTTCATTGAAAGAACTTAATAAAATGTATGATATTGTTGATAAAAGTTCCTTTTCTCATTTATTATTAAGAAAATACAAACATTGATTTTATCAAACAGTCTACATTTATTGCTAACGTTTAAATAATTCTTTCTTTAAGTATAACACAAACATCAACTATAAAATACAAAACATGTTTTTCGAATTAGAAAAGTCAAATATAAAATATACAAACTTCATTAATATAAAGTATACTAAACCTATAAATATAATTTTTGGTTAAAATAAAGTTATACGTCCTTATAGTAATTAGATTTAAATAATTTTTATTTTAAGTACAACACAAACATTAACTATAAAATACAAAACATATTTTTTGGAATTAGAAAAGTCAAGTATATAAAACTCAGAAAACTTCATTGATATAAAGTATACTAAACCCACATAAATCTAATTTTTGGTTAAAATAAAGTTATACGTCCTTAGTAATTATTAAAATTGTTCAATAATAATCAAATTTTAAATATTATTCCAATAAATAATGATATTTAAATAGTTTTAAGTTAAGTCTTTCTACTACTCTACATTATTGTATTAAATATATAAACATACATTTCAGAATACCTTGTCACTTACAATTTTCTTCAAAGAGTAAAGCATTTATTTCAATCTTAACCAATGTGTGATAGTATTAGGATGCGCGTTTGTGTCAGACAAAGTATCAAAATCACATGCTGCATTTTTTTAATTTTAAATGGTTTTTCTCTTGCAATATATGAATGCAGCTGACTATCAAAATAAAGTTCTCTAAATATGAAATATACGGTTTATATTATCTTGCTTGTAATTGTTTGTGATTGTTAAAGTACATGCTACGGAGGGACAAATGCATCTATATAGTTTATTTTTGTTCTTAAATCATTAACAAAGCTCTTATATGATAAACGAGTTCCATTAAATATTTCTCGAATTTATTTCTGAGATTTTAAAGAAAATGAAAGTGCTTATATTATTGCTTTTACAAAAAATGATTTCGTCTATTTTTCTGTAGGTGAAAAATTCTTGCAATAATAAAAGTCTGGAAATATTATTTTTTCATGATGCGAAAACGTAGAGTACTTTTTTCTTAAGAGGTTTTGATAAATAAACCAAAATTATAATTTTTTTAATAAATTTATATAGAAATATTTTTTATTTGAATTAATTAGGACGATGACAAATGTTTGATAGGATTTATTCACAAAAATAAATCGTATATAATAAGACAAAAATTTATTTAATTAGTATCTTAAAATGTTTTTCTAATTATAAGTTAGTGACTCAACCATTTGGAAATTATTCTTAAGTCTATTGATAATGATAATACAATGGAATATTTTCTTTAAAAAAATTGCGCTATATTTTTGAAAGTGAAATAAGTTTTCTGTTTAACTAATATTTGTTAAAATATTTGTATTTGTATTTTATAGCCTTTTCCTAAATACATGCATGGATTTTAATTTCTGTTATTAAAATAAGATAAAAATAAATACTATTGCACTTTCAATAACATTTTACATCATTTGATAAAAATCATAATAATTAAGAAACCAAAGCATTTTTAGGACAACAGATATTGATTAACAAACTCTAAAATGATCATTATTTTATTCAATCTCAAGGAATTTTACAAATTAACTTCCAAAACAATGCACAAAATGCGAGTAAATATATTTTGCGACACAGTTGAATTTACAAAAAAATCAGTGTCAACCAATAATGACTTTAGTGTGAGAAAAACGCAGGACCGTAAATAATCGAAAGGTTGTTAATGATTTTTTAGACTTTGTGAATAAACCTAAATAAAAGGACTTTTAACGGTAATTAACCGCAAACCTGCTTTTTTTTCTCATTTTGCCGCCCTTGGATATACATCATTAATTCTTTTGTGTACACAAATTTTGGTGCAGAAATTGCGTCTTTTTTATTCTTAATGAGTTTTAGTCTTGAGATAGTCTGTAATGTTGATTTAATGTTTGGAATGATTGAAAAGTGATTAATAATGGTTGAGTGCAGACAAAATTATGTGGTTTCGTGTTTTTTCTCTCTCTTTCACTATCTCTTTAGAATTCTAATTGTGAGCTTTATACAATAAGGCATTTCAGAAAAAGTGTGAAGAATGTAATCAAATCATCCAAAAAAAGTAAATGGTATTCTAACTGTCGTTAAATAATGTTTCCTAAATAGCTTTCCAAGATACAGCTTAAAGAAGAATCCTTTTAATGTTCAAGGAAATTAACAAAATAAACAAGGAAATTCTTCTCAAAGAGAATGTAGTTGCATTAATTGAGAAAATATTTAACCCATTTTATGGAAGCCATTCTTAATTATCAATGAGTTTCATAAAAGTAAATTATACATGTACTGAAACACATTTAACCTACAAACAAGTGAGAAGATTGACATTTCTCATAACCTGCTTCATTCAACACTATAAAAAAGTCGTGATGGCGAAACACAAATGAATCCATTAGTATTTTCTATTATAATTAATAATTATATAATTCACATACATTAGAACTTTGTTCTATTTGATATTTGTGAGGTATTTTATGCTTTGAAATAACGCTACGAATAAACTTTCTCCTCGAGAAAATAAATTAATACATCTTTAAAGTTAAAATGAACTCATTAACAAACACTCTCTAACGAGATTGATATTAATATCTCGATTTGATATACTAATTTAAAAAGAATAAATGTTGATTTAAAAAATAAATTTGTTAAATTCCGTTATAAGGATTTAGGAATATTAGAAGCTGGTAATATTTCCTCACATTTATTTGTCTATCTTTACGAAACTATGCCATAAATTTGGGTTCAGAATGCTTATTCATAAGAACTAAAAAGTAGTGTAACAAATTATACAAGAAAATAAGGAATCGGATATATTTCTAATTTAAGCAGCACTGAAATTTTCAATTATTTGCTAATCTTTAAGGCTAAATTAAATTTTTATTATTCTGAAGTATATAATGCACCCATACATTTTCAATAGTATTTTTAAAATTTAATTTCTTTTTCAAAATTGTAAATTTGATATATGAATATCTTTTGCTTATAAATACATTTTGCATGTTCTCAGATATTTCTCTAATATAAGTGAATAAATGCAAATTTCTTCATTTTTTATCTTAAAATAATAACTCAGATTTTTTAATTATAATTGTTACCTAACAAATTTAAACTTTTATTTGATAGAGAATATATATATATGAAATTAATATATTCCCATTCGAAACATTAATTTTTCAGTGATTTTACTTGATTATAATTCCTCAAACTTTATTGTAAAATGTATTTAAGTCGTTTTTAAAATAGAATTTATTACGATTAAAATATCGTTATAGGCTTCTCCAATTGCATTAAACTAATTAGAATGCAGTAGAAGTCTAATTACCCAATTACTCCTAATTACTAGTCTAATTACTCCGTTTATCCAAATTACTGGTGATTATTCTATTCACTTTCAGAATTTCTGAAAAATAAATTAGATTGAAGAAGAGAAAGAAAAATGGGAAAAAGGAAGAAACTCAAGAAAAGGAAAGTGAAGGAAGAAGATGAGAGCGAGAGAAGTGTCACTTGAGGAATTCAAATATATTATTTTGAAAATTCCTGGATGTTCAGAAGTTAGTGCTGAAGATACATGAGAATGGATTAAGAGTCAGACACTGGATTTCAAATTGCAAATGATGGTCAATTTCTTTCAAAGTATCAAGGAAGAAGATGACTTAAAGTCCAGGTTGAAGCAGGCACAGGACTATTAGCTGATGAAGCATTTGCCGGTTTTGAAGCTGCTTTGAGTGTGACCACATGCAAATTTTCACTGTCAAGCGAATGTGCTTCTTGGCTGCCCGAAAACGGATGAAGACAGTAAAACAGCTTACACTGACCAAGATGTTCAGTAAGCAATGACTTTCACTTACAGTACTATGCATACAAGTTGTATTAATATGCAACACTTGTAAGCATACCTTAACATATAAAAGTGTGGCATTTTCATACAGTTGATTAAAAGTTCTTTATAAGTATATAGTTTTTTTATCATTTTCAGCCTACAGTAATAAATTACAATATCATTTCCTTTTTCGAAAAAATCCTGTTATCCGAAATTTTTAATTATTTAAATGGGGTCTGGTCTAAATTGATTCGGATAATTGGAGCTCTATTGCATAATTAATTAGAAGTTGTAAGAGCATAATTTAACAATGAATTTATTTTTAACTTCCTAATATTACATATATGATTAGTGGAAATCATGATGAAAATACATACTCTTGATCAATGTAAAATATTTTATATGATTGTTTATATTTTTAATAAATTAAATAATGAAAAACTCGATTTATATTTGTAGGAAAGTATATTGTATATTTTAAAGTGCTCGTTGGAAGAAAAAGTGTAATGCAATATTTTTGATACAATTTTTTTTACATTGGATATATTTTAAGAAAAGATTATTGTGATGAAAACAACTTGAAATATTTATATTCATTGAAAATTTGGTTCTACTTTAAGCAGGCTTCTCTGCTTGTCAAATATTTTCAATATAATTAAAAATATTCAGTGTATCATTTAAATTTTGACTTGTAGCAATAACCATAATGTATAGATTAAATAAGAAATTAATTCGTTATATTAGGTTTTCTAAATTAATTAGTTTTATATAACAAAACGCACCATGTCAATAGTTATGAAATATTTTATATTGTATAATAGCATAATTTTTATGAGAACTATGTCAATATTTTGTGGGTGTGTGTGTTCATTGAATCTATAATTAATCTCTGTCTATAAAATAACTTACAGTTCTAATATTTTTAAGAATTTATTTTTTGCTTCAAAATCCTTTCTTGTTTAACTAGCACAAAATTTAAAAATTAAATGAGAAGAGTCATATTACTAAAGTTCGATAGTAAAAAGATTTTGTCAATACATTACACATTATATGTGCATTTTTTCTACTACTTTCTAAAATAATATTTCTAATTTATGCATAAGTTACACTTCAATTCTTTTTTTGAGGGAGGGGGTAAGAAAGGTGTTTTTCATAAGAATTGAAGATTTACTTTTAAAAAATGAGAAGAGAGAGATTAAAGAGGAACAATTTGCAAAGATTGTTTCAAATTCTACAGAAAAAATATGTAGATATTTTTCAATGCAAATTGTTATATTTTCATTAAATCTATCTTTCAGCTATTATTGATGAAGTTTTAAAAGTAACTATTTTTTTTTCCTTTCGTCTTTATAATTCAATCCAAACATTATTTTATTGATATATATTTTAGTGAAATCAGATTTTATTTCACTGAATTAATCAGTACTAATTTCAAAAAATGTTATTTAATTCAGTATTTATCCTTAATTACTGAACAATGTAACTACCATATTTTTTTAATTCAAAGCTCCTAATATGACAAAAAGAATTAATTTCTATCTTTTTCATATTATTGTTATCACAAAACTGTGAATAGGGATAGAAATTAAATTATAAATTATTTAATTCTAGGTTTACATGGGAAAAATTCTTTTAGACATGATTATAAAGATTGGTACACACAAATAAAAATATTAGGAAACAAAAAATATTATTAAAAATAGGATAAATAAAAAAATTTACATTATTCCAAAAAGCACTTTAGCAAGTGAAATCATTATTTTCTGTAAATTATAAAAATATGTTTTATTTTAAGAGAAGAGGTGCATGTTTATACTAAGGGATGTTCCGCAAATATTTTGATTTGGACGAAGGTTTCAAATGTCTAAAAAAGAGATTTGTAATCTCAAGAGAAATGTTAACCTTATATTGATATTTTTAAGTTAAATATGATGTTCGATGCAAATGAAATTAACAATCTGAAATATATAAAATACAATTAAGTAAAATAACATATTCATGAATTTATTAATGATATGCATTCCATCATTATATTTCCTGTAAATGAAGTATCAGGAAATTATTTATAAAAAATATAATCCAGTTGAATAGGAATAAAAGTTATATGTTAACCTAACTTTCTTTTATTTTACTTAGAAATAATTGCAGTAAATGAATGCTGATTTATTTAATAAATTCCCGCCATTTTAATTATTTTCTTTTATTTCATATGTTCTTTTGCATAAACAGGTTTTTTTCTCTTATAATTAGTGAACGTTCCCTGAAACGGTTACCTGTGCGATTCGATTCTTCAGGTTGTAGAAAAGAAAAAAAAATTAGAAAGCTAATAACAATAGGAGGCGAAAATAAAGAAAAAAATAAAGCAGAAAAATAAAATAACCACCGCCATCGAATCAAATTAAGAAAACAAAATAAAAAGTTCACTTTGGCAGGCGTAAATCGAGCCAACACCAGTTTCTACTGTTTCCAAAGTTTTTAATCGGGTCATTAGCATGTGTAATGCATCCGCAAACCTGCGATTAAAGTAATAGGAGAAAATAAATAAATTATATAAAAAGAATACATGAGAAAAACAGGTTTTTTTACTCCACAAACACTTGAGGTGGAAGGAATTAAATGCGTCGAAGGGGCAGAGAAATAGATTTTGTTGAATTATTTCTGCCATCCGTGATTTTAAATCATTTAGGATGGTTGACTAAAAATGCATTTCTCGCTTATCGTTACGAAGGATACATTTTAGCTTTAGCAGGTAAAAGAGCACGAGACAGAGAAGCAGGTGTCTGGTTTTTATTACATGTCTACTAAGTTTACTTCTGCAATAAATTTCAAATAAAGCTATTAAAAGTTTTTTTTTTTGCTACTTCATACATTGTATTTCTATTTATATTTGGTTATGCTTTCACATCTGTTAGTGTTAAAATCATAAGTATGAAAAATGCAATATGTTAATTTGGTTTTCACATTTACATTTAAATCATTGTTAAGAGTCAAATAGCTGTTTTTGTTACTGTGAGATTAAGGTTTATCTTGAAACTTGTAAGGGGTTTAAGGTTTAATATGTAAGATTAAAGGCAATTTTTGCCTTTACATTTTTGAGTAAACTGAAAAAGCAAACTCTTTTTGTTAGCAAATTGAGAAAAAATAAGCTAAATTTTTACTTATATGTATATTATTTACCTCATTATTTAAAAGTCATGCAGGTATTTATATTAAAAATATGTAAAGATAAAGATAATTTAAATAGTGATATATCCACTTGATTATATATATATATATATATATATATATATATATATATATATATATATATATATATATATATATATATATATATATATATATATATATATATATATATATATATATATATATACCTAATCATATTAATTAATGCCTAAGAATTTTTAATCACCAAAAAAACATTACATCTTTACTTATTTTCATGTTTATAAAAAAAAATTAGAGGAAGTAAAATATGTGCATTGAACTTTCATCAAATTTGAGATATTATGACAAACTTTCAAGCATTTATTTTGATTTAATGTGATTAATTTATAGTTAAAATATTTACAGTTATTTTTTTCATATTGGATTAACATAAAAAATTATTACGGACATTACCGAGTTTAATTATTGAACTAGTTCAATCTTATCCAAATGTTAAAATTTGATTTTTTCCATGCGCAATTTTGGAAGATTCAATAAATGGAGAAACTGTTGGGATGGAGTAAATTTTCAAATTTTTCATTCCTAATTTGCGTGTATGTGTGTATGCGGGTGTGTTTGTCATATACAAATATTTGCCAAATATGAAGAAATTCCACCTTTAGTTTAATTTCTGACGAAATATATCTATGTTTCATTTTAATCCCAAGAAAGCTAAATAATTACAGAAGTTTTGTTTCGATAAGGTTTTTTAAAATACATTAATTCCCTAATACAGGAAATCCCTATATAGAATTACAATGCAGCAAAAATACTTATCACAAAGAATAATTAAATAATTATTGATACACTCACTTCCAAAAGTTAAGAACGGAGAGGAAAATGCTAATTTCCGGAAGCAAAACAGAATTTATGAGGATGCAAATCACTGCAGAGGTAGATGGAAGTATGCAAATCTGTTAGGTAACAGGCAATCGCGCTTTCATGTCAAGAAATATGCAAAAAGGGCAGTCTTATAAAATACCAGCTTTATGAAGAGTTACAGAAGTCAATTATAAATGCTAATAGAAGGTGCTTAAAACTTTCGTACAATTTGTGTTCAAGACACGTGTTTCTATGACTTCCAGAAAACGAATGAAAGATTCTGAGCGCTGGCGTGTTGTGGGGTGCATTGAAGCAGGACAGTCAATTTCAGATGTTGCTCTTTTCTTCGGCTTTCATCATTCTGTAATTTCACGTTTATGGAAACGATTCCAAACCACATAGACAGCTGCCCGAAGGCCCGTAACCAGTGGTCCAAGGGTTACAAACCCCGCGGAAGATCGATAAATTGCGATTTTAGCCAAGCGGAATCGCAGAGCGACCTACACATGTGACATCTATGGTTACAGCGTTCATTGGTAAGGTGATACCTGCAGCTACTATACGCCGAAGATTATATATGAGTAGACGGTACTTCGAGTTTGTATTTGTCTATCCATCCAATCAAGAGGGGCACGATTAAAGTGGTGCCAGAAGCATGTCAATTGGACTGTTTCTGACGGGGGCAATGTCTTGTTTACTGATAAGTCAAGATTTGCTCTGGAGCCAAATAACAAGCTTATAAGGATATGGCGTGAATAAGAAATACGCAATCAGCCTCAAAACATCACCGAACATCACGCATTCCGATGCGGATGCATTATGGTGTGGGCAGGGATTTCATTAGGATACCGCACTGACCTGCACATCTTTAAACGGTGTTCTGTGATGGCTTTCCGGTATCGAGATAAAGTCCTAGAACCCATTGCGAGATTGCATGCTGCAGCAGTTGGCCCTACTTTTGTTTTAATGGACGGTAACACACGTCCCCATAAAGCTGACATCGTCGATGACTGCCTGGAGAGTAAAGGGATTGTGCGTATGGCGTGGCCAGCATATTCACTCGACCTTAATCTCATTGAAAATATTTGGGATGCTCTCGTCCGTGATTTTTCTTCACGTTTTCCCCCTCCAGCCATTCATGTTGAGCTGGAAACTGCTCTACAAGAAAAATGGCTATTGCTTAATTCTGCGGTGGTTGATCACCTAATTGAAAACATGGTCACAAAGTGTAAACTTTGTATACAGATGAGGGGGAATCGCGTACCCTATTAATGTCCTTTTTTCATTTTGTGCTGTTTATTTTCACTTTATACATAATTCTGCTTAAATCTCCAGTATGTCATTATCTGATAACTTACAAAAATTTAATATTATTTTCATTTCTCTATATAAGTATTGATTTTATTTTATGCATAAATATATATGCTACTTTCCTGCCGAATTTTGTGTCAATCAAAGCAGTATTTGTTGATTTTTTGTATTTTACATCTTCATGCTTAACTTTTGGAAGTGAGTGCATTTATCAGTGCTATACACAATCCAATCAACAATAAAATCTTCCAATGAAATTTTGAAAAGCAAACTTTCTCAGTTGGAATATTGGATAAAAGTATTGAATTTTATCTCATTAACAAATAATATTGCAATCAATATTTTAAACAGTAGTATTTAATTTATTTTTCTCATATTTCGTTACATATTAATAAAAATAAGTATTTTTCCTTCTCAAGTTATTGTTTTATATTTAAACCACAATTATACATGTATGTGGTAAGAAATAATAAACAAAAATTGCAAAAATCAATTTAAAGTTGAAAAAAAACCACCTAACCATGAAAAAACTCGTATCATGATTTGACTGGAAGATTCAACCACCACCTATCTTTTAATATAATATGTGTCTTTAGGCAGAATTACGCATGCGCTTTAAGTCTAACTAATGCTCTTTAACAAATTGTCTCTCTCTTTCCTAACTTCCAGATAATCATTCTCCACACCCTTATTTCAACGAATTAACTGTTCGGGAGCTCAAGTATTTACTCCTTATCATTAATCAGAATCTCTAATTTCGACTTATCTAACACGTTCAATTTCCTAAACGGCTATTTCAGGAAACCACATATCGTTAGATGATGTGATCTAAAATCATTAAATGCAAGGGCCTTCCCCTTGATTGGTTATGGATGAGATCACAGCATCAATCTTATGCAAATTGATATAGCCAGGAGGCAGCAATACCTAAGTAAGCAATTACCTTCAAGTAACTGAGGGGAAATCAAGAAAAATTTGTTACATGAAAAGGGTTTGGTGCAGTAAGTGGTATCTAAGGTGAATAATACAATTGTTATATCAATGTTAGTTAAGTAATTGTGTATGTATACTCGTTTAATATGACCGTCTTTAGTTTTTGAAAAAAATAACATCTTTGAGTCAAGTTGCTTTTAAAAATGCTAGTGAAATAAATAACCTAGTTATTTATTTCAAAATTGTTTTAGAATCTGAGAATTTATTTCATTTATATTTTAAAAAAATTGCTCACAGAAATATATATTTCTATTGTGTGAGAATATATATATATATTTTAAATTACATACAAATATTTGAATTTTAACTACTTAGTTTAATAGAATTTACTTATAATATGGGAAATAAATAGTTTTTTCTAACAGTTAAAATTATATAATCTAGTGGTTTTTCTTAAATTTGTTTTTAATTACTTTATGTTCTATTTGCCCAATGTAAACATAGTGTTACTGATGAAGGTCATTATTTTAATTATGTATTGTGATTGTAATATATTGAAGACAAAATATAATATTAATATAAATGTTTAAAAAATTTATTGCTGAATAAGTATTATTATCATTTTTTTCATCCCTTTGTTAAAATTTATTCATTAAAAAAGAGTACTTATTTCAAAAATTCTATAATATATTTATAGAATTTGTAATGTAAAAAATGGTATCCATGTATATAGATTTCCTCTATTAAAAAGTGACAATTAACATTTGCAAACCATGAAATGGAAAATATTATGAAAAAAAGACAAGAAATATTATCTCTTTCCTACTGCAAAATAATTTTCATGGTGAAATCGTTCCCGTTGTGATACTATATTAAATTTGTATTACAATCACTTTATTGCGATATATATGAAAAAATCAAACTAGTTTTTACCATTCTGCTCCCTCCTAAAAAGTATGCAAGGCATCGATAATAAGTGTTTATCTTGAAAAGAAGTTTATTCTCATTGCATTTTTTTGTCTAAATATGATGAAACTGCCTCATTTTAAAGTCTTTAGCCAGATTTCTATTGTATTATACTTTAATAAAAATAATATGCATAACATTCTATGATTAAATTTTTTTAAATGCAGTTTTACTTAAATTTAAAATTTGTGACCTTAGCTAAATAAAGTTCAATAAAATAAACCATAGAGAAAGTTCTAAATAATATGAATTAAGTGTTTAATATTTTTATGTTTCCTAAAGTGAAGTGAGTTTACTGCCAGTAATTACATATTTTTAGATTAAGAGAAAAGTTAAAAACTACCAAAAAACGTATGAAAAATATACCTTTCATTTTATGTAAAAAATACTTGTTCTATTCGAAACATGCAAAAGAAATATTTTTTTTAACTTGTTAAGTTATTCTTGAATTTCAAATGTATCGCGTTTGTTTTAATAAATATTTAAAAATAATAAAATATATTTTTTCCAAAGTTAATTTTTTTATAAACATACAAAATATTTCCTAATTGTTTACAGTTTTTAATGATAAGTATATTAAGTTCAGAATTAAAACTCAGTATTAAAATTAATCTATTCTGAATGGTATTTAAATTAGAAAATTAATACAAACTTATATGTCAATGAATTTTACGTATATCAATATATTATGTGTATCGAATTTTATGTATATTGACTGAGTATATTTGAGTAAAGAGTTTCATAATTTGCATGCCTCATTAAAATTATCTTTTAACGTTTTTTGTTAATTAAGTAATGCATATGAAATATAATTATAAATAAGAAAAGAAAAATTGATAATTCACATTATTTTTGAAAAGTATATATATAAATGTTAAAATATTAGCTATTAAATGTAAAAATATCAAATCACAAAACTTTCAGATTCAATACAACATAATTGTTAATCTGATAGTTTCTATTAATACCGATGTGAAAATTAGTTTTTGATAATTCACATAAGTGTGCATATATATATATAGATATATGTATATAATAAAAACTACCTTATGTATATTTATATATATATATATATATGTGTGTGTGTGTGTGTGTGTGTGTGTGTGTGTGTGTGTGTGTGTGTGTGTGTGTGTGTGTTGTTATTTTGTGTGTGTGTGTGTGTGTGTGTGTGTGTGTGTGTGTGTGTGTGTGTGTGTGTGTATGTGTGTGTGTGTGTGTGTGTGTGTGTGTGTGTGTATAAATAAGCTACATAATCAATCTTTTGCATATATGATGTTTATTAAACTTCAAAACAAAAATTGCTTTGAGTCGAAATTAATTAATAATGATAAACACGAACATAAAATGTTCATATTTTCATTGATATCATTACATTAATCTTTTGATTAGTGTTTTATTAGGTGCGTTGAAACATCAAAATTACTTGTTCATGACGTCATCACACGCAATTAAAACTAATGAGTTGCTGATAGGATGATATGCTCCTACTTTACCCATCAATGATTAGCCTTAAAAGCGTACAGATCAGCTGATATGCCAAACCCAAATTTTTTCCCTTAAAATGTCATCTAAATTATCTACTTTGACATTGAATAAAGAAAAAACATCCCAAATATGCTGTAATGAAGTTCAGAACGTGAATGGCTATTTTCCATATGTTTTTAAATAAGGGCAAACTAATGGACAACTGGGTGTGACAGGATGCATATCAGAATGATTGACGAGAATAAATTTATGAACGACCTTATTAAGCCCTCTCGTTGTATTAATTTCTAAGATGGATGGATTTATGGCAATTTTACCATCTTCGTGAAAGTGTTTGTGGACATGAATCATCCTCCGCACCTGAAAATGTGAGCTCATTCCCTAGTTGAATATTCACTGCTACTGTCTTACCCGTGTCTACAAATAAATCTTTTCCGCAACCCCCCTGTTATATTTAAAGTTTTCTTTCATTTATATCTGTGATAAAGTTTTGTACGGTACATTAAACTATTTTTATGTCTTTTATGTCTTCAATATAAATTCTTAAGCTTTTTATTAGTTTGGGTATAAAAATACTGCAAATTTATGAAAAAACTGTATTGATGAAACATGAGGAAAATGTTGAATTTTTAAACATAGTATTTGCATTAAATACTCTGTTTTTACGTGTTTTTTTATCTGATAAATTAAACATATATAGTATATAATTCTTAACAACAAAAAAATTTATTCCGAAATTTACGAAAATATTGTTAATTACAGAAATTTTTCTATTTTATTCAGCAATTTTCAATAAATTGCATTGTTACGCCATCTAAATCCAACATCTAAACTTCACTTACCCTTTATTTTCAGAATTATTCTCTTATTTCAATGTAGAAAAGTAAATGGTAGTTCTTATTAATTTTATCAGCATGTATTAAACAAGTATAGCTGGTATTTAAATCCGGTTTTATTGTCTTATAAAATTTATGTATGTTTTCGAGTAGAGCAAGTTGTAGTAAACCTAACACTACAGTATTATTATAAAGTTAATGTTTTACTTTATTTAAAACAAATTCCTTAAGGTAGAATGTTTAATTTAATAAAGAATGTTAGAATTATTCTATCATTTTCGAAATATCCTAAATATTAAAATCAACTTTGAGGTGATTTGTCATCAGAATAATATTTTCAAATTAAATTCAATTGGCAGACGATGAATAGAATGTAAGTGAATCTAAATAAAAGAAACTAAGTATCAACTTTGTTACTTTGAATTGGTATTAGAACCAGTTCGTTATTATTTGTTATCCTTTCTGATGACTCAACGAAGTATAAAATAATAGTTATCCCATCTTTACGATTTGCACAAGACTTATCTTTTTACTATACGTTTTAATCAATTATTGTTTAATTTCTATATTTTTCTATTACAGATTGGACAATATAATTTGAGACATTACGCTAAAGACGATATTAAAATATCTTATACTAAATATTCTGAAGTTGCTATGTTTAACTTCAGTCTTCTTATCAGAGAACTATGTGCTGACTATCAAACATTTATAATATAATTTGGTATTATCCAATCACTCGTTCTTCACTTTATAGATCAATATTTAAAGAAAATGCGTAATTCAAATTTATTAATCAAATCACTCGCTTTAATGTAATCCAACTGAGTATTATGGGATTCATTTAAGGAAACTCTAAGTGTGTGAACTATCGAATTCTAAAGATATATTCAACACTCTTACAAACAAATATATTTTGTCTAAGATCTCTAAGATCAGCATTCAAGCTCAATTGTTTTCAACGTAATTTGATAAATATTATTATGACTTGATTTAAATTGTTTTTATAATTATCGATTATCTACTACTCCTTATATTTTTTAAACCTGTATAGATATTATTTAAAATTTAATCAATTGTTAAAAAATTTAAAATAAGCATTTTTTTGTTTCTTATTAGTTGGCAGATTTGAGTCTAATAAATAAATTTTTCTTTTTTTTGTGCTAAAATATTTTAAACTTAAAACACATACACATTTTCCATATTCTACCAAAATAGAAAGAAAACAGAAACAATAAAAATATTCTAAAGAATCTTATAAACTAACAATTGTATTCTTCTATGATATTTTATGTAGTTTTAAAAAATTCAAATTATATTTAAATGTAGGATTAAAGCATAGAATATTTTTTTTATATTTCTCGTAACAATAACGTTTGATTTGGAAGTCATGGTATTATAATAATACATCAAGATTTATTTTCTATTACACACTTATTTTGCAATTATAGTTTTAAATATTCATACAATGTTAAATATTTGAAGAAAATGGGATGTCCTGATTTTGAAGTTATATAATACTAAGATATGTAAAATATTAATGTGCAAAGCTCTATATTGACTTTGTACTCGTCATCTTCATGCACACAAAAGTATTCTTCAAGTATCCGGTATTTAAAGGTTTCCATCAATTTTTTATTGGGTTTATCATGTAAAAAAATTAAAGAATGTGGATTCTCTTAATTAAAAATTCATTTAATGCCTTTAGCAAATGTTGCAACTACCATAAAATTATTTCCTCTTCAGCTAAGAATGAATATTTTTTCATTAAAAAATAACAACATGATATTGTTTTAACAAAGCTCTAATGTTAACATTATCAATATTCTTAAACATTGCTTCATTGTTGGTGGTTTGATTTCATAATAAATAATAAGTGTTCATGAAAAGTCTGCGAATTAAAGATTTAAAGCTAAATTTTTTTAACTTTTTATCATTACAAATTAATGATTGCAATTAACTGATGATTTAGTCTTAAAATTTTTTAATCAATAGTTGAAGGAAATCTAGTTTGCTATGGATATTTAACTAAAAACATATGACGAACAGAAGGAGAAAGCATCTCAGCAATTGAATGCATTTTTCTCGTCGCCATAATTTTCATATTTACTTTTACACATATATAAAGATACCTTAGTTTAACAATTCAAAAAAGAAGAAATATTAAATTTTTCAACTAAAATGCTCTAAATTAGTGTTAAATGTAGATCATTTAATCATTTGTGTGCGCTGTTTTAAAGTGTTAGTGTTTCAATAATATACAAGAATAAAGGTGAGTATATAATAACATCCTTAGAATAATAACAAATGAGGTAGAAGGTTTTTATTAATATGTAAATTATAACAGAATAGGATAATAACAGATTTATCGTTTGAGCAAAATAGGGAACACTTAGATGATTTATAAATTAAATTTTAAAGCAAAATCTGGCACAAATTTTAACATTTAAGACAATTTCCTTTTCAGTTGCAGGATTTCCTACGAGACTAAATAGTGAACATGTAGGGGATTTGTTAATTAAATGCTTAAGCAAAACTTGACAATTTTTAATGTTTACGACAGTTTTTTTTAATGTTACTGAATGACTATCTGTCTTGCATTCAGCTCAACAGTTCATCAGTTCAAATGGCATTCAATTAAAAAAATCATTTACTTATATACTTGTAATTCAAATTAAGCTGTTGGTAAAGACTTTCTCAAGAAAATGTAACTGAACTGTAGATCATCAAATAAATAAATCTCACAAATTAATCAACATTTTTCGCATATGGAAAAAATAATTTACTAATATACAATCAAATAGAAAAGTAGATTGCAATAAAACTGAATCATAACAGAGTTTTCGCTCCAAAATATAACCATTTTTGAAATTTAAATTGAATCTGAATTCATGACTATCATCAATCTTATTTCACTCATTACCAGTCATTAATCATAGTATTCTGAATTCATGACTATCATCAATCTTGTTTTATTCATTACCAGTCATTAATTATAGTATTGTTTATATGCACAGATTAACACCTCATGCAATGCTTTTTATTTAAAATACACTACTGGCCATTAAAATTGCTACACCAAGAAGGAATGCAAATAACAGAACGATATTTATTGGACACATACATTATAGTGGAAAGAACAAGTGATTAGATTTACAGGAAATTAGGATGCATAGATCTTGAGAAATCAGTACCCAGAGCAGCCACCTCTGGCTGCAATAACAGCATTTATCCGCCTAGGCATGGAGTCAAACAGAGATTGCATGGCATGTACGGGGATCTCAGCCCATGCAGCTTCAACATTATGCCACAGTTCATCGACAGTAGTGGATGGTGAGTGATGGCGTGCCAATCGCTCGGCAACCATTGACCACACGTTCTCAATTGGTGACAGATCAGGAGAACGTGCTGGCCAGGGTAACAGTCAAACCTGTTCTGTATCAAGGAAGTTCAGAACAGTACGGGCAACATGTGGTCGTGCATTATCCTGTTGAAACAAAGCATTAGGGAGGCCTCGAAGCTAGGGCAGAGCCACGGGCCTTAACACATCGGAAATGTAACGGTTGCTGTTCAAAGTGCCGGTAATACGAACAAGAGGTGATCGAGACGTGTATCCAATGGCACCTCAAACCATCACTCCAGCAGATGGGCCAGTATGGTGACGTCCAATGCAAGCTGGCAATGCGCGTTCTCCACGATGCCTCAAAACTCGGATGCGGCCATCAGGGTCCTGTATATAGAACCGAGATTCATCTGTAAAGATGACGTGATGCCATTCCCGAGTCCAGGTTCGTCGCTGATCACACCATTGAAAGTGCTCCTGTCTTTGGCGCAGCGTCAATGGTAGCCGAAGCCATGGTCGCCGTTAAGACAATCCATGCGCTGCAAACGTCGTCGAACTGTTCGAGCAGAAACTTGTTGCCTTGCAAATGACTCCATTTCTCGACTCAGGGTTCGTGACGTGGCTGTACGGTCCCTTGTGATCATGCGGATAAGATGTCTGTCTTCTCTGCTGTTAGTGATGGGGGTTCGCTGAGATCCTGCATGACGTTCCGTATGATTGTCCTGAACCCATCGATTCCATAAACTGCTAACAGTCATGGGGTCTCGACTGACGCGAACAGCAATATTGCGGTACGATAAACCGCAATCTCTGGTAGGCTATAATCCTTCCACGATAAAAGTCAGACACGTGCTGATAGGCATTTCTTCTTCTTACACGAGGCATTACAACAAATTTCTTTGCCGAAAACAACGTTGAAACGGAAATTGAGTATGAGAAAACTGCTGTCAAACCTCTGGTTTTATACACATTGTAGATGTCGCTACTGTCGCCTGCTTTGTTTGAATGCGCTGAAAATCTAATCATTTGCATATCGCAGCAAGTTCTGTCATGCAAATTTCACGTATGTGGTGTGCCGCTTTCCTGGTGTAGCAATTTTAATGGCCAGTTGTGTATTTCATCACTTTGATTTTAAATACGCAGTTTTGAGGGACATTTGTTTTGATTTTCCAGATCAATCAAAATGATCAGTTGAATAGAAAATTATTTCCAGGATTTAATTAATACAATTTACTGTCTTTTCTAAAACTTAAATCATTATTTTCTGGTGCTATTATTCAAAGAATCATTTTAGAAAGACATTAGTCAACCACATTCAGAAACATTGACATGAAAATGCTTCTAATATTTGAGATTTTTCAATGACCAACTAAGTTTAGAAACTACTAACACATTAACTTACATATTTGATGATACCAACGACACTTATTCAGTGGTCAAATACTTCCACAAAATGTCAATGAATACTATTATTTTATTCCTTTCCATCTTTTATTTGCGTCATTTTTAAACAATTTCAAAAGCCACTATTTCATTTCTTAATTTTTTTGTCACTAAAGAATTATGTCTGGAGTTTCAATCATGATGATGCCAGCAATGATGAAGTTTCATCCACTTCTCTTAACTCTTTTTTCTATATTATTTGTCACCATTAATCGAAGTTACTTTATTCAGACTGTGATTTTTTAACTTAAACACACACATGATTGGGAATGAAATACCTGTATATAAACAAATTTAGTACAAAATAATTAAATTTGCTTGACACACGTTGTTCAAGCTGAAGAAAAAATTTAAATACATATATGAATAGGTTCACATATGTATTTAAGTTTTTGTAATGGACCAAACTCACACACAAAATATTAGCAGATAGGTCGTATATATGCAAAATTCGTAGGTATAAAAAGATACTATATTGTATTTTATTATGATAATTTCATTAATTCATTTCTTTTTATTGCTCAGAAATTATTTATCAATCAAATTGCATATCCCTTATTATTTGATGGGAACAATAAAATCCATGGCTCCTTACCACGAGGTGTTGGTATCGCTTGTTACCGGGTGACAACTGGACATGACTATCTACAAAGGCATCTGCATCGAATAGGTGTAATGGACTCTGCTCGTTGTCCATTGTGCAATCATGATGATATGGATGCTGCTCACCTCAAGAACTGCCCTGAAGTTTTAAAGTTTATGACTGACAACTCATTTGTGGCTATTAAAGAACTTGATTCTTGTTTTTATACTTGTTCATCTTTTTATCGGGCTGCTCGTCGATTAATGGCAGAGATGCCAAAGGTGGGCATAAGATTTAAAAAAATATATATATTCTTTATTTTTATGACGATTAATTTTGACTTGTATTCTTCATTGACTAATTATTCATTCATGATTAATTTTTCGTAGCTAGTTTTCATTTTTCATCTTCGAATTTTTCTGCATTTTATTTCATTAAAATAATAACTTTGGTAATTATTTCTTTATTACTGCTGATGAAACAATAACACCAATACAATATTATCGAATAAAATTGTTTTCCTTCCTACAGAGTATACCTATATGATGACAATGTTTGTCATTTTTGGCTATTGTTATATTTATTTCAGGATTATTTTTCTGCTTGATTCCGTGACGATTTAATTAACAATTGATATTTTAATAACTTATATATAACTAGCATAGCATATATGAGTAGGATATTATTGTTTATGGTTTTTAGTGCAAAGTAAACTAGGTATAATTCTTCTGATAAAATTAGAACCACATATTACGATTGATATTATGTAATGGATAGTTTAGCTAAGATAGACTCTTAAAAACTCTTTGAGCATCAGTGTCTTCCAGAAACACTTCCCTTCCCATAATGGGTCTTGTTCACTTATTGCGTGGGAAAATCTCAAGAGATAAACCAGAGACGTACATGTAAAAACAGAGAAACATTCGTTTCCTGTTGCTCAACCTTGTCTGGGGTCAGTTCAGGTTTCGTCTTCTCTGTAGAGCAGGATCTTACCACTTCAGTATGATGAAATGAAAGTATTGTGATTAGATTAAATATCCTATAAACAATAAAATACATGCTTAAATATTTTAATTATATGAAATGAAATATCTAACTGAATTTCTTTTCCAGTAGTCTATGCTTGCCAATTAGAAAATGTTGAACAAAACTGATTTCTATATAATTTTGGAACATCGTCAAATGAAAATATCTTCACTCTAACAAAAGACATTCTGTTTTAAACCACTGTATTAGAAAAGAATTAAAAAAACCGAATATACACAAATGATATAAATGCAACATATGCGAATTGAAAATGCATTTATATTAACACCGCCAACAGAAAACATCAAGAAATTATCATTAAAAGGACAATCAATATTAAGATTTCAATATCATGTATTTTTATAATTTATTTCAATTTTTTTCATTCATAAACAATAATTGATGTGTTCGCTTCTATTGATTTTGCAACGAAACAAATGTAATTGCTGGAAGTTAAAACTATTCAAAAAAGTTTGTTTTAACTTTGTTAAATTTTCTAAAAATATATAGGAGTTGTAATACTTAACGCTCTTCAAATACAATTTTTGAATTAATGAATTTGATTTTGATCATTTCTTGTACACAAAATATAAATGATTCATAATTGAATTCAAATAATTTTCAAAGTCATAATTAAAATTCCGATTAAGGCATTCTTAATGGCTTCATCCGAATTATTTATTACAATTTTTAAAATACATGTAATTAATTATTTATAAGTAAATAAAATTCAGTAAAATGTCTTCATTAATTCAAGAATAATTTCTAGCTATCTCTTAGGGATTATTTTCTTGAGAGTTATGTCTACTTTAAATAATTCAAACAGTAGAGAAGATGAAATAAGTTAAATAATTATAAAAACAATATTTTCTTCAAGATATATTGATAAACATCATATTTATATTAGTTTTAGAATTACATTAATTTTGCAACTACAAATTAGAAAATGTTTTGAAAATTGTAATATTTTGTTTCACCATGGTGGCAACGTATAAATATCGCCAGCTATTTTCTTCCATTTTTTTTTCATACATAATATATTCGTATTCTATTTTATTAAACCCTTTCGAGTTTTAATTTCTATACAAATAGAAATAATTCGTATTTGTTGTGAATTGAGATATTTTCCTCTACAAAAGAGATTCGCTTTGGTGAAAATTTTATAAATTATAAAAAAATCACCATACTTAATTTCTACAGTTCATAATTATGAAAAAAAGCATTAAGTAACCTCTTTTAGACGGATTGGAACAAAGTAAACAAAGAATTAATAGAAATAATCATGAAAAGTGTAATTTTCGAATTGGCTTTATTTACACAGACGAAAATGTAATTAGGAGTGAAGCTAAAAGAAAAAATATCTGGGGAAAATGAATTAACTAAACGTGAACTGAGATTCTTCTACACAAATACTGGCGTTATTGTTTGGGTAGATTCAAATGTTAGATGTAAACATTTTTGAAATTAGAACGATTTGTTATTTAGATTTCGTCGCCAATTTTACATTTTTTACTGAATTGTTCTCCATTTACCCAGTGATTACATAGATATGGAAAAGTTTTTAAACTATTTACGTCATCAAGCATGTATTTATTTAAGAAGATTACATTACAAATAAAATTGAAAAATCATTCTTCAAAACAAGAAATAAAAACAAGCCTTCCGAACTCACTATTTGTTTATTTTTTTCTTCAAAGATTCAATCGAGTTTCCAATCTTAAAATAAATAAGTCTTTCCCTTAGCTTGTGAAACCAGAAGCGGGGATTATAAAATTCGTTGAGTGCAATTAAAAGAAGAAACTTTCGGCAAATAAGGTTATTAACCAGTCGGCGTTTTGGCATCTTCCTCCGAAAGAAGCATAAAAAGTAGATTTTCAGGATGATCAAATATCAGCCTTTATAGCAATAATTCAAAAAATAAACTGAAATATCGATTATAATGTGCAATAATATTTCGGCAGCTTTAAAAGTTAGACTCAATGTTAATAATTTCCTGCCTTTTTCTAAATTCAAATAAATAAAATTTTGCCTATCTCAATTCAAAAGTCTTTGTCTACTTCCGACATTCGTACTTGTCATTAAAAAAGGTAATCCAAACTCGTTTCTGAGAAGTTTCACAAACAGAGAATTTGAGAGACAATTTCATTGTTTCCCTTACAAAATATACCACTTGAAATTAATTTTATTTTGTTAGTTCCGCTATAGTTAAATTCAGTTCCGTTTCTTTAATTTAATGTAAATTAAATGAATATTGCTATTTTTCCAATAATTTCTTTCGAACTTAACTTTGACCTACTTATAGAAGTGACATTCAAAGTTAATGTCGCTTAACTTTGATCGTAAAAGACATTTTTATGATATAATCATTGGTTGCTATTTAATTATTTCTCATAAATTTTTTTATTCGTATGATATCACTCTCTTATAATAATATTACATTTCAGTTTTTTCTTCTGTTTTCCACTGTATTTTCCTTATTAATATCATAAACATCTTTAAAGTTATTTAATATTTTAATTGTGAAAAATAAAAGTCTGTTTAATATTATATTCTTAAAATTATTACAATAGTTTTTTATTGATTTATTTTTTTTATTATTAATTTCATTGTGTACCAATAATCAAACTAATTATATACCATTAATAAAACTAATTTTGATCAGTAATATCCCTAATGACAATTAAATTACTAATTTTAGTTGTTAGATATTAATCAGGATGGGAAAAATTAATTTTTCAATTTCAAAACATAAAAACATTTTTAATATTTCTCTATATACTACTGACAAGTTAAATTTATTTCAAGGACCATGCCTAATTTAGAAACAATTATCAATTAAATTCAAATCTAATAATTTAAATTTCATTTTCTGACAAGTTAAAAAATGCAATTGATTTTATTACTGTCAAACTGAAAAGATTACATTTCGTAATGAAATATTCTGTTTATTTATACATTTTACATGATTCATAAAATCTATTCTCTTCATTTATATATTTTACCTAAGTAATATTCGCAAATTATTTTAAGGAACTGTCAATTATTTTTCTCATCTTTTGAATAAAAAGACATGTACTCTGAGAAACAAGAATCTAATATGTTATATATATTTAGATTTGTCTGTACATATAAAGACAAAAATAGTCACTTATATTCAATATTATATATTGTAAGAAATTAAGCAGTTAATAAAATAAAATAAATAATTTCTACAAAATTAAGTTAACAAACGCTTTCTAAAATATAAATAATATTTCAGTAATTTTATTTCTAATTGAAACACTGAAGAGAACTGTTAAAATATAATCATATTTAAAAAGAAAAAGCAAATATTAGTTACTGTGAAGAAAAAACCTGTATAAAAATTTTAAATGGAAAACGTTTAATAGATGTTCAAAAAAGATCGATTAAATTTCACGACAAATTGAAAAAAAATCATTATATAGCAAAGAAAATTACATTGCTTATGAAACTATTAAAAATGTTTTGGAATAATATATTAGTAAAAGTTCATTTTGTCAAATTAGAATATCTTTTCTAATTAGAAGAGTTGCTTAAGAAAAGAATATTTTTTAAAAAAAATAATAACACAGAATTAGAAAACGTTATTCGTAAAATTTATTATATATAAATATAAATTGTGTTCAAAACATTTCAACACAATGGAGTTGGAAGTGTACGTTATTAATCAAATTACGTTTATTTAATGACTTTCTCTTTAATGAACAACAGAAGAGCATATTTGATATCTTTACTTAGTTTAATTGCTTAATGATTTTTGATTAAATATTATGTGTATTTTATACTATATTTTTTATAGTCATGAAAATCTTTTTCAACGCAGTTTAATTATGTGTGTGATTTTCCAACACACACACATATATTATTATTATTATTATTGTTATTATTATTATTATTATGAAGCATTTTCTATTAAGTGAGCCGACCGATGTCTGAATGGTTAGCGTTTCTAACTCCTTGGCTGTTGGTCCCGGGTTCGAATCCCGGTAAGGCCATAAATAGTTCTTACGCCCTTTTTGTCTGTCTTTTCTTCTGTGATGATGTATAAATATAGCCCCAGAAGTGGTATGGCGTGGGTAATGCTACTTGTCTCCGTGACTTGGTTCACAGGTGCCCACCGACAGGATAACGATAAATGAATAGCAATTTCCGGGCTTGTTGTATCGAAGGGTTAGTCACCAAGGCCCCACCGTAATTACAAGGGATTGTATTAAATGTAACCTAAAATATCACTAATAATTTAAATTTTATTAAATGCATACTATTCTTGATATTTTTACTTTTATTTTAAGCAAAAATAAACGAAGGTATAAGAATAAAAGTTTAATTAGATATATATCCATGTTTTATAACTAATACACTCTTATTTTCATTGTTTTAAGAAATATTTTACATTGAATTTAATTTAGAGTAATACCTAACAATTATAATGATCTATTTAAAAATTATTAAATATACATTTTCAAATAAAAAAATACTTAAATGAAAGCGAAAAATTAAGGTCATTAAAATCGGAAATTGAAATAACTCTTTCGTAACATAAACAAACAATACGTATATATTTCACTTAATTACACCAAAGCAAAAGCAATGACAATTATGTAGATTAAGTTATTGTTCCACTTGATAAATTACTTTATCACCTTGTATCATTTTAGTCGAACACAAAAGTGTTCAAAAGTGTAATTTCAAATTACAGACTTAAGGCCGCTATATTTGTTTGCTAATATTCCGTGACAGCGTAAAAATCGTCACGGATTTTAACTTTTTTCGTTAACTGTATTTATAGAATCGTTTGCATCAATAAGTTATGAATACAAGGGTTGAATGTCAGTTATTTCATAACAATCATGGTCCGGTGATTCTATTGTTTTTTCTAATCGAACTTTCTTCACGATTTTCTTTCTTTTTTTCGTTAAGATAACTCTGAAGTAGAAAAGTATTAGAGTTTAATTTCTTTCGAAAGAACGTGAAAAAATTATCATTTGAAACGATAACGATTTAGAGGATATTTTTTATAAAGTAACAAATACATTTCAGTGTTTTCGAGCAGCATACGTGATTCACGGCAGTTAAGTGTTTATGAACTTCAAAACAGTGGGAAAAAATGTCTTTTGATTTTTGTTTCTTTTTAACGAGATTATTTGTAGAACGAGTTGTGTTATTGATATTGGTTCCGTGTTTGTTCCTATATGTCATTATCGTGACTAAGAATCATGGAAAACGCAATTAAGGAGTTGTTACAGTAGAAATAAATATTATAAATATCCTTTTTTCTAACATTCAGTAAACAATTATCGGATTAGGTTAAGGAAAAATGTCTCTCTATAGTTGTCAAAACTTTTATGTATTTAATATTAGCTTATTAAAGTCCATAAAACCAAACAATCTTTTCAATATTTTATGAAAGCCTTAACTTTATTAAGTAGTTGTTGAGTAAAATAGCGCCAAAGTATTGTTTATGGCGCCAATTATACTAATCCTTATTGATATAAATTATTTCTCTTAATATAACTTACTTTTCCGTTTGTTGACTTAAAATAGATTTTCTTGGAAATTTGTTTTATTTCCTCTTAATAATTAGATATGATTGTGTTAGAATTTAACAAATTAGATTTTTTTGGTTAGTAAAAATTCTTATTCAAATTAGTTGTAAACAATGTAAAATATTTACATATAAGAAAGGCCTAAATATCATTCAAACATAAAAAACTAACATAATTTTCTAACTGATAATTTTAACTTGTTGCGGAACGCTTGACCAACATTATAATATTTGAGAAAGGAAGATAAAAACTTCCAAATGTTTTTATACATAGAATTTGAATTTCTAAATAATGATACACGATATGAGTTATATAAAGGAGATACAATATTACCAAATGTTGAATACAGTTTTTTTATTACATATTGTTCTCAAAAAACTCACACTTAAAAAATAATAAAATATGTGCCATAGTGTAATTGTAATATTAACATGTTGTAAATAATTGCATATAATAATATTATTATTTGTAATTATATAATTATATGCAATTATTAACGTAACTACGCAGTTATATACCATTGGTTCTATAACTGCGTAGTTACGAATGTTGTGACTCGATGCATAAAATGATATGAACAACAAGTTTATATGATTCGTTTCAGTAATTCATGGTTTTCTTGCCATAACCATTAGAAAACTAGATGTTTCCAATTGCTTGCACAAAAAGTCTTGATGTACCAGTTGCTTACACAAAAATCAAGCTTTATGGAAATAAGAAACCAATTCAATATGTAGTTGAGCATGTTACATTACGATCGAAAATTTAGTTTCACATCACATTAATATAGCTATCTAAGACATTACAGACATCTCTATTTGATATTCACTTGAAATTGGATGACATTTGCTTCAATCAATTATTCAATGTATATTTTTACGAATCCAGGTTACGTGGAAAACGGAAAAATCTAATTTAGAAAATTTTATTCTACTTTTTTATAATCTACTACTAATATTAGTTTATTTTCTACTATTCTACACTATAGGAATAGTAATTTTCAATATTCTGCGCCATCTGGTGTTTTATTTTTTAGATAATATTTATGCTGATAGTGCTAATAATATTTCTTAAATCCAACTTTTTCTTTCATAATGTCTTGACACTTAAAAAAAATTAAATATGTCCTAAAATTTAATTATTTTATTATTATGATCTGAGAAACAGTTTGAAGTTCAAGATATACCAATTGAATACACTTTCCGACATTGAAAATGCAACACGAAAAAAGGAGTTGTCAGAAAGTTATGAAACTCAACAAACAGACAGAGACAGTAACTACAATAAGTCGTCTGCATTTCGAAAGGATATGCATAATACAGTGTGAGAACAGGGTAGAGTCAGTAGGACCACCGTGGATGATGATATAGGAAGCAACACGTCTAGACACAGAGTCAATGAGAGTAAGGAAGACGTCATGAGAAAATGTTCCCCATTCCGTTTCAACCCTTTGTCAAAGTGCGTCTTCTTAAGAAAGCAATAGCAGGGTCTGCAAATGGTGTCCAATCATATCTCAAACGTGTTCGATTGGTGAGAGATCTGACGATCACGATGACCAGGGAAGCAGCTGTACTCCTTGCCGGGCATGTTGTCTGATGCGAGCAATGTGCGGTCGGATGTTATCCTGATAATAAAAGGCACTGCGAAACCCCTGAAGGTAGGGGAGTGTCACCGGCCACAGCACATAATCCACGTAACCTTGGACTGTCACAGTGCCGTAAATACGAACTAGAGGTAGCCTGTAATCATACGATGCCCTAAATCATGAAGCTGCGTTGTCACGTGAACGGGTGTTCAACAATTGTTGCAAGATTGGACCTGTCTTTACGTCGTTGCCACACTCGTACGCTGTGACTATCACTGAAGAAAATGAAGCTTAACTTATCTGAGGAAACTATCCTGTGCCCAATGGAAGTAGCCTAACCTGTAAATAGCCTATTTAGGGCTATTTACATTGCATCAAGGCAGCTGCATGCCCAGCATTCTTCTTTCCATCGTGTATTTTATCTGACTTGATATCAGCTCTCTAATCTATTGCAAATAGACAATATACAGTTAATATCTGAAATTTTGCAATGCATAGATATTACAAGGTCAACATCTGCTTCTTTCCAGTGGATTACAGCTCATTCTGGGATTCCTGGAAATGAGGCTGCTGTCTTTTTGGTAGAGAAAGGTGTAAGGGTCCTTCAGAGACCTTTAAATAGCTTTTCTTTCCATTCAGTAAAATTACGGATCTAGAAAAGACATGCTGCTAAAAATAAAGCAGAAAGCACTGTGTGATTGATTAATCGTCCAGTAAGCCTTTCGCTTTCCTAATTAAAAAAATCAGAGGATATTCCTTATTTTCCTATAACTACAAGTGTGGTACATTTTCGCCTTTCTACAAGCCATGACTGTTTGTCAACATATTTGTATCGGTTTAAATTTTGGAGTTTTCTCTTGTGTTCTTTATGTAAACAAGATCAAATTTTTGACGTTAACCACCTTGACTCATACCTAGACATGTATTTTAAATGTGTATTGTTCAGCTTTTTCTGAAAACGTTATTTTGGTAGATAGTCTTGAAATGTGAAATTCCATTAAATATGAAAGTAATTTAATTTTGTTCTCTTAAACAACTGCTGCAAGCAATATCAGCGCTTTAAATACTGATAATTGATTTTACCTGAATGGATAAAAATCAAATCTGAAGAAGAATCAACGAAGATACGTCACGAATATTATGTTATTATTATTTGTTAAAAAACATTCTTTAGCTTCTATTTCTTTGTATTTGCTCTCAACATTGAAAAATTTTAGATTTTTTTTAGAAAAAAATTTTTTATGGATACTGCATTTATGCTCACATCAAGATATTGGGTTGTTCGGAAAGTAATTTCATTTTTTCCCGACAGAGGATTTAATTGTATTTTTTTGTACCCAACTTCACGCTCAAGCTGTATAATTATTATATGCTTTGAGAGCTCATATAACAAGGCTTGTGTGTGAAAAATCCCAATTAATTCTACGCAGTAGTTTTTGGTTGGTGCTTTTTTAAATATGGAGAGCGATATAAGCAGCATTTTCGGCATATCTTACTGTTTTACTACAGAAAGGGTAAAAGTGCTATTCAAGCCAGAAAGAAATTGACCGATATGTATGGAGAAAGTGTGTTGACAGTATGCCAGTGCTAGAACTGATTCGCTAAATTTCGATCCGGGAATTTTGATGTCGAAGATGCACCACGTTTGGGAAGGCCGGTTGAAGCTGATAAAGACGCGATAAAGGCATTAGTTGATGCGAACCGGTGAATAACACCAGTTTATGACCACTTAAAAGGCCTAGGATTGTCCTCGAAGCTCGATGTATGGGTTCTCCATATTCTCACAGAGAGAAATCTGTGTCGCCGCATTCACGTCTGCGATTCGCTTCTCAAACGTCGCGAAAATGATCCATTTTTGAAGTGCATCATCATTGGGAATGAAAAATGGGTTGTATACAACAACATCAAACGCAAGAGGTCATGGAGCAAAAAAGATTAACCAGCTGAAACTATTTCCAAAGCCGATATTCACCAAAAAAAGGTAATGCTGTCTGTTTGGTGAAATTTTAAAAGAATATTTTTTTTTTATCTTTTACCGGATAACCACAAAGATTAATTCGGAAGTCTACTGTCATCAGCTGGACAAATTGAATGATGCACTTCAACAGAAAAGGCCAGTACTAAACAACAGGAAAGGTGTAGTGTTTCACCAAGACAACGCGAGACCTCTTACAAGTTTGGTCACTCGCCAAAAGGTTTTACATCTTGAATGGGATACAATGTCACACCCACTATATTCTCCAGAACTTGCACCATCGGATTATTATTTGTTTCGGTCACTCCAAAATATTTTAGAAGGTAAAACCTTCACCTAAATTAGAAGGTCAAAAACCACCTCGATCAGTTTTTGCCAGCAAAGACCAAAAAATTTATGAGCCTGGAATTATGCTGCTACCAGAAAGATGGCAAAAGGTGTTGGACCAGAACCGCCATTATATAATTTAATAAAGTATTTGTTTATTATACGAAAACTATCTTTCATTTCCATAAAAAAAATTACTTTGCGAACAACCAAATATATAAAGCTAGGTTAGATGTCATTGCTCAATCCATTTCTTAAAAAATTATTTGCTATCAAGAGAAATATTTGATTAATTGACTGGTAATTTTGTGTGTGTGGCTGCTCTATCTAGTAACTAGTTAGTTGACAGTTCAATTTACAAATTTTTGAAAAAACTATGAAAATGGAAAGTTATGAAAAAATAGAAATTGGGAAAAAACAAAAACATAGGTAGGATGTAATAAATGGATGATAATTTTTAATAATGCAGATTATGGGGTGACAGTGCTAACATAATTTAGTTTAGTAAATATTTTGATGAAAATTGAAAGATAGTTTGATTCAAATTGACTGTAACTATTCAATAAAAACAAATGAAAAATAAAATGTGAGCAGATTCAACAATATAAAACAAGTTAAAAAAATATAAAACTATCACAATTGAAATCATCAAGCATGTCTCAAACTAACTCACTTATCTCGCTAGCCCATAAAACAATGATTTGAATTCTAAGTTGATAATCATATAAAAAACTATCCAGTAATTATAAAATTTAAATAAAAAATAAACTTTTTTAACATTCATACATCAATATAAGCGTATTCGTAAATATTAAAAAATCCCTTTTTTATAGTTATCGAAAATATCTTTTGTTTTCGAAACTTGTGCATAAAAATATAGTAGAAACTAGCTAAAATAAATGAAGACTGGAGTCAATATGATTTATAAAAAAGAAAACATATATTTTGTTATTAATTAATAACGGTTGACTTTAAAAAAACCTGCAAAAAAATCAATGGATGCTATGTACGAATAGAAAAAAATAAAAAGAGAATGAATTAATTGTATTATTTAATTATATTGAAGCTTTTATCCAAAGCAAAGTAACTAAACTCTATTTCACCCTACAATTCACAGATAAAATATTTGCTTCAATTTCAGAACATATTAAGAGTACAAAAAAATTTCCTCGAAACATAAACATGCATAAAATGAGGTGATGACAATACGAATCACAATTAAAATCTGAAAATTAAGCTTTTAAAGTTTTAGACTGCCTAGACTTTGATCGATAATTTTATGAAAAGCATAAAAATCTAAAAGAAATTATAAAAATCAAATCCCCAATGAATTACAGAAAGTATTTCTATAATCATCATACAATGAAAAAGTAAGAAAAATATAGTCTTTTTATTTAGGTACGTCTCACAGATTGATATCTGTAAAGGAAACCAAAATTTCGAATGAATAAATATATTAAGAATGAATTCCCTTTCTTGTGTGAAATCTATACATTTTCATGCCGGAAATTAGGAAAGGCTAAGTGTTCCTTTCAAAAAAAAGGTCTGAAGAGAGAAATGTAAAATCTAATTTAAGCTATGTTACATACAATATATTTACGATCCTCGCAAATGGTTACAATATAAGATTTTCCTCGTGTAATATCAACAAGATCTTTCGGAGAATTTGTCTTGCGGCTATAGAAGCTAAGAACCCATGGTTTTTATCAGATAATATGAAGCTTTATTATAGTTCTGATTCTTAATTATTCTGAAATCTAAATAAATTGTATCACGAGGAACGTTTGTAATGGGAACGAAATTTTTTGTTAGTATGTGAAGAATAATAACCTTAGATTTATGAATGGAAGAGAACCAAGAATTTAAACATAAGTAAGAGAGGGTAAAGTACGAATTTTTGTATACTCGAGCAAATGTCTAAAATAGATTTGTTTTTTTTTTGTGGTAAATATTATGTTAAATTAATTAATTTTATCAAAACATTGATATCTTGTTGATAAAATTCAATCCGTTTTTGCACCAGTTTAACTGCAAATGATAAATCAGATTCGTTTTTTACTTAGAGAATCAGTATATCCTTTTAAATATGGTCATGTCATGTGAATTCTCAATATTGGTTACGTATGTAGCAAAGCAAATAACATTCGGTAAAAAAAACTTTTGTTTACAAATATAAATAAATCTCAATGCATTAAAGATATATTTTTGATATTTCGTGAAATCAGTTCGGAATTTTTAAATTAATTTCTTAATCATTATAAGGGAACAGAATCAAAATTTCACTCAGAAATTATGCCGTTACTAAGCGCTAATTTGTTTGTATATTTGCTCCATAAAACGAAACAATGTGAACAATTCCTTTACCAAAGTATTGTAAATAAGATCTTTTAACAACATATGTTTCTTTGAAAGAGTGATAATTTCAGCTTCTTAAAGTATGTATTGAATTAAACTCCACTCTGAAAGTCCAATAATAATTTTTTCATAGCAAAGTATCCGATTTCAAGAAATTTTTTATCCTATCAACATAGAGAAAATAAAACACACACACACAGGCACCTATAATTAAATGAACTAAGAAAATAAAAGAGAACTATTTTAAGCGAATATAATGTCTTTGAACTTGAATTATAACTTGTACTTCAATTAAAAAAACTTTTTTTAGATAAAATGGTAACAGAAGATCAGATTCTCTCAGAAAGGAAGACAAAAATTGGTCACACACTACTTTGAAAGAGTTAATGATCAATATAAAAATTAAAAGTCAGTTATTTCATTGGGATGAAAAAATTTATTAATGGCATATATTTAAATTCAAACAAAACACTCACTGATGATATCTTGTTTGCAATTTGATGAAAGCGTTCATTACTTTGAACTACTTTCTTCCTAGTACTATTGTACTACTGTTTCATGTTAATTAAAATAATATCAATGCATAAATTAAAATAATTTGAATCACTGAAAATCATTTTAAATATCATTTGAAAGTAGTTAGTATATATTGAATATAAAAATAGTAAAAAGTAGTAAATAAAATACTCAATCATAAAGAATTAATATAAGATGTCATTATGTTTGTGAAAAATACATATCTCTATTACATGAAAGCTTAGGTTTAAGATAAAATCTTAAATCTAGTTTCCTGTATTACTCATAATATATTAAACTTTATTAACTTAATGATAAGGCCCTCACAAACCAGACTAAATCATAAACGTTCTCCCACAGCAAATATATTAGATCATATAGCCAATGCAATAGAAGACTGAAAATGGATAAACAGTTATGGCAGCCATTATTTGGCAGAAATACATGATAATTTGGGATGGTGAAGACATAATTTGCCATGATCCATTTTATAAACATCCACTCTGTTGTCTTACATTAGAATTGAAACTCGCTGAAGGCATTTGGTTTCATACAAGCTTTTCTCTACTTTGAGAATAAAGGTACCAGTAAAATGTATTGATGTGTTAATCATTATTCCTGACCTTCACGTCTCTCTCTCTCTCAATTCAACTCTCTTAAAATTAACATTATTAAGAGAGTTGAATTGAAATTTGAATGAGATTAAAATTGAAATTTTTAATGATAGTTAAAAGTAACTTGATCTTACGAATTACATCATTAAACAAATCATTTTAAATATATTTCGAAACAAAAGACGTAAATTATGTAAATAATCTAGAAAGAGATCCATTTTTTAGCTACTAGGTACTCTCATATGGAGGATTTATGAATAGCAAATTTCCACTAAAAGTTAGTTATCGAGGCCTGAAAGGAAACCTAATTTATGATCGTCATTATTGTTGAAAAAAATATAGTTTTATTCGTTAGTAAATCTTTATTCTTCACGATTGTTTGTTACAAGAAAATAATGCTTACTTAGTCAATCTATATACAAATCTATAACAAACAAGCACATTTAAAATTTCAAGTAATCTAAAATAAGACTGACTCTACACATTGTTTAAAAATTGAAAATGGATAGAAAAAAGGTAATTTTTTTTAAAAAAAGTACCTAAAAGATATCTGACAACAATTGATGAAATTTTTAATGTTTTATGTTTTCTATACATTCCATAAAAGATTTCATTTAATACATGCAGTAATGATTTGATTAAGAAGTGTTGTATACAATTCCGAAATCACAAAAACAATTCCTTTGTTAAGGTAATATTAATTTTGCTTCCACTTGAGAATTTTATTAATCCAAGATGAATAATTGCGTAACCTTTCCTTTAGAGGAGTTTACTGATTCTTGAAAAGTCTCTAGGATGCCTTTTAATAATGAATTGATTTTGTTATGGCCAATTTGTGAAGCAAGTAGTTTAGTATCAAAAGATGAAATTTATTTCAGTAAAGTCACGCCGAAAGAAGCTGTCATTTTTTTATACAATTGCGTCAATATTCCCATCAAAATCATGCCTGACTTTTCCTCTAAGATATACTAAGTGGAAAGTTCCGATGAAAAAATCTTTATATGTTTAATACATCATTTTGAATTTTTATAAAATAGAAATCGTTCACTGATTTAAACAATAAAAGAATTTTCAAATCAGTGTATACGTAATAAATAATAGCCATCATATTCTACTCACTCATAACACAAATAATCATAATTATCAATCATCTTCTGTTTTCATATTCTGTGCCAACATTTAACAATTTGGCGAGAGATTCTCAGATCATCTTGTGGTACAGGAGCGAAGAAGAGTTAAGAATGATACAGTTTCAGAAAAATTTAAACATTTACAAGATCTATGAATTCAATCGTTAAAAAGGTGAATCTTTAATAGCAAATTAAATTGTGTGTGTGTGACTGGCCTCATTTATATTCATTTGAGTGTATAGTTCATTGGTAACTTTGAGGCCATAAAATTTAATTATGAGAAAAAATATAATATTTTAAAGCTCCGAAGATATTATTGTTTAAAATGCAAAATATTAGGTGCCAGTTTACCATTGACAGTTACTTACTCCACCTAATTCAATAGGAATTATTTTTAGCGAAGGTATCAATTTAAACTTCAGTTTTAGTTTGTGGAGCTATAGAAATCCATAAGGTATGTTGAATAACAAATATTTCGGTGGTGTTGATTGGACTGTTAATTTTGAAAGAGGTTTAATAAAGTTTGAATGAAACTTCTTATGTAAACTTGGATTTGATATGAACTACGTGATTTCAGTCTTCATAAGAATCGAATATTTTAAAATTGTTCTATTTCCAGAGCTTGGTTTTTGAAAAATCAAGAATTCTTAAAATCCGATTATAAGGCTAACTGAACTGCTCTAAGTGTTTACCTTCAACATTTACTAAATTGAGAACGCTATTTTTCGTTATCATATGTAGAGTTTACAACAGTCACATCACATTCGTCTTCTTTTCATTGTGAATTTAGCATAAATCAAAGAAAGAAAAGTTTGCTTAGTTAGAGTAAATTTACGTATGTAAAATAAAATTATGAAACATAAAAATTACACTTCTCATAAAAATTGGTTGAAACACAAGTGAGTTAAAATGAAAAATAAATTTCACTCACGTGCAAATAACCGCAAGAGATCAAGAGAGGGCGTATCACTGAATAACATTGAGAATCAAAATATGAATAAGAAACAAAGCATCTCGAAGAAAAATTAAAACTTTCAAATCATAAAAGAATAAAAGCAGAACTTTTCCTGCAGTCTCAGGTTGTGAAAATGACAAAACATTGTAAAAAATATTGCTCGTTTTCTTCAACAAATCTCTTAAACTCGATAGTTTTATTCATAGTGAAAATCGAAATTTGAATAAAATGCATTAAATACAAGAATATCTTTTAAAAACTATACGAATTATTTTATAAATATGTATTTATTATTAAGGAATACCAAACAATTCATTATTTTACTTGTAATACTGTTTTTTTCTCACATTATTTACTATTTTTAATAATTTTATCACTTTATATTTCAACACAAACTTATGAATTAGACTCAAATGACTCGCGCATTATTAATAACTATACGGATTCATACAATTTTTGAAAAATGCTCCGAAATTCTAAAATGGTTTGAAAAATGATTCATTGAAGCATGTAAAGCAATATATTATCTCCAGAACATTACTAGCCCATTTCCTTACATCTAGAAATGTTAACTCGCTATTCTCCCATTTTTAAGGATGATAACAACATTAAATTAGAAACTCGTTCTGAAAATATTATTAATTCAAAATACACTGCCCGACATTGAAAATGCGACATCAAGAAGGAGTGGCAAGAAAATTATGCAAATTTCAGATTTGACGCACCTTACCGAGTTATGCAAGTGATGTGGAAAGATATAAGGTGAGGAACCGGCAGAATGGACAATATTCGCGCCGTTATTGCTGTTTGGAAAATAATCGTTGAAAGCTTCTTCTTGTCGCAAAGGATCCCTGTAATTGCAAAGAATCCCAGGACATCGTCGACAGAATCTGTTCCAGCAGTAGACAAGCTTACGAGGGGCATCGCGAGCGGACTGAGAAGGGCAGGAGGGTGCTCTTTACGGAAAATCTCAGCTGTAGGAACAAGGAACTGTGGAACATTTGCGAGGTGCCGGTAGAGCCAGAGTAACGTCAGCACATGGATTAACGCGTCCGACGGGAGGCGGTGGTAGACCCCACAAAACATGTCTACCGAAATTCTGCCGCATATGCAAAACACCTTAGATGATCTCATATCGAGCAGAATGATTTGTAGTTGATTGGTTGATAGTGGCCTGCTCTCATAGCTTCCGTTAAAAAGATTGCCATTGACCCCACAGCACACACAGCATATTATATTCTAGATTATAGCGATGTGGATGACGGAGAGGCACAGGGTCTTCTCAAATGACCCACGCTTCTGTTTCTTCAATGATAGTCATAGCGTGTGAGTGTGGCTTCGATATGGAGACAGGTCTAATCCTGCAGCAATTGTGGAAAGCCCTACTTCGCGACAACGCAGTAATATGGTTTGGGGAAATATTGCGTGCCATTCCAGGTCACTTTCAGTTCGTATGTGAATACGAACTAGAAGTTGGGCTGTCATAATGCCGTGAGGCACTGTGACAGCCCATCGTTACGTGAATGATGTGCTGTGGTCTTTGACACTCCCCTACTTTCAGGGAGTACCCAATGCCCTTTATCAGCAGGATAACGCCCGACAGCTCATTGATCGCATCAGCCAACATGCCCTGCAAGGAGTACTGCTGCTTCCCTGGCCACCGTGCTGGCCAGATCTCTAACCAAACACGTTTAAGATAGGATTACTTGCCATTAGCAGACCTTGCCACTGCCTCCTTCAGAAAACACACTTTGGCAAATGGTTGAGAGAGAATGGAGAACCATTCCTCAAGACACCATCCGTGTTCTCATTGTCTGTGTGCCTAGACGTGTTGCTTAATGCATCGACATCCACTGCAATCCTATAACCTACTGACTCGACCCTGTTCTCGCTCTGTATTGTGTATATCATTTTGAAATATAGATCTCTTGTTATCCGTTGCTATCTCTTTCTGTTTGCTGAGTTTCATCCCTTTCTGGCAACTCCTTCTTGGTGTTGCATTTTCAGTATCGGGCAGTCTGTACTTTTAACAATGGATATGATTATTATTATTGAAGAAATTACCAGTTTTTTTCACAAAGTGCTCATTTATAATATAAATACTTGATGCGAAAATGTATATTTATATTTAATGTTTTTCTGAAATTTCTGTATGAATTAATAATTTGTAAATTTTAAATATTTTATAAATATATTAAATACATTTATCTTATAGTATTTTTAAATGAATTTCTCGTTCTTCACCATACATCTCAAAGTTACTTACAATTTTCACAGTTAATTTTCAGCATTGAAGAATTCTTTAAGCAGGATTACACAATCTCCATCTCTCACTATCATTATATTACTGATATACTATCTGGCAAATCAATTTCATCATAGTATAAAAGCAATTTTGAAAAGATTCTCAAATGAACTAACACTACTGATTTACTATCCTGCTAAAATCTGTTTGACTATATTACAAAAATATTTTTGCAATGGCTCTCAAATTAATTAATATGGTTGATTAATTTATATCCCGATTTTAATTAATATCCTACTAATCAGTTTGATTATTGTATAAAAATATTTTTGCAACTGCTTGCAAATGAAATACATTATTCTTCTATTTTATTTTATTTATTTATTTTTTTACAAAATTACAAGAAGTTTTTATAACTATAATTTATGTTAAAAATAATTTTGGATAAGAAAAACATCAGTAAGCAAAAACGATTAATCAAAGGAATGTTTTCTAAAAAATAATCAACTTATATAATCAATTTAATAAATCTTATAAACCTCAATTTTTTAAAAAATTTCATAAACATGAAATTGAAATGAAAAGAGTTTCCATTGCGTCACTGCATATTTTAATCGCTTTTCTTACAATTTTTAACCTGTTCTTCCTTTTTAAATTGAAATTATATTCCAAAGTAAAACACGAATTTCAATTTTAATGCGAAATTTTGAGATCTGTTATTTCTTTTTACTTTTTTTTCAATTTTGCTCAATGCATTTTGCATAACTTAACCAAAAATTACATAAAGCCTTTTGTGTCCCCATTATTAAAGTTATTTTTCACAATACATCTCTACTTCATTTTATCAACGTTTCGTAAAATTCAAAATCACCAATTTTCGGGGAATCATGCAGCTCTAAATTAAAAACAAATCTTGGCGATGATATGTTAAAAAAGTTATGTTTAAAAAAAAGTATAATTGAGCTTCTTTAAAGTATAACCCATCAATACCAAAAATGTAATCTTTCGAGAGATTATTATTATTGCTAACAGTAAATTAATTAATTCAAAAATTTATAACAATGACTGATCAAAAATAAGAGTTTAGTGCTTAATAATATAAATCTGTATGCTAAATTTATTTTCCTTATGCAATTTTAATAATCTGAATATAATGTGATTCAAAATTTTATAATATATTAAGACTGTTTTTCATTCTTAATATATTTTAAAAAGAAAATCGTGCATCCATCATAAATTACATTTTAATTACAACTAATGATTTGGTTTAATAATTACATTTTAGAGAATACTTGTAATTATTAAACCAAATCATTAAATGTATTTTTAGGTGAATATTGCTAAGAGCATATTTCATGATTTTTTAATTACTTCTTGAGTGATTTTCTCTTTTCATCGCAAAGTAAAAAAATTTGCTGTCGAAAATTGTTTGAGTAATATTTTATAACATGCCCTTATTTTCAAAATACTTTTACTATTTCATAATTATCATCTTTTCTTCAATGAATAAAATAGCAAGTTGTCATGTTCCCTTATTTGTTTTAAATTCTGATTTTTTTTTCTCTGAGAATCAAACACTCAATATTCAAAGGTGTTTAAGTAATATTAATGTATCTTTTAACTTCTAAACAAACTAAATGCTTGAATCAATATATCTAATTCTCATGTTAATTCAGAGAGAATTTCGTATAAATGCGCAACGAAAAATAATTTTGAAAACATCTTTGTTAAGAATTTCTTTTTACAGACTTAACCGATTCCTCACAATGCTACTTTTTTTAAAGGGATGTTTTCACAAAATATGTTATCCTTTTAAATAAATTTTGTTAGATAAACTGTGTTTCTGATTAAAAAGGTAAATCATGTTACTAAACTTATAAAATTTAAAAAATATTTTAATACCGTTTAAACAACATTCAGGAAAAAAGTGTAAGAGTGGTTTATAAATTTTCGATTCTAAAAATAAAGCTATAAATCTGCAAAAATATTTGTATTAATTTTTCTTCAAGATTCCATTACTAGTGTAATTGTCACATTTATATAAATTCTATTATTACGATACATAATTTGTTTTTACGAATGCGATATACTCCAAAATAACAGTATTGGGAAAATAACAAAATAACAAACTATAGATAGATAAGTTCTATATACGTTTAAAAGAAAAAAACAAGTATTCTTTTAAAAATTGCATGAAACTGATGAGAATAAAGTAGGGTTATGATATATATTTTGTTGTGATTATAAATAATTTTAAAAAAGTCTTAAGTATGATTATTAACCTGATAACAAAACTGTTTAGAGTAAATATAAATACATTTTTTAATCTTAGGCTTAGTACAGTTGATAGAATCTTTTTGCTGTATTACAGAAAAGTAACTGCTCGCGGCTAATATTTCAATGTTCTTCCAATTGTACTTTTGGAAGGGTTAACTTTAGATTATTTGTCATCTTGAGATCGTTCTTAACACCTGAAAGTTGCTTCAGGTGTTAAGTGATCAGGTGACATTGCTAAAAATAGATTCCTATCGTAAGAAGCTCTTCAATGAAACCTTTCTACCCGTTGTTCAAGATTACTGAATGAAATTACTTCTTATTTTTTATTAATTATATTTCAATAAGTCCCACTTCTATCCTAAAATCCTTGTTTAAAATTCTAACTTGAATCTTAAATTCAAATTTTATTCATTTTTGTTTCGTTTATTTTAGTAAATAATTTCATTTCGAATTGTAAAAGATTGGAAATAATTTTAAACACAAAAATAAAATAAATAAATAATAGACATATTTTTATTTACGTATATAATATTGCGCCTCGCCAATAGATGGCGACACACAAACTATACACAAAAGTTCGTCTAACTTTTTTATCCCCCCGAAGAACTGGCGAACTTGTTGCGCTCCTTCTGAGCTTCCTGGCCTGCCAATAGCAATCTAGCAAACGAAGAAACTCCGCTCTGCTTCACAGCGCTTGCGTCGTGAAGTATTACCGAGGCCTTTTTACTTCAACTTTATCCCCTCGGCCTACCGTAACCTATCCGGCTGAGTCGATTGGCGATCTCCGTAATCCAAATGACTGCTTTTTACAAACAAAACTAAAAATAGTTTTGTTTTCGCATATTTTCCTCATTTTTTTTGCAGTACATCTGTTTTAAAGTTACCTTTTCTTTTGTAATAGTTCATTGTATAGGATTATCAATAAATGCAATTTTGGATTATATACACCAAAATGCAGTAGTAAAATTTATTGTTAATTTTATGAGCCTAAGTTGTATGAACCACTGTGAATAATTCATTATTTTTCTTAATCTCTTTTATGCTGTTAATAGTTTCGTGTACTTTGTGCAGTATTACATTGATATTGTTCGGTAAAGTTGTTAGACTTACGTTATGGAACAAATGTTTATATCCTGAATAACTGTTAGTCAATTTTTAATTTTAAAACGTTTGGAAGAAACTTTTGTTTGATTTAGTTTTTGAACCGATGAGAGGTGACTTGAAGACCAGCATGATGCCAGTGGCTCCTGCAGCCATATTACCTCCTCACCGAACAGCCAATACTGCAACCAAGCCCAAACTGGGTTTCTCAATAGAATCGATCGTAGGCCTGGAGCCTACCAACAAGAACAAGACTTCACCACCCCCTCAAGACGAGGATCGATGTTCCGATGGTGAAATCACAGCCATAACTCCTCCACCAGCTCACACTCATCACAAGCTTTCAACTTCTAATAACTCGCCTTTCTATAGAGTCAACGAAGATGTTTATTCCGGTTACAGCCATTTTTCACCTCAAAGATTGCCTCCTACCAGGACTACTGCGGACTATGGCCACAGAGGTGACATTTTGCAACACCAGGGACAGCCTGGTGTGATGGCATATCCATCTGTGATGTCCCATTATTCTTTGGGGCTTGGACATTGCCATGGACAGTATCCTGTACCCTCTTATCTGGTCAATAGAGACTATCCTACATATCCTTGGGTAATGGCTAGACAACCCAGAATTCTACCCTATAGACCTCAAGGTAAGTACGAATTTATAAAAGTTTACCAAATTTTAATTCATTATAAATTTTGCCTCCTTCATATAAAATCTCTTTTATGTACTTATTTGTTTAATCTTTCGTTTCATAGTTTTACTTACAATTTAACAATGATTGAATGATATAAAAAAATTCCTATAAAAAAATATTAAAAAGAAAGTCGATTTTGAAAAAAATTTATAGATGAAAATGAAACTTGTATAAATTGACATCTTCTCAAAATGAAAGATTCAATAAATTGCAAATTGGTACGAACTTTTTTATAAGGATATAATAATTTTGTCAAAGATGTTCACTAAAAATGATTGTTTAGAAATTTGTCATAAAATATTGAAAAATGTTTTACTATTTACTGCCCTAAAATAGTTGATTAGTATAATTCATATATCTAAAAGTTAAATATGAATGCTTTTAAAGCTCTTGATTTTTTTAAGTTGCTTTAGAATTCGTTGTTCTTCAAATAAATAATGTACACTCTATTAAAATAAATGAATTTTTTAAACTGTCTGTTAGAGCTTTATTAAGAAGTGTACAAAAACAATTTAGTTCTTGTTATTGCTTATATGAATGACAAAGCAATGTTCGGTAGATATCGTTGATCTTGTAAATATACATAATTTCACATAGCTTGTAAGATCTGGGATATTGATATGATTCGATATTAACTAATGGGTTTCGGAAAAAAAAACTTTTCAATAGCTAATTTTTCCATTTTGAAACATTATTAAGGCCATTTCTGTGTAACTCTTTCTTTGCAAATGTTTTACAAGAAAATTTCAATCAATGCAAATTACATTTTAAGTGTAAGTGGCTAATTGGAAGAAATTTCGTATAAATTTAAGCAAATATGCAATTAATGATTTTACAAATCACGATGACAAAAATATAATACAAATTTTTGTATAAAGTAAATCAATACTAACTAATTCTACATATGAAAGTATAAAGATTTGAATTATATCCTGTGTCGAACTTCGGAAATTCTAATTGAATAATCATCTATTTTAAGACTTTTTGCAGTATATAAATATAAATATGAATATCATACCCTAATAAATAATAATCCTACCACAAACTTTATTTAACGTTTATAACTTTCTTTTTCAACTTATTTTTTCCATGTAAACTTTTATGTTTAAAATGGAAAATAAAAATATTCTCTTTGTAGTAAATATTTTTACGCATCATATTCTACTAACTTCCCTTTATGCAAAATGCAAACATATTTACTGATATAAAAGTACCATTGCTAAATAATGCAGTCACAATGCTTTTCTAAAAAATTTATTCTCTGAGATCCTAAAAATAAAACCTTATTTGGAAGCTTTGAATCTACGTGTAATTAAATGTTAAATACATAATATAACTATTTCAGATTTCGCTTATGTAAATAATGTGAAGTTCTTCCCATATATATTTAACTTCAAGAAGTTTTAAACTCCTACAAAAACTGTTTTCAAATCAATGAAAAAATTATTTAGTCCTCTTAATTTAAATATAGGTGATTCAAACAATCGTTAATTTTAAGCTGATAGTATCAATCGTTGCTAAAAAAGCAATATGTATATATATATATATATATATATATAGATAGATAGATAGATAAAGAGGGATTTCTAATTAATTTGCGAATCAATATAGAGTATATGTGAAAGGAAACAATATTTTAGTAAATTTAAATTTTGAAACATTTAATCTTATTAATTTAATGTTTTCGGAATTCACCTTCCGTAGAATAATATATGTGTTAAATAAGCCGCTGATCGCGCATGCAGATTAAAAGATGTTGTTTCTGCATAATAAAATGTGTTTTTTTTAATATGGCTTTGGACACATATCAGATTTTAAGGAGTCATTAACTAATTCAGTTTTTACATTAATAAATTGTTTTAATTTCATTCAATACAAATGCGTTTACAATCATATTGCGAATGCGTATTGCGCATGAGGAAATTAAATTCAACTTTTAATAATTTAACCTTCAACGAATTTTTATTTCTACTCATTTGTCTTACACTACTGAAATGTATTTTCAAATATAATGCATTTTTAAGGATTATAAAAACTATATTTTTTCGATCGTTTAAGTTGGGATTCTCGAAATGATAAAGTTACATGTGGGAACCTAAATATATTTCATTTCCTTCAATATAATAGCCTTCAAAATTATTACTCTAATAATTATAATATTGTTATCATAAATGTATTCTAATAAATATTGTTTTAATAGATATATTTTTGATGGGTCTTGGTCATAGTGATGGGTTCATTTAGAATCAGTAATGAGTAATATGAAATTAAAAAATTTGAATTTTACATCGTAAGTTAATAAATAATTAAAATCATCTTAGGTTAAATTTTTTACAATTCATTTATTGAATAAAAAATGTGAATATAACGAAACGTTACATTATTTGAATATTTTTCAGTGATGTAATTATTGTCGCATAAAATATTGAATTAAATATTGATATGCTCCTAAATTCTTTTTCTAACTGTTATGTATAAAGTTTTATGAATTATTTCTAATTACTGCTTATATATATATATATATATATATATATATATATACATACTATATATATATATATATATATATATATATATATATTCTAGAAAATAACAAATAAATGAAGCTTTTTATTTTCGATTGAAAAATTCAAAACGTTAAGTTATTGCAAATATTGATTTGTTTTTGATTATCTTATTCAAGAGAAATAAATATTAATTATAGGACTTAATAAGTATTTTCAATTGACTTTAACTATATACATCTTTTTCATGACTATTTCTGCTAATTTCTATTATTATAGAGAAAAAATTTTGATAATAATTATTAGCCATAAATTTTTTCAAATGGATGACTTGATAAATCTGCTCTAATTAAATTCATTTAATCTCTGTTTAAACATTACTGTTGCTTAAATTTTAATCCATAATCGTCATATAAATTTATATTGTTTCTCAATATAAATCCCCTCAAATATAATATAAAAAAATTATATATGTTTGCTTGTTATAACATTTGCTTTAATTACTTGTAAACTTTTATGTAAATGAATTATATAAACGCTTATTATAAGAGTGAAATTTTGTAAACTGTTTATGAAAAAAATTGAGTTATTTAATATTCTGAATTAAATTTACTATGATAAACCATAATCAGTAAATAATTTTGAAGTTTAATGACGTAGAAGATTTATTATATTAATTTTTCGAAGTTAAATTTAACAGGAAGTAAATATACGATTAAAGGATTTCATCTCGTTATATGCGCTGAACTCCATGCTAAATTTCTTAAAATGTAACTTTCACTTCAAGTTAAAGTTAATTTTGTAACAAAAAAAATTTTTTTTATGTAAAATTTAATTTTATTTTTCATTTATTTCATTATGATTCAAGATAGTATTAACATGGCGACCAATAAAAACACTTTTATTATTTAAATTCTATTTTATTATTTACTGCATCATTTTTATGATATATTTTCATTTAATTGTATTATTTGATATTTAAATTATGAAAATTTGGGCACAGGTTAATTCTTTTATAATATCAATGAGATTTTCTTTGTATATTCAAAGTAAAATATTGGACTTACTTTACTATGAACAAGTAAAAATTTAACATATTTAGCTTCATTTTCATAACAATAAAAGTTATAAATTTTCAATGAATTCTCATAACAAATTTCTTTATAAAAAAATATTAAAATACATAAATTTCAAACTAAAATATTCCTTACTGAACATCAACAATCAAAATAAATAATTTTACAATGAAAGTGATACTATTGACACCATTATTATAAAGACACTTACTTCGTGTACATATTTGAAAATTATACTTTAAGCTTTGCATAAAAATAAAGTTATTATATACCTTCAAATAAATAAAATATTAAGTAATCGGTATTAATTTTTCAAAGCAACTTATTATCTTGAAATAACACTATGCATTATCATCCATATTATGTGAAAGATATATACTGTAAAATACACCACTCATTATTAAATATTTATTAAAAAATTCAGGTAATTAAATTTTATCTTTTATAATATATGATTGTTTCCTTTATATATTCTGAAAAAATATATTAAGACTATGCACTTATATCTCAAATGATAAGAAACTTATAATCTTTGAATTTGAAGAGGAATACGAGTAAATTTAAGAAATTCAATTAAATTGCCTTATAAGTACTTTTGTTAAACAGAAATTTATTAGTCAGATATTCAGGATTTATAAAACGAATTAGATTATCTGGCACAAATTTATTGCAAAATTGAAATATTTCATATGAAAAACATCTCAGTGTAGTACAAATAAGAATTTCTCTTATATTCGAATGATCATTTATAATGATCCGAAAAGCAAAATCAACCTCAAAATCTAACCAATTTTTATGAAAATATAATATTTTACTTTAATTTCAAAAACCACAATAACTGGTCTGACACACAATAATAAATAATAACAATCACTCTAGAATCTGATTTTTTAATGAACCAAGCAATTCAATCTCTTACATTGAAATTTGAAGAATGTATGTAGTTGATTTAATAAGCTTTTTCTGAATTTAAAAAAGAACTAACTAATTTTACTCATTAATTATTTTTCTTCAATTTAATTTATTAAAAATAAAAGGAATGATGAAAAATAATGTTTAAAAATTAATAATTGTATTTTTAATTTATTATTTTAAGAAGACTGTAATAATAATTTTTATTCAATTTCACTTTATTCCTGGTTAATAAGCTCAGTGAAATTAATTTTAAATTAAATATGAAATTAATCATAAAATTATGAATACATGTAAATTTCAGGAATATATGAAGGTTTTTAATTCATATTGCTTAAAAATTGTTGAAATTATGTTTTTAAAATACCGTTTGTAAAGCATATCTCTTTGATTTCAGCTGATGAAAACTTTCACACAAAATTTAAAAAATGTGTATATATAACTTTTTTGTAATTTGAAACTATAGAGGTTAATGAACGATTATATTTATAAGCAAATATAAGAATTTTTTTACAATAACAAGAATCAGAAACACGTATTTCATTATTGAAATTCCAAAAATTATGTACATAAATGGACATTTAATTTTAATATTAATTTTAAATTATTAGTTATAAATTATTTGATTTAATATTTTTCGGACTTAATATTTTAAGAACGTAATAAAAATTAATTTTTATTTTATAAAGGCCTTAAATACTTAAAAATTGCAATTTATAAAATAGTCTGATGGGTGTAAAAATGGCAGTTATTTTTGCTATTTTTTCGGCATTTTCAAAGAACAAGTGTGAGAAAATTTAAATGCCACCTAAATACTGATAAAAATGTCCTTGTGAGTTAAGAAATAGCGGGATACTTTCAAAAGGACAAGTAAGATCATGTAAGATTACTAATTAGATGAAAAAAATACCAGAAGAATATAAATTTACTTTTTTCATCAAGATTCAAAAGAAATTTTCTTGTTTTCCTAAATGCTATTAATATCTAAAAAATTAAAAAGCTGCATAATTTCTTAATTTGGAAATTATATAATAATGATTTGATAGTGATTCCACAAAGCATTCTTAATATAGATATTGTAGGATATTTTTAGCGTACCTAAAAAGGTTTGAAGTAGAGCAGAATTTTAAAGTACATCTGTTTTAATATGTATGAGCTATCATTATATAATGAACTTTCGGAAAAGATTTTATGGAGTCTAAAATGCGATTTGTGAAATATTTCTAGAATTTGATAGTTAATGCTTGAATCTTAATATATCACATTTTTCGCATACCACTTTCTATGTATGACTTTTTCAACCTGTAAAGGAAAGATAAATTTCCAAGCTGCTGAAATAGATTAAATTTTCGAGCTTCTTTTTGATTTAAAATTGAAATATTTAAATGCCCACGAAGGAAGCATCATAAATATCATATTATTGAAGAAATTAGAAAAATAAAACTCAGATCCATTGAAGCTCACAATAAACAGATTAAAACTTGAGCATTTTAAATGGATGGGATTTGAAGCTAATTTAGTTATTATTATAATTTCATGAAGCAATTCGAAGGAATTCTTAATAAATTCATAATCATATACAAAGATTCATGAATTGAATGTCGTTACAAGTGTGACATTAAATTCTAAGTTTTTTCCATATTACTTTTGTTTCAAAATAATATAGAGAAACATTTTCTCATATGTTAGAATTTTTTGGAATATAAAATAATTTTGCTTAGATTTTTTTTTCTTTTATAAATTTTTTTAGTAGTTTTAATTTAACAGCATATAAACAAATTTCATTTTAAATTAAGATTATTATGAAAATGTATTGAAAAGTTTGTAAAATTTGTTTTCTTTCAATAAAAATAACTTAAATTATGTGTTTAAATGCAAGGTATACATACATATATATAATTTTAATTGGATATGAACCGAAATATAATGTTTCTTCTGATTACTTTTAAATAATTCCTCATTTCTACAAGATCTCGTACTTAGGCCTTTCTAAAACAGTTAAAAAAATTTCCTCAAAACAAATACTAAATATTTTTTCCCAAAACTGAATTATTATAAGCAATAATACCTAAAAACATAAACCAAGTATTTCAGAATTTTTTTTAAACGTCAAAAACAGAGGATATAAATTTTCCGCATTCTTAAATAATACATAATTATCTCAAACAGAAAGCCATTTTCTACAAATTTAATGTTCCTTAATTATTTTAATATTCATACAGTAAAAAATTCTTTAAAATAAGTAGAAAATAATGTCAAATAATTTTCAAAGTAGGTTTAATAAATAAAGTTCAGTATGGTTTTAATATAATTTTGTGCGGATACTAATTTGATAAAATAGGTATTTCATAAATATAAAATTGAAGATTATTTGTAATATAAATGATAAAATTAGCCATTAAATGTGCAGAAGTTATTAATTTATGATGAAGAATTATTCAAAGAAGAAATTCTTAATGAATAGTTAAATTTCTGTTTGAAAAATACTGTGGACTGTTTCATTTAAATTAAGGACGACTTATTTTTTAAAACATCACATCGATTCTTGTTATTTCATTTCCATAAAATATTGAAAATTTGTTTTATCAATTTAACATCATAATAAAAAAGACAATTTTTATTAGACTAATGTTTTCATTCATCTCTGTTAAGTGCATCAATGCAAAAACTTATCATGACTCATTTATTAAGGATTTATTTTTTAAAACATCACATCGATTCTTGTTATTTTATTTCAATAAAATATTAAATATTTGTTTTATTAATTTAACATCATATTAAATAAGACAATTTTTTATGACTAAATTGTAGATTCATTTCAGTTAAGTTCATCAGTGCAAAAACTTAGATATATGAAATGAGACTAAAAATATAAATTATTAATGAAAGAAAGTTCACTGATGTTGAATATGATGCGTCATATTGTGTTTCACAAGCATACATCACATTAGAATAGAATTTTTAGATGCTGAGAAAAATAAAAATCATTTATCATTTTGATACACATAAATTCTTAAAAAAATGCTTATTCATAAAATTATTTTTAAGTGACATGTAACGATAAAAAAAATCAATAAATTTTCAGAGGAATTAATATTCCATATTATTATTGAGCCAAAGCATCATGTGTTATAACATATATTTTTTCCAGTGATATGACACAGGAAAAAAATAATATCATGGTGAAAATTTTTCTAACAATTAAACAAAATTATTTATTAAATGTAAAATTTTTTATATAAAAATAGGCTAAAAATGGAATATAATAAATTAATTACTTTATTATATTCCATTTTTGTTTCATTATCATTAGAAATCAATTTTAATTGGTCTTTTACGATACCTATTTATTCTAAATGTTCTGTAGTTTCACATGGTGAAATTCTATTTATAAATAAATATAAATAATTGATCATATCCGAAGACATTTTGCAATTTAATTTATTATAATAAAAATTACCTGTAAAATGTATTAATTAATTAATTATTTCAATTGAATGTAATTGATATAGCAAGTGGAAATTGATTAACCTGTTTATTATAATCTACAAAGCTTATTATTATTAAAAACTTCAGTCAATAATTTTTAATATATAAATATCTTAATATAGAAATGTAATTATTCAAACAATATTTAGATATTAATTAATTTTTATCCCGATTGTAGTAAAAAGAATGAATATAGGAGAATTATTTATTTTTGTATTTATTTCAAAAAAAATTTTTTCCTAGCTTTTTGCTGAATTTTTTTCCTGTAAGAAATTTAGTTCTAAATAAGCGAAAAATATTATAATATTATAAATATTAAAAATATAACAAGATTTAAAAATAGAAAATTTTAACTATCTTTTGAATAGCATTATATTTTTTTCTTTTTTTGAATTTTAATGTACTTGAAATTCGTGTTATTCTAAAAAAAGAAAATGTAAATCATTCTTTTTAATATAGATTGTTAGAGAGAAGCTTAAATTTAATTTACGCAAATCATTAAGCATGATTAAATGATGATGGTCCATTAGAATAACTTAAAGTTAAAATTCATTAATGAATATCTTTATTTTAAGCAGAATTTTAAATTAATTTGCAAAAAAGATAGCATTTTACTTGTTTTATAATATATAAACATGGTTTTAGAGTTCAGGTATATTTAAAATTGCTGATAATACAGTTTTATAATTCGGAAAGTTTTTATGATAAAAAAGTTCAAGTTTTGCATTGTTAAATACTAATTATTGCTTCATATATTTGAATATTTAAAACATTCGTTTTAATAATATTAATTTAAATGTTTTATCAGAAACACATTTCTTCTAAATATTTTTATTTAAATATTATTTTAAATACATGTCCTTTCAGCTTTTCTTCAGTATGATTCATGATAAGAAGAGAATTTGCATGTGATTTACTTATTTTGTAAAAATAAATTGTCATTGAAGTTACCGTTGTTAATTTTTAATCAGTTATGGATTTTAATCAATTATTTCTTTATTTTGCTTGTCTTATAAAAGTTATTATTAAACGAAAATTGGAGAAATTATTAATGCAAAATTATGTTAAATAAATAACAAAAAGCGACATTGGTTTCTCTCTAGTTCCAATAAAAATAAAATACATAAATATTTACTTTAAAATACAAAAAAAATCCCTAGTCTAAAAATTTTTGTGATGAATACTTATTGACGCAATCATTATAATCTTCATTTTCCTGTTACGCAAATAACTGAAGTATAATTATGCTTTGCAAATGTACTAAACAAAGTATTTATTGATAAGGCTGAATTTAATAGAATAAATAATCTCTTAATCAATGGATAAATGGATGATATTCCTTAAATTTTAATCTTTTGAATATTTTTTTAATATTTTATAATAAATTAAATTTCCAAGCGTCCTGAAAATTTAAAACCCCTACCTCAATCAATAAGAATAAAACCACTTAATAAATACAAATATAAACAAAATCACTTAATGAATACAAACTTCATTTTTTTTATTTTATACTTTTATCCATTTGTGTTAAAATTCTAGACAATTTTAAAATATGACTTTTTCCAATTTAAATTTATAATTTCACCATAGAAAATATATAAAACAATTTTTTTTCCAAAATCCTTTAAAAACTCATTTTAATGTGAACATTTTATTTATTTTAAATTAAAATTCTAACATTTGTACAGTTATTTAAGTAATAACTCCAAACCTTCTCTCTTCTCATATACCATTCTTATGTACTTATATTACAAATTTTGGACTTTGTTTTTATATTCTATAATTAATTGATTATTAGATATATAACTGTATTAATGATTGTATTAATTAAAATCAGTTATGAAGAGCTGAATTTTTTTCTTATCATTTAATTTATTATCTAAAGAAAAAAATGCGGCAGGAAGATCAACCTGTCATTTAAATAAAAAGTAATTTTATTGAATTTTAAGTTCTAAGTAGGATTGAGGAACATAACCTTTGTAATAAAGGTCTTTCATAATCCTACGTTTCTTATTTAATCTGCTAAGTGGCATTAATTTTTGTTCGGGATCCTAATTTTTTATACCGTCAACCTATGAAATTTAGTGTTCTTTTTTAAAAACAATCAAAAGTAAAATAAAAATTAAATTTGTGATTTCCTTTTTGTAAATAAAAATATTTTGAGTAATATAAAAAGTTGGTTTTTAATATGGCTATAATTTGATTTTCTTTTTCTTGCGTTTAAGTATTTATATTTTGCGTAAATTTTTACAAACTTAGCTTCGTTTACTTTTTTGAGTTTTTTTCTTTTCAAAATGATAATTTGAATAATTTTATTTTAACATTTCACAGCGTATACCAAAAGTCAAATTCTACTTTCTATAATAAACACATTGAGTGTTTTAACAGTTGTTTAATTCTTTGATGAAAGTGCACTTAAAAAATATTTTTGCCTAAAAATTATAAATTCCGTAAAAATATATTTTCGGCCTAGCGTTAATTAGTAATCAACCCTTTAATAATTAAAGATTTTTATATTATTAAATTCCTATGATTTAGAAAGATGTGCTTTCAAAATCAAAATTTCATAGTAAATATTTCTTTAGAAAAATTTATTACTATTGCTGCTTGTAATTTTAATGCTAAATGAAGTTTTTTGTAATTAAGACATTTCAAACCTATAATTCTCTTAAGAAAATTGCAATTCAATTCTGGAATTATGTTATAAAAATATGTGTACTTTCTGACATTAGGTTATTATTGCGAAAATTGCAAATCTATGCACAACATAGTGAGATAATACGAGTCAAAATAAATAACATGAAAAATCTTTTATTGTTCCTATTAAATTTCGACATTATATTTTGAAACAATTGACATTTATTTCCGTGCATTCTAAAACCATGAAGTCATAAGGAAATTTGGTTGAAAACATCGATATGATTTGCATAATTACTTTATAAATAACGTCTGAATGACTATGCATAATTTAAATTCTAAACCACCCACGAAATCCCAACCTCCAGTTTTACTTGCTATCAAGTGTTTCATTTTTAAAACGATTGCGTCATCAATTAAATGCGTCAAGCTTTTTATTCTCTGTGTGATGTCTGGTTTGCAAATACTTACCTAGTTAAACTTGCAAAGAAACTAGGATTTCAAAAAATAATATGTGTGCAAAAATGTAAAAAAAAAATGTTAACATAAAAAAACAATTCAACGGAATAATAGATTGCTTCAATTGACTATTTTTTTAATTGTAAAAATTGCACTGTTATTTGTTTCTTCCATTAATTAATTTCTTTAGAAAAACGTTCTATATTAACAAAGCTGTACTTAAATTAAGATAATAAAAAATCATTTTTTACTTTATTTGAACTTATTTAATTATTATCTCTACTTTCCATTGAAATTTTTTTCACAATTTTTATAATTTTTCAAGTTTTGCTCATAAATTTTAATACTGCTCAACAGGAATAAAGAATCTTTATTTTGATTTAAAATTCGTTAATCTGAAATTCAATTAATATGATTTAAATTTATAGGAATAAAAGTGATAATATTAATGAGAAATATAATTATTGCAGTTTTCAATATTTATTTAAATGTTTAAAAAAATAAATTATTATAATTCTAAATAAAAAAAGATTGTAGTCTTAATTAAAAGTTCACATTTCATTCACGTAATTATAAAAAAAACTGCATAAATATAAAATATAATTAGTATTTAAAATTCCTAATAGATGTTAGGCAAAATTGCTGATTTAATAAAGTATATACACAAATACAAAATTTGTAAAATTTTTATACATTAAAACTTTCTAACTTTTTTCATTTACCATCCTACTATTGCATATCTTATACAACCTTAACTTGCATTTTAATAAACGAACAATTCACTAAACACTTAATACAGCACACATTTAATATAATAGATATCAATTAAGAATTTATAATTAATTAAATAGTTATAAAATAGCAAAACCGATAAAGAAAGGATTTTTTGATCATTAGTTACAACAAAATAACGTGTAATGTTTAAAGTAAATTAATTTTTTTAAATAACTTTTGAAATTTTTTTCAGTAAAAATCTGTTATATTATTACATTTATATATATATATATATATATATATATATATATATATATATATATATATATATATATATATATATATGTATATATATATATTCAAAATTTTAAAAACTACCACATATAATTATTTTTTAAAAATATATATTAAATATATTTATTTATTTTCATTTTATCTTCTGACAAAAAAAATTCGGATATTCGTCTTACTATAAAAATAAGATGAATATCCGAATTTTTTTTATCATAATCGTATGGTAGATTTTATCATCAAAATCGAAACTAAATTTATGATAAAATATTCAGCAAATTAAATATAAAATAACTAAAGTTTTTAACCATTAAACTAAATATTAATCTAAACGTTTCAAAGCATAAAATCTATTTAACCTAAGGGGATTATATTTTCAATCGTTTTTAAGAAAAGATGATAAAAGTTCTTATGAATAACAAAATGAAGTTAAAATGTTTTAAGTCAGTCACAAATTTATTAGTTTTAAGCCTATTTTTTATTTTACCGAACATGAAGAGCTAAAATGCTGAAAAATATTTCATTTTCTTGAAGAAAATGAAATACATTAACTTGATGATTTATCGTATATTTTTTCTATAAAAATAATGCCAAAAAAGTTTACATGCATTTATTTGTAATAAGAGATTTTATTTTCTTTCATTTTGATTACTTTCAACAAAAATACTTTACATTGTAATTTAAATAAATTCTCCAAACATTTATTTTAATATCATAATATAAGAGTAATATTAGAGCATATCATTTTTGTGGATAACATAAGACTGAAAACAAATTTATGCATAAATATTTCTCAATGAATTGAATATTTTCATTCATTAAATTCATATTTTCAATTTATTGAAAATGATTTTTTTCAATTTATTCGAAAACTCCTGGATGCCGCAATAAGATTAACTTGATTTACTTTACAATAATGATTTCAAAAACAAAATGTAAGATATTTTATGAAAAATTATATATTTCTATAAAATTATAAATTTTCTTTAATACAAATAAATCAGTGTGTTACAAAATTTTTAACCTAATTAATATTATATTGAAAATAAATTTATTACAATTTCTCCTTAAAATCCTATACTATACTAAGGTTTAATTCTCTCTAATATTTAAGTTTCTTTTAAAAACAGACTAATAATATGATTTTAGAAACTGTTACACTTGATGTTGATTAATACTGATAATAATTTGTTCGAAATAAACTTTTTGTTTCTCATTTATATTTACACTTCACGAAATAATATACAAACATCGTTATTAAATAATATAACAAAAGTTATATTATTTAATTTAAAATACACATTTGGTTCATTTGTTGCAAAACAAAAATTTAAAATTTATATGATTTAAGCAAATATCTAATTAATATATTCTTCGTAAATTTAGAACTCAAAGAGCTTAAATAATTGCAAAAACGTTTTCATAGCTACTTTCTCTAACGATATTCCCTGTTAACAAATTTTTTCAAAACAATATGCAATTAAAAAATCAATTTTTAATTATAAATTACACTTAATATATTTATATAACTAGTATAGATGATCAAAAATTGTCTTGGTTTATCAAAATAAAGTTGTGTAAGACAATATTTGCCCCGTCATCTTTTGTAACAATATTAAGAGATAGCGGGTTCATCTTTATATTTTAAGTTTCCTAAAATTAAAAATATGACACACAAATGACATTTCTTAAAGGAAAGTAATATAGATAGTGAAAATATTTATCATTGGTGTTATGATTAGACTGAATGATACTGCATTACTTCCTATTATTGTAAGCTCTGCTTAAGAAATAAATAAGACAAATCTTTCATTTATGAGTAATAAGCCTATTAAAAAACACTAATGAGAAAGCAACAAATATTGATATGTATCATACGGTTACATTACAAAATATTTTGATAGACATTCTAAGATATGCCAAGATTTGAATAAGGCTAAAATATGCATAGTAATCTGGAATGGAATATTATTTATAATATTGAAGCTCAAATTGCAGGAAATAAATATAAATCAAAATAAGTTTGTTAGATGTTTGAATAATGAATATTATTACCAAGTTAAATTAGAAATTCCTATGTTAATGAATATACTGCAAATCAGCAATATTTGAAAATCTTTTCGTCGGTTTGTTGGTGTCGTATCCATTTGAAATCAAGTCAAATTAATCTATGTGCCTAAATCATTGTGCAGTTTTTTTATTTTTATTTTATTTTCTTTATTTTTTTTTTTTTTTTTTTATCATAGAGATTTCTTTGAAAGGGAAATTCGTCAATGACCTGTAAATTTCTTATGATGGGCTTTTCTTTTATTCTTTTATTTTGTTTCTTTTATTACCTTTTACTTGATAAATATTAAATTATTTTATATATAAAAGAATTCCATATTAATTCATGCCATTTCGTGTCTTTTTTTTAATTATTTGACTATTTTTAAATTCTTACTATCAAATTACTTTGGTTAGGTGAAACACTCGAAAATTTATTCATAAAATATTTCATTTTGCAAATAGCCAATTATAAATGTGTTAAAAATATTTTTCATAAATTTCCCTCTGATTTTTCAAAATTTGATTCCTTTCCTTATGCAGATTCAAGATAAACTTATTGCTAATAATTCTAAAATAACTTTCAATATACGTTAATTATTATTAATTCAATTATTACAATTTACCTCAGTTCATAATTTTACATTTAAAAGTTTCTTCATGATAATATACCAAGTATTAATTTAAATTGGGTAACTCTTATTTAGGATAATTGAAAACATTACTTATATTGAAATTATATTAAACTATTTTTGTATATTATACTATAAATATGTCGGGAAATATATTTTTAATGAATTGTAAATTATAGCGGATTCATAAATTATTACTGTATAAAAAATATGCTTTATAATGAATATTGACTCTAAATTAATAAATAGTTTATCAGATTTCCATTTAAAAAATTTATATATATTTTTTACTCTTCTGTTGTATTTAAATTATTATAGTAATAAATAAAATTATAGTAAATGTTCAATATTTTCTGTTTTTATGTTTTGAAATTTATTTTTTACTTTTTTCTAATTAATATAGTTTAAAAAATGGTATCCTTTTACAAGAAAACAAAAAAAAACAGTTCAGCTTTCCAATTAAACGATTCTTTTATATCTATTAACAAAATTAAATTTGCAGAATACAATTTATCATAACACAATATTTAAAATCAAAATTATACGAGAATTTTATTTTCAAATCTGATCATTTCTTGGTAATAATAACTATAAGTGAAAACAAATTAGTTAAAGACCTTGTTTAATTAATTTATTAAGTCAAAATAATTTTTGCATTTTTAAATGTATTTTGATTCATAAAATTTTTATAAAATCAACAAAATGAAAATGAAAATAAGACTTATACTTTTATTTAACACCTAACGTATATTTTATCAAATGATACATAAAAGCGCAAATATAAATATAACAGTGCAAAATATGGTAGAATATATATCTTAAAATATAAACTTTACACCTGATACAAAGAGATAAAGTAATATTCTTGTAGCATCTAAATTTTATAATGTTTCTAGTGAAATTTATGTAACACTGTAATTTGAAGCAATTAGTTGTATTCTTAAAAATCTATTTAAAGTTCTTTTCTTTGTCAGTTTTACTTCTAATTACATACGCGTTTTAGATAATTTTCAACTTGTAATAGTATTAGAACTCATTATTTTATTTTAACAGTTAATCTTAATGATAATAATTATTTGCTCTTTATTTTTTAAAGCAAAACACTTCTGGAAATTAATAGCTTTTACAATACTACGTTAAATGCCATTTGATGTATATTACCATTTAAAAAGTTTGGTCTGTACTTTGGTTATAATTTAATTTCTGTAATTTGACATATAAGGAAAACACAATTAATATCATCTATGTCTTTATTGTAAATAAATATGGTTATTTTGTGCTTCAAATTTGTTTTTAAGTTCTTGTTAATTAAATTATTTAATTGATCTACTGCTTCAATAAAAAAATTATTTACTCGTTCCTTAAAGTAAAAGGAGAGTTGATAGGCGTGTCTTAGAATTTCTGCACCCATCTTGTTCAAACAATCAAGAAAAATCTATGCGAACCATCGCGTCATAAAGAGATAGAAGTCTACAGATAACTAAAATAGGCGTTACCTTTTTCTGACAGCTCTCAATTATGAGCAGAAAAAAGTACCTTCCTTCTCAAAACCCTAAATAATTTGTTAAGGAAACAAAAGAAAAGTATAATGTTTCTTTAAGCTTAAAGAAAGTAAAGAATATCTATCTTTAAGTAAAGAACACTTATCAGGTTTGAAAAAAAAACTAGTTGTTTCTTTTATTTTTAAGTAAGATATATATATATATATATATATATATATATATATATATATATATATATATATATATATATATATATATATATATATATATATATATATATATATATATATATATATATATATATATATATATATATATATATATTTAAATATCAGCCTTACTTGTCTGTCTAACAACTAATTATTAACAAATTGAGAAAAAAATAAGACTTATTTTGCATTTATAGATTGATAAGAATTATGCTATTTATTTTGATCGATAATTTTACAATATTATCTATACCGATTCATGTAATTAACATTTACAATATAATATTTGATTTCTATGAGATAGGAAATCTAAAAAATTGATCGTTTGAAAAAACATTTCACAAATTTCTGAACAAAAAAACTTGGAATATTTATTAGTTAACTAAGCAAATATTGTTGTACTTGAAATAATATACTTATCAGTATATTTTTTATTTTTGTTTTTTTGCAATGATTAACTGTTATTATGGGTTAAGTTTTTTTATATTCTTTCTTGATATACATACAAAAAGAAATTGTTTTTTGAAAAATATTTCATCAAAATGATTTATTATCATGGCTTATTCTTCAGCAATTTAAAAATTCATAAAGTAATTGAAGCAACAACTTTTTATTAAAATTTTTATACCTTTTTCTTATTTATATTATTAAAATCAAAAATTTTCAATAAATCCTGTTTTTTGAATCAATGAATTTATTAATCCATTTAGTATATACTGCGATAAAAGATAATATAGTAATTTGTTTAAAATAACTCGTAAAAATGCTGGTTTTTCGATTAAGAAAAAAAATTTTTTTTACTTAATAAGAACTATTATAAATGACTCTAAAATTAAAAATTATATTAAGTTCAAAATTAAAAAACGTGTCATACAAATTTCTTGCACATTGCAAATAAATTTATTTGAATTTGAAGATTATGTTGGAAATATTTGCTCACATGTTTCTCTCTCTTATTTAAATTTTTAAACATGAATAAATAGTAGAGCATACTTTGCTTACGCAAAAGTGAGAACATCTAAAGAATTCATTATGATGCCATAACAACTAGAAACTAATAAAATCATGTACTTTGTTAATAGTGCAATATCTATATATATGTATCAAAAACAACTAAATAATTTTAGCTTTTTAATCTAATTTATAAAAACAACTTTGGAGCTTAAATCTTATCTTCTGTTTCTCCTTTAAAATATCTTTGAAAATTTAAAAGCAGAATTAATAAAAGTAGTTTATTTTGTATACCCATAATTTTCCAAATTTTTTTAACGAGAAAAACTACGCCATTCCTATATCTATATATATTAGCAGTAAGTCACCATTTAATTGAAAGATATGCTAAATTATGCATAATAATATTCCTCGTAATTAATTTATGTTAATTCCTCTGTTTGATTATCGATTTATGATTTTAATATTTAGGATTATTACTTAAATATGATAGGAATATTACTTAAAATTTGTGCAAATAATTTATTATTGTGTGATTTAAATCATTTACATTCAGTGTTTGAGAGATAAAAAGCCGCGTTTTCAAAACATTTAATCTATGCATTTGAAACTTAATTTTCACAAGAGGACCATTTGATTGTTATTTTAATCATTGGTATTAAATTAATGAAGATTTAAAATATACGTAAGAAGAACATTTCCTAAATGGGGAAGGAAATTTATTAATAGAATAGCGTATTGAGTGTAATTCATTCAATAACCATATCTTAGTGAATGTATTATGTTATTTAGAAAGTATTTCTGTCGGAGGAAAAAAAACTACTATAAAAAGAGTAAATTTAAATTATTTAACAAATTCAAGCAAAACTGATTGAAAAATTAAATTTAAATTAGTTATAAGATTAAATTTAAATTAGTAAACTAGTTAATGAACAAACAGTGCATTTTAATTTTAATTTCTTTGTCTAGTTTAAATTATTTTTCCAAAATGAATACAGTGATTCAAGATATTTTTTAAGCTTTCATTGTTTAATTATATATTTTCTTTTTAAAATATTGTCCAATAATTTTGATTACAAGAAAATCAAAAAAAATTTCTATTCAAATTCATGATATCAATACACTGAATAATATATAATAAAAGCATATTTGATAGCTGAAATTGTAATATTTTTGCATATTATTCTTCCAAATAAGAGGATTTTACATAGAAAAGAAATTTTACAAGAAAACATAAAATAATCATGATAATAAAATTAATACCCTTTTTCTTATTAATAAATTCCAAAAAAATCATAAATTAACATAAAAGTTGTTATTTTTCTTTTATCTTAAATATTTATATAAAAAACAAATTTTTTGTATTTTCTTCTTCAGCGAACTCATATTAATAATTTACTTACCCATTTCAAAAACATTATAATTCATACCCAACATTGTTTTTAAAGTATGTAAATATGTATAGTAGTTTTATAGATTGAATTTTTAAGCTTCTTTCTTAAATGAATCAGTAATATTTTAAATAAATATTATTATGAAAGCTATTCTTTTTCGTAAAACGAATATTTTTTTTGCTTGCAAACGTATGTTCTTCGTTTTATCTTAAAATATAAGGAGTCTTGAAACCCTGTATATCAAGATATTAATTTGCAAGAAAATTAGGACACTATTATATAAAATTTGAGAAAGAGATAAGGCTAATATTCAGAATCACATAGGTTAATGTTACTGAAAATTGTTACGTGTCAGCTTTGTGTCCATATATGAATGATCTACATACGATTACAAATTGACGCGTGCCAATTCACCTTTAAACTCCTAAAATTATTTTAATGTCAATAAGAATACAGATATTTTCAAACACAGTAATTATATTTCTAATAATTAGCACAATATTATACAATTCCAATGGGAAATTTTCCAATAAAAAACATTAGACACAATCAATTTTCTCGCATGTGTTTTATAACGTATGATAAATTAACGCATATATTTCTCCCAATATAAAAGACGCATAAAACAATTTTTTCACGTTTTTTTATTAATTAACACATGTTATTCACAGCATAGTCAAATACATTTATGAAAATTTCAAATTCCTATATGTAACGTTAAATATACTTTTTCGCGCATGCATTGATGTCCAATTTGGATGTCTATACACGTTGTATATTAGTTATCTGATCACTTAAATAGAAATGTGGAACAATATATACAAGACATAATTATTAAATCTCATATAATTGCAACTATAACAAGAATAATTTTATAATGTTTGCATAAAGCTGGATTTTTAAAAGAATATACTCTGCGATATAATTGCAACACTGATTGATATATCAGAAATTTAAATTGGAAATACAGTTTTATCTCATAATATTAAAACAAGAAATAAGAAAATATAATTTAAAATTACTTTATTCAGTTATTTACTAAACATATATTAAGAATGAAAATGTCGATGTAAAAGACGCATCTTTATATTTAATTTAAAAATGTATTGCAATTATTCAAAAAATTTAATAGCTTTAAATTCAATTTAATATCTAAAACTTCATTTCTTAAGTTTATCAGTCATAATCAAATATTTGTCTCACATAAATATAGAAAAGCAAATTATTGTAGTTTGTAATAAATAAACAGTAAAATAAAATAAGATATTCAGTGAATATGACCAAATAATATTTGAAATTATTAATTTGCAATGCAAAACAAATTTAATTGCATAAAAAACTAAATTAAATTTTTTCCTCTTGATTATTTTAAATGTAAAACTTATAACGTTTATATACTGAGTATTATTCTCTCGGTAAAATTTATGGCATTCATATCACATGTAGTACAATGAAAGTTAAAATAACTTCATTTATTATAATTATCAAACAGAAAAAAGTTTCCCTGATAAAGTGAAGCTTTTTAGAAAATATAACATTTTTGTTTAAAAATTGTAATATATCCTATTGAGTGTAACACTTTAAGCAATTATATGGATTTACGTTTATCTACCAAATAAAGAAAATGGTAATGGAATATTTATTTACTTAATTGCTTTGATTGTTTCTTGTAAATTTTTAATACCGCATTCTATGCACTATCATTGTAAGAAAAATAAATAAATTAAACTTTAAGCATTCTTCTGTTATCTTTATGTTTCAACTGTAGATGTTTTTGATAAAGTATCCCAAAATATACACAAAATGAAATAAACTAAACTTATACCAATTTTTACAATTTGTGATTTTTCTACACAAATTAAAGTTAAAATTTGCGTACTTTATTATACGATACTATAAGTAATCCTGAATCTGATACATATTGCTATTTATCTGATATTCATTACAAGACTCGAAAACAGTGATACAAACTATAAACTGTTAAGATGATAATTTGAATGAAATCTGTATACATTCTCAAAAGCCACTTATAAATTTTAGAATGAATATAGATTTCTTGCACCTTTTTTGCGGTAAACAAATTAAAATCTACTAAATTATGATTTAAAAAGCATTGCGGCAACACTTTCATTTCACAAAACGGATTTTATGATGATGTAAAACCTTAAAAAAGAAAGATAATAAAAATTGATTGAATAAAAAAGGTTCTACAGAAGATGAACCCATCACACTCATATTAGTAAGTCACGATTATAACTCCGGACCTTTTATTCTTTTAATGGTGCTTTAATAATGCCCCGGCCTACGATGCTTGTCAACAGGTGCTATGGTGGGCATCTGTTCGTACAATAAATAAAGACCCGGGTATTTTGAGTGGGGAGCGCTTGCTTTCTATTGATACATGCAACAGATGGAACAATTAGTATGCAGGAGTCGTCTGCTTGCAGACGTTATCGCATTGATTGTGCTTGCAATGCTGCAAATTTCTTTCCAACACCATAAAATGTCTTAAAAATTTCTGTAATCAAACTAATTTATTTTTCTAAGGACGTAAATAATGATTTTGTCACTGATTCTATATTGTAAATTATATTCTGTGACAAAATTTTGTCTGAAAGTCGGATTTATTTTCATAGAAATTGGTTCGATTTTTGTCTGAAATTATTCCTACGCTTTTATCACAATGATGTGATATTAATTGATTCTAAAAAAATTATTCTTGAACTTCATTTACTATAAATAATTCAAAAACATTTTTGACAAAAACATATCGGTAATGAATAAAGTTTTAGAATTTTGTTAAATTTTATCTTAATGTGTTTTTGCAACTTTACAAACACTCTTACTTATTTGTATATTTATGAACTGATGTTTTTAATAAAAAATGAATTTAAGAACTGAGTTGCATTCCCTTTATTTTTAAAATTACCTTTTTATTTAATAATTAATTTAAATAAGAAATACCAATTATCTAATAACTAATTAGAATTGTTAAGTTAGTGATTATAATCCTATATATTTTTAATTTTTGTGTTAAATGGAAATGGAGCTTTTTTCCAGCAGAAAATTAACAAAATGCGAAATGCTGAAAGATATAATTTGAGTTGCCTAAAAGTGTTTCTAGAAGTTCGAAATATTAAGCCACACTCACGCGTGAAGTTCCCACGGTTATAAAAGTTCTCACGGCAACACACAATTAAAATTATATTTCAGCTAATCTAATTTTATAACATCTTATTTAGGGAACATTAAATAACACTTTGAACTTCATAAACAATATCATAAAAGAAGCGTTGGAACAAATGAACCAGGAAGTATAATTCATTTGTATTTCTAAATGACACATTGCTTTAAATCTTCAGATTGTTATGTTAACAAGATAGATATTTATTTCTATCTATTAATTGACAAGGAATACAAATAATATTGTTGAATAATGTATTAAATTATTGCTGCATCTAGATTTAGAATTGAAACATGAATTATTTTGAAAGTATTTATATCAATTTTATTGAATTCAATTATTTTAATTGTAAAAAAACAATGGAAATTAATTGTATTCTGATAAACAACATGGAAGCTCATTTATCAACAATTTAAAATGAATATTTAATGAATTTTAAAATTTAATCATTAATTAGCTTGTACAATCAGAAAAAGACATATAATTGTATCATATTTCCATTTTTATTTTTTATTACTCATTTTTAGTCATATTTAAATACAGAAACAATTTTATGAGAAATTATCAATATTTAATTTCAAAACACTATATTACGCTGTGAATTTTAGAAATAATATTTTGTTTTCAAAAATGAAGGATGAAATATTAAATAAAGAATCACAATGAAAAGAAATACAGATTTGCTACTTCATTACTAATCCTACAAAGTTATATTAAGTGATTAATAATTACATTGAAAGTAGTAATAATATAAATACATATGAGTAATCTATGTTATTACGGTCTTTTATTCTTAATGAAATAGATGAGCTACTTCACATTTTCATTTAAATTATATTCATGAATATTTTAAATTAATTTCTTAAGATGTCAAAATTTAAATAATATTAAATGTTAGGTAATACATATACAAAAATTAATTTTTTTACCATTGCCAATTATTTAATAAATAAGTTATTTGAATGGCAATTGTTTCACTGGAATTGACTTTAATGTAGCGTTATTTTATAATCCAACAAATAATTTACTTCTTAATGAGTTTAAACTTTATAAAATTTATTTCATTGAAATAATCTGAGGAAATTTGGTTTCAATTATAGTTTTTTAATATTTTATGTTAATCCTTAAAAAATATTTCTTTTAATACTTTTTAATGTTAAACAATAATATAATTAAAAGTATTAATTTATTAAAGCTACTTAAATTAATTCAAAAACTAAAATGGAGTATTTATTCCATTAAATTATGAAATACATTATCTATTAAGTTGTATATTTTATGAGTAACATATTATTTTTTTCATGCAAGCCTAACTATATAAAGAATTATATTTAATAGAGTCATTTATAATGTACAAAATTTTTTTAATTGCTTTTAAATTTAATCCAATTTTTTTAATAAGGCAAATGATAAAAATTTGGCTTTCCTACAATAATACTATGGTGCTGGTCGTAATTTTAATACATATTATAATGCCTTAATAATAAAACCATTTTTTTCCATAAAATGCTATGAAACTTTTTCTATAAGACATTTTTATAACTGTTATTATTATATATACATTATTATGTTTCTTAAAAATGGTATTATAAAATATTCGTTTGAGTTCCATTCGTTATATTAGCATGATGGGAAAATATTTGGAAAGATTTCTTACATTATTTTAGCTGTTGTTCATTATATAACAAGGTTTATTATTTTTGCAGGCATATTCGTTAAAGTAGAAGTTGATGAGTTAACTCATTCCTTTCCCTTGCTATCTATGAATATAATGCATAGTTTATTCAAATTAATTTTGAAAATTGTACGGTGGTAAACATCTGAAAAATCTTTACGATTTCCAGAAATAAATTTATGATTTCTTGATTTATCATAAAAATTATTCAGATTGCAAATAGCGTAAAAAATAAAAGTCTGGCTTAAAAATATTCGAAATAATAATTTGTTAATGTGTTAAAAGCCGCATTCAGTGTGATACATATTAATTAACAGATACAGACGACTTAAAGCAATTATTTAGGTACTGGCTGCCATATTGAAAAGAGAGAAAATCAAAACAAGGTTACAACAAACCTGACTACTATACACAATTAATCTCCTATAATTGTATAAGTATTTTTGTAACTCATAACTCAGATTTCTCTGATATAAATTCCCATCTCTCAATTAATTTTCTAAACACGTTTCTGCAACTATGATAGCGGGAAAATGTAAAAGTGTTTTTACGTTTCTATGCTCCTTGACAAATCATTTAGTCTCACGTTGATTTACTTTACCGATTAATTACCTTGAAAGAATTTCGTGTACAAACCTGATTTATAATCAAAAAAGATTTTTTTCCTCCAGTTTAATCTTGTATGTACAGAAATGTGTATTTATCGTCCGCATCTCTGAATGAAATATGATTTAATTCACGATAATCTGGATTCGGAGTCATGTTAATTTGAGTAATTTATTGCCACTTTTGTCATTTAAATATTGTCAAAAAATATAAAATTCTAAATTTCAAAAATATTTTTATATTTTTCCTTGACGTGTTTCTAAGAAAAATCAAAAACCTTTTAAATAATCACGCAAAAATTGTTATTCTAGATCAGAACTTAAATAGAATTAGGTTCATGGTAAAGGAATTAAATAATATTAAAGAGTGGGTGTAATCTGTGATTAGTACTCTTTAATATTATTTAAAAGAGTAATGATTCTTTTAAATAAAGATGACAAGGATTTAGTAATAGAGGATGTATTATATAATCGGCTGTATTATCCTTATCTATTTAAACTAAACTAAAATTAAAAATTAGAACACACACATTCTACTTATTTTGTTAATGGTAAGCAACTATTGACTATATTTTGACTATTTCATGGATATATAATTTGGACTTCTACTGTTTTAAGAGGAACAGTACTTTTGCAAGCAGTGATTAATTAATTCAATTGTTATTAATTTTACAAAATACAATGTAAACTTTTCTCTGTTAATAAAATATATTTAATTACTTTTTCTCATTATTTTTGCTCATGATTTTCAAATTTATTCATGCCTTTATTTTTGTACTAAAATAATTCTAGCTACTTTCTTTAAATAAATCAATTCTTTTATTTAACTACAAAAAGTCATTTACTTTATAATTATCATAATTTTATGGAAAATTAAGGTCACTATTTTAATTTTAGACCTTGAACAGAACTGAAATCACATATTATATGATTTATATTCTCTTCACATACTAATTGAACTTACTGGTGATTAAATACACATAGTTTTACCAAATAATTTTGCCGAATTTTTAATAAGTTTTATCGATTGTTTCTTATAAATTTTAGTGTGTGTTCTAATAATACTCTTTTTAATAATAGTGTAAAATGTTCAGCAGTTGAAAGAAAAAATTAAACTTTATTTTTGTGAAAGAAACTTTTGTGACTATTTTTTAAGAAAATAATATTTTAAATTTATAAAAATCAATACGTTCTAAATCATTTATATTAACATAATCAATATAGTCAATTTTATGATTTTCTTGGCAATTAAAGGTACCTAATTACCCCTTCACTATGGCTATTTTTATTTTAATTTTAAGATTTGTTTTGGTAATTTAATTATTCAATAACTTTATTTTATATAGTGTGCATGTTAAGATTATCTTTGCACAAAAAGTAAGCAAAAGTCTAACAATAGTTCTAATAATATTAACAATAGTTCTCATTTTTAAAATAATCAACGAAATAAATAGATTTTATTAAAAAATATACATATCACCTGTTATCGCTGTACATAAATATTTGTGAGCAAATAGCAAAATTAAGATTTTGGTTTACATTAGTTGACTGACTTAATTAAATGAAGATATAGAAAAACAGTTTACATTTAAATTTATCATAAAGATCAATTTTATAGATTTTATTCATAAAACATGGCAATATGTTTGATTTATAATAATTTTATATTTTTTTCAGGCCCTCAGAGTGCCAGCTTCATATTGCATCAATTTCGCAAACCTAAAAGAATACGAACTGCATTTTCACCATCTCAACTTCTAACTTTGGAACACGCTTTCGAAAAGAATCATTATGTTGTAGGAACTGAAAGAAAACAACTAGCACAGAGTCTCAACCTAACAGAAACTCAGGTATATATTTTTTCCGAAATTGAAATTCTGAAATTATTGTGTTAATATAAAAATTTTATTAAAATTAAGTAAATCTTTTTCTATGTAATTAGCATAATTTATATTTGATGATCGTTACTTATGAAAATTACTTATGCAAAGCTGAATTTGTTTCGATGATATAATATCAGAAGTAAGGCAACAAAATAATAATGAAATGAGTGAAATCCGCAATAAAATTGAATTAAATAACTTAAAATGAGTTATAAATTTTCCTATTCAATGAAAATCTTATAAAAATAATAAAATTTTAGTGATTTTCACATTTTATTGATATTAAATTATACCTTTGTACTAATTCCAAACTTGCTAAAGAATATCTATTTAGAATTTCATATATTCTTGCTTAAAATGATTGTCTTTTCATTATTTTCTTAAACAAGAAATCAGTTAAAGAAATCTTTTTCAGAATATTTACTAAAAACCGAAATAAAAATTCTTGAAGACTTGTGGATTCTAAGGAATAATTATTTACAGAATAAAATTGATCAATTTAATATATTGTTTATTTGAACAATGATTTGTTCCATGTTTTCTATATATGATAAAATAAGGTAAACAGGATCATAAAAAGGAGTTTTTTTGTTATGAGAGACACAAATTTTGAAAATAAGGGCTTTATTATTACAGATTACATAGAGAAGCAGAAAATTAAAAAAAGAGTCACATGACTTTTTTTTTCGCCAACTATCATTATGCATATTATGCCATAGGAAAAAGAAAATTCCTTTTTTAAAAATTACTAAATTACATATTTTGATTCTCGTTGCCTTTATTGTTTTCAACAAGTATTCCTTATTTCGCGAGATATATATCAAGCATAACTTTATTTCAAATTCCAGCTTTAACTTCTTATAAAATTTTATAAAATCACATATTTAAGTTTTATTCGTAACTTTGTTCACGCTTACATAAACTCTAAATAAAATTTAATGGCAGCATATCATTTCGTGTTAACAATTCACTTGCTAATATCGGAAGTAATGTTCCTTGATAAAAAAATTAAGAATGGTGAATTTAATTTTGAGAAATTTATTCAATATTTCTTACTTTAAAAACTGTTGGATTTATATTAGAATGTTTCCTATAGAATTATTTTTTATCATAATTTAAAACTCATAAAAATTTATTTACAGTCTAAGATTAAATAAAAATTTACAATATAAGTTTATAAATTTATATTAATTTATTTGTTATTAAGCATCTATTATTTTCTTTGATATTTTATTTTATATAAAAAAAACTAATGCTCAAATGTAAACAGTAAATATTAACTATAATATTATTTATAGTATATTTTAGCTGCTATATTACTGATAGTTGATATCTAATTATCTTATAAGAAACACATTTTTAATAAATGTGTAAAAATAAATACTGTTATGTCTGATGACAGAAAATTTCTTATGGTATATATTTTATGTTAGAGGAATTTAAAATTCTCTTAGACATAAAATTCCTAAAAATTGCTTAAAAAATATTTTAATCAAAATTAATTTGTTCATTATTGGAATTTACATCTTATTTTTTCTAATAATGAAACTGTTTTTCAATTTGATTTACCAGTTTTAAATTTAGCATGTTTTCCATTTTGTAAAAGAAACATTCCAGATGAACCTTTTAATGTGATGAAATATTTTCTAACACCTCAACAAATATATTCCACTTTTCTAATGGAAATGCTACAACGAAAATTTCATCTGTGATGATGGTTGATAAGACAACCAAACTAAATGCAATACCCTAGTTAAGTGAAAGTGCATCCCCATAACTTTAACGAGTCATTTAATGCATTACGGAAATCATCATCTAGCTTGAAAGCCAAAATCACTTCTTCGCACCATCTCCACCGATATCGCCAGAAATAAAGTGCTGGCATTACTCTATTCAACAACAGCGCTAAAGAGAGGCGCGTGAAAATCCGCCAAATTTCTCATCAACTAGATAAGAACACCATTTCTCCCTTCAAACTATTTTTTTCTATCAGAGTAATAAAGCTCTTGAAAAAACTTAGCGCATTAGTGTGAAGCTTTTTTAAAAATATTCTCTACAGCACTTATGCATGCCACGTAAAATATGTGCTGTATGTGAAAACGTGTTCAACGCTTGCAATAGTAAAATGTTTTATCTCGCATATAATTGCTATTAATTCAACTTTTAAGCGTAACCTTACTCTGAGGAAAATGTCATTTCTAAATGGAAAAACATTGTCGGAAAAGATTGATAATATTCAGCTATCTTTTGAATCTCAAGTCTTGCCTACAAATTGGCGAACAACTAAAAATAAGTGCTTTCGAAGAAGTAGAGATTTTAATTGATTAAATTCTGACATCATTTTGAAATGAAAATGTATTTTTGTGATCTTTTTTATAGTTTTTATTACATCCTTAATTTTAACTTTTAAAATTCTTTGTGCAAAGATTTAGATATAATTTATTCAAACATTAACAAAGAAAAGACATTTTTCCAAAATAAATGTTTCAAAAAATGTCCAAAAAAAAAACTCGTTTTCTGTCAAAATCCGTATTTAATGAGGTTAGCACATTTCAAAGAAAACTGACATCTAAATTTATTTTCAAAAAATGTTCTCCTTTAATGTAATTTTTAAAATTTATGTTATTAGTTAATTACACATATAAAAATAATTTTCATAATTTTAATCATTATTAATTAAAACCATTTTTAACAATGATTAAATTAAAGTTTTTGAAATGAACATTATTCAAATAGAGAAATATCACTCTTGAAAAAAAAGGATATATTTTATGATATACTATCTTTTTTCTAATTTATTCCTTATATACAGTTGAATCTAAATCAATATAATTTTCAAATTAGTTAGATTTTCAGTTGTTTTTTTTTTTTTTTTAAATGAAAAACAAGAATGCGTTTAATACGATACAATGATTCTTGATGAATTGCAGTTTTATGTATTTAAGGAATAATGTACGTTTCTTATATTATCATCTTATCTACAAAAACGTTATATTGTAAAGAGAGTTACAAGGAGAATATATAATTTATCAAATTAATTTACTTAAACCACTTAATACAATTAGTAACCCTCAATAAACCGCAGTTCTCTAGAATTTTTAAATGATTTATTAGCGGAAAACTTTTATTACATAGCTATATTCAGTTCAGTATGAATATTTTATATGGGCTTTTCTACTTTCATTATAAGTTAAATACCAATAGACACTGATTAGCACTTATTAAAATAAATTATCACTCATTATAACTAAATAGATATAATATTTTATTAACTAAATTATCACTTATAGCACTTATTAGAATAAATTATATTTAAATACCAAAAGTATCTCTCCAATGTAGATCTAGAAAACTGCATTTCAAAATATGCCCAAAAACAATCCCAAAATTTACTTGATTTTAAATTTAATTCTAATCTCATCTATGCATTCAAATAATTTCTTTAATTTTGAAAATAAAAACAAATTTTTAACAATTTGTAGTTACTATCACACTTTTTCAAAATATATTTATTCATTATATAGAAAAGTATTAAAAATTCTATCTGTAAAATTCTAAAAATAACTGAACTTAATGAATTTACATTAATGGCCGTTAAAGCATTTAAGTAAAATTGATATTTTGATCGTTATTTTCAAAGAACTAATAAAATATTTGCCACGTTTTCAAAGATGGTGGTTGATGGACTTTTAAAATAACTAATTCGTGTAGATGCTGCATACCTGCTTACTGTAAACAATCATTTCCATTTGCTTGACTCATAAAAGCTTCTACATCAAGCATGCTATTAGACTGGCTTTTAAAAAGCATGACCCTGTTTTAGTTGCCAGATGTTTACTAAACAAATAGATGACAGCCTTATACACACGATTTTGAACGATGCCACAAAACCAATTATTCGACTAATTCTGCTACTAAATATGTACGCCAGTTTGAAGAGTATATATACTCAGAAATTAATTTAATTGGTTGAACACTAAGTTTATTACTTTCCTCAGATTCAGATGAAACATGATAAATGAGTAAAAAAATATTTAATATGTTGTAATTACTGAATTTTTTTAACTTTGTTGGTAAAGTTTATTTATTTATTATGTAATAAGCACACAACTTGAAGCATTTTGTACACGAGTATTTAAAAAAAATAATTGGTAAGAGAATCATGGGCACTGCTTATTTCAAGGAAGAGAAAAATATAACACATATCCTTTTTTCCTGTTTTTTGTTTTCTCCTTTTGTATATGTCCTTTTTTCCGTTTCACTTCAAATAGTCTTTTAGTACCATAGCTCATTTCTTGCTACAAAGACCTTTCGTTTTCAAGATTTCCCTCCATTTTTAACACCTTCCAAAATTTTATCTTCAAAAAGTTCACTTACTTTAAAAGTTGTTATTACCAATATGACTATGAATATTCATTTTCAGTATTAACGAACTTTTATTATTGAAAGTCTTACATATTTTACTAGAACAGTAGCCTTAGAGTTAGCATAAAAAGTAAATAAAGATAAACAGAATACGATGTTAATCTACAGAAGTCAATTGTTATGCTTAATTCACTTCTTTTTGCTTACCAAATAAAACAATTAAATGACATTTGGTGCTAAATACACAATATTAGTTAAAATACTTGTTTAACTAATAGCTTAATGGTTAAATATTTCTTCATTGATTTAACGTGATGGTTGGAATATTACCACCTACTATTTAACTCAATGAAGAAATTATTTACAGATATTTGAAGTTTTCAAAAATAGTTTTAATATAGTTAATAAGATATAAAATAGAACAGATAAGATGTATTCTAAGAAGCACTGATAGTCTAAATAATCTCCATGATGACAAATCTGATGTAAATTATAGGAAAATTCTTCAAGCATCAATTAATTAACTTTCATAAATAAAACATTTTTATTTAGCTTTCAACAATTTTTTTAAAAAACGTCATATTATAAAAAAAATTAAGTTTCATATTTGTTGTGATAATTTAGAGTCCAAGTACTAAAATGTTTAAATAAAATATATTATTCAAAATAAGAAATTTTTCTAATGACTTTTTAATATTTCAGATAAAAATAATGAAATTTTCTGAATTCACTACCTTTTTACTTGTCTCTATCTTTTAAATTGTTATTAAAAAATATTGAATGAATTCTAAAAGTAAAATCTTTGTATAAACATAAATTTCAATAGATTTGGAAAGCGAAGGGCACATTCATCTGTATGTAAATGTATTGACTTGAAAATAATACTGTATCCATTTTAAATTTAATAATGCTGTATTCATTCATATTTAGATTTAGTTTCCGACAACTGAAACAGTTATTTTTAAAAAAATTTTAACTTAAAATATTTTCTGTACTCTTAGAAAAGCTCCAAATTACTTTTATTTTCCATTTAAAAATATTTTAAAGTAAAATAATCATTTATTATACTGTCTGTACATGTTTTCCAGTGATAAAATTCTTGAAAAGGAAATTATTGAGAGGGATTTCCAGTTAAAACCATTTATCATTTTAAAATATATTAAAGAAAATGAAAAATGATAAATTTCAATATACTTTTTTATTAAGAAAGTAATTTCAGATTTTTATTATGCTACCTAATAGTGAAATTATTTTGTTGTCCAGTCACTAATTTCATATTAATTATATTTCAATTATTTTTAGTCATTAAGATGCATAAAAAATTTTAAGCAATTCATCTTCTTAGTTTCTTCCTGGTGATAAAATTGCAAAATAATGAGGAGGTATAAAATTAATTCATGAAATTTTATGAGGATTTAATAAAATGAAATGAATAACTAGTTTATCAAGTTCTCAGGCACATTTATTTCTTATACTAAAAAGTTATATTAATTATGTAAATAATAAAATTTTAATATTATTTTAGTTGTAAAATTAACTTTTACTATAAATTTGTAAATTTGACTCTTAATACCCAATTCACGAATTCAGATTTCATAAATTATTAAATATGTGCTTAATTCATATCCACGATAAATCCCTAAAAGTCAAAATTTTACTTAAATGCTTTTTGAGCTCTTGAAATATGCTAATTGAATTATCCAAAATTATAGCAACCATTATTTGACGAAAATACTGTTAAATTTATCTTTACAATTCTACGTGAGCAAGAAAGTTAACTATTCACTGTTCACTTCTCCTCTAAAAAAAAGCAATAAAATTTATCCACATTTCCCTCTGTTGAGAACAGTTACAGCTTTTCACACACCTTGCTATCTTTATGATCCAAATTTATTTATTTTTTTAATATTCTTTATTTCTTGAAAAGTGAGGTTCCTGCCTTCATCCGTTTTAGACCCAGGCTTTTTGTTTCTTGCTTAATGTGTGAAAGATCTTCTTTCAAAGTTCGGTGAAAGCTCTCCTGATTTTTCTGCCCCCTCCCTCTCTTGCACCATACGGTAAACGAGCTGTATTACAGGTGGTGATCGGTTGAAACCACAGTCGTCATTTTTTTATTTCCTGTTGAGATTTGGGAAAGTAATTTGAGTTGCTTAGGTCATAATGTTCACTTGGACTTATAGAAAAACTAGCTTATACTTTGATATAAAATATTATAAACGCTTAGACAAATGTTTCCTTTTTTACGATAAAATTATGTTATAGACTTATTTCTACATACTAGTTTCTAAAACGAATGCCATCAATTTTGAATTTAAATATTTAAAATGTAATTATAGTGTACTTAGTTTTGCGTGTTTTAAATGGATCCTTAAACGGTGATATTAAATATATATTACAATTTGTATTATTAGTATTCAATATTTTAAAATTTTATTTTGAATTGATTTTTATGCATTGTTAACGTTATATGGTAATTGTTTAAAATTAAATAAAAAATTTTAAGTATAGTTTCCATATACTTAAAAAATTTTATTTTGCAATTTATTTAATCAAATTTTAATATTCAAATCATTGAATACACTATTGCTTGCATTGCACCTGCATCAAAGGATTTGATTTTATAACCTAAATTATTTCAAACTAATTCTAGTTTGCTCTTTAGGTTTTATATTCCTGTAAACAAAATGCATTTTTCCCTTTTCTTTCAATTTAGATTAAATTAATATTAAATCTCCAAAAGTAAGGAAATTTATCAAAGATTCCAAATGCATAATTTCTTGTTCACTCACCTTTTATGGTAAATTTATATTTAGCAACAAATTATGAACATTTCTAGGTATGGAATTTTAATATTGCTGAATGAATGTGCTATATTGAAATAACAATCCAAGATATAATTTTACCTATAAATTTTATACATGCCTTCATTATTTTTTATTATTTTCCAATTGCTTTTAAGATATTTCAATAAAACAAGTATATAAATAATTGAACATATAAAAATGTACTAAATTATTGACATTTTACAAAATTTCTTTTAATAGTTTAAAAATATTTTTGCTGCTTTTTTCTAAATTATGCCACATTTACATCACTTTTAGTTGTTGCATAACTTAAAAAGACAAATTGGATGATGAAAAAAATGATAAAAAAACAGTAACATAATTTTTTTCTTCATAATTGTGTTATCAATTTATATTCAGATTTTTACTAATATCATAAAAATAATCATAGACAGCTTTCATAGTAAATATATGGCATTAAATTGTGTTATTCTTAACTATTTCAGGTTAAAGTGTGGTTTCAGAATAGAAGGACAAAACATAAGAGGCAGAAACAAGAGGAAGAACAACAGTCGCGACCATCCGATGGACAAAAAAGTGGAAAAGAAGATGGTGAGTCTAAAGATGGCAGATCTTCTCCTTTGTCTCCTGGTATGGAGGATACAGATGATTCCCCTTGTGAAGAAGAGGAAGATGACTGTGACGATGTATACGAACATCGAAATCAAAACACTTGATGAAACTCCAAAAAGTTCCAAGCAGAGGACATTAGAGTTTTGCATATTTCCAAAGATATCAATGTGCCCATGAGATCGTTGCATCATTGGCGATGAAAAATTGTACAAATGAAACATGATGTGAAAATATTTCGCCGAATTACTTTTAAGACATGCTTTAATTGAAGTCCTAATTATATTATACATTCCATTGCTTTTCATTGGTGATATTCTTGAGAACTTGTTTACTAAGGATTGCGAAACTTTAAAAATTAGCACAAAACCAAAGACAGCATATTCATTTTTTGAGACACTAGAATTATTGGAATTCTTCGAATTATTTTATGATCATTATTATTGTTAATCGATGCGATTAACGATTATTACTTTTAATCGATGTTCGATATGCCTATGACTGTTTCATCTGTAAATTTATTAGTGACTGCAGAGCTTTTTCTTACATGTCTATAGAATTTTTGCATGGTCGAAATATCTTCAACTGTTTTTTGATAGTTATGAGCTATTTATACATTGTATTGTTGTATAGTTTAAATTTCTGCAGCGTGAGTTAAAAAATTTTCACAGTTTTAATGGATAAATAAAGTATGAATGCTATAAAAAGTGATTATTTTTCTTATTTAGTTTTAACAATTAATGTAATACATTATGTTGCAATTTAATTACAGTTTTACATTGCATCACAATATCGTCCCTAATTAAAGCTATTTACTATCCCGTCCTACATTACGCGAAGAATGATACTAGATTTTGGCATCTTTTTTATATCCGTTTTTTTATAACTGCATCACATAAAACATCTCTGGTTACTCATTCTGTGATGATAAGCTAAATTATGTAAGGAAGACATAAGTTGCAAAATGAAAAAAGAAAAAATAAGCAGCATAGAATGGAAGATTTAACACATCAAATCAGAAATTAAATGACAAATTAATAAATGAATTACACGTGTTTTTGTGCATGAATCGTATATATATATATATATATATATATATATATATATATATATATATATATATATAGCAAGAATTAATTAAACTTAATTATTGACCACAATATTGTTGTTTTATTAATTATATACCTATGTTGCAAAAATTAATTAAAACATATTTGCTCATTTTAAATTCAAATCAAGGTTGAATTAAATAATTGATACTAAACCATTTATGCTGAATGCCAGATGTTCCATATTTATTGACATTGTTTTACATAGGAATATTTTTTCCTAATCCAAAAATATAAATGTTTAATTAGTTAATGAAAATTAATTGTGCCATTCAACTTAAATAAAATTCTGATTTATAATTTAAATTTAAAATAATATCATAATACCTATAAATAATAATATTAACAATTATGATTCTTTCATTTCAAATTTCATTTTTGAAACTTATACTCTTGGTGGATATATAAGTTTAAAAAAATACATATTTAATGTAACCAGATTTGAAGATTTATTCAGAGTTGTCAATGTAAGAAATTAAAATTTGCAGAAATTTTCAATATTTAAGAGATTGAAAGTTTTATATTCAATTTATGTTTTACTTAGATAATACATTGACATGCACCCCCCCCATATACATAAATCGAAATTGACAACTGTTAAATTGTCCTAAATATCAATACTAACCATTTATACTTAAACATTGTTTCCTTTTTTAATACTCAAGATTAAATCCTTTCTGTTAACATATTAATTTACTGAATATACCATAATGAAGATAACTAAAATCATTTAATCAGAAAATGGCAAACCTATTTCTATAATATTATAATTTATAAAAAAATTTTAATGTTGTATTAGCATATGAGTTGCAGAAAGTTTAATGATGTGTTGGAACTTTTTCAGTAAGACTTAATTAAAAAAAATTTTTCAGAGGCACAAGTTTTATTTTTAGTGATTTCATATGGTGCGCTAACAAGAAACGTAATCACAAAATTATGACATATTTATCACAAACTAATGCAGTATAGTTAGTAAAATTTATTTAAATTATACGACATAGTCTGTTGGTAAATAAAAGTAATTGGTATTTTTGTTATATTTTATTTCAAAGAATATTTAAAAATTAAGTTTAAAAGAATTACGAGACTGCTTATATTGCTATAAAAAAATTATATCAGTTATTTGAAATCATAATTTCACACTTAATTGTTGTTGAAAATTATAAATTCCTTTTAGTAGAATTTGATTGCTAAAACCCACATAAATACACCAAATATCAGCTCAATATGAACAAAAAATTCAAATAAATAATTTTCTCTTAATAGGATCGAAAACCCTTATAAAACTCGATTTTATTTTGCATAGTTTGATAATAAAGATATATCGATTAAATAACATAAATATGCAATTTTTGAAACAATTCCGAAAACACGGGTAATTTACAGTCCAACATCGCGTGCAATTTATATTTTTGCAAAAATCGATGTAAATAATTGGTAAATATTACTCTGATTACCAGATAAATGTTCCAAAATATTGCATGCTTAATCAAGTTTCCTATCAGCATATATTTGAAAAGCATAGATTTTCGTCTTTCCTATCGATTAATCGATAATTCACGTATTAATACCGTTTTGAGAGCATAATTATTTGTATTTACTATCGGTGATAATAACTCATTTCGTGGATTTCCCTCACACTAATGATAGTAATAAAACTTATCTGTATCGATACTTGAGTTAGAAGTAGTTTTTAATCAACAGTTTTTCATAACAAATGTTGTTGCTGGTAACGCTGGGTACCATATTTATTAGTCTTTTAAACATCGCTTATAGTCGTTGCAATGCGAATATGTTAATCAATATTCAGGCTCTATATATTTAAAAAATAATCATTTATAAAAGTAACATGTATGTATGATGATTTTCAAAGTAGGAAAATAACTATCAGTTAATAAGTACTAATTTGCCTACTGTAATTATCAATACACCAATATTTTCCTTTAAAACAGTAATATATATACAGTTAAATCTTAAGTATGAATTAATTAATATTTATAGGGTTAACCAATGGTATTTTTTAAGATCTAAAATATAAATATGTTTTTATTACTTTAGTTAGTTCCTCAGAAAATGTTATTTTATAAAATATTAATAAATATTAAGAGTTTGGTGTTATGCGTAGATATATATTTCCATCATTATTTTTGAAATTGAACCAAAAAGTTCTTAAAAAATGTTTTTAGTTTATACTACTGAAAATTTTTCATTTGATAAAATTTTATTTTTTTATTTTTTCATACTATTATTTTTTTGTATAATATAAATTGCATTCATATTGAGCAAGATTTAATATTTAAAAACATATATCATAGAGGTTTAAATAAGTATTCTGTCTATCTATATATATATATATATATATATGTATATATATATAAATAAGATATATATATATTATCTTATTATCAGTTTTAGTATATATCTTATATATATATATATATATATATATATATATATATATATATATATATATATATATATATATATATATATATATATATATATATATATATATATATATATATATATATATATATATATATATATATATATATATATATATATATATATATATATAGATATATATATATAGAGAGATCAACTTTTAACGACAATTTTGGAGCATATTCTTGTCAATAATATCAGCTAAAATATTAGTTATAATATTACATGCAAATATACATTATTGCAATGTACATTTTACTTTAATTAAAAATTCAATTGAATGCCATTTGGCATTATTTTAGTTTAAATTAAAGTAACAAATTAAATAATAAAATTTAAATCGATATAAATAAAATTCTAAGTCTGTTTACGCACCGAAATTGATGTCCGTGGTTGAACTTGTATGGAATGTTTGGTTTATTTTAGTTTTCATTCAATAGACACTTTTTGCAGAAAAGTGTTAGTTTTGAGGCATACATTTTAAAGAATATTCCTGACTAATTAAAATCCTTATCCAAGGTGGGAGAGAATGTAAGCAAACGAACTGTTGAATCGAAGACCAGAGCCGTTCGACTATCAGCTCGGGTAGTCGGCAGGAGGCTCGTTTTATGTTTTAGATTTTTCAAAAAGTGTTTGTTTTTGCTCTTTTTAGTGAATGCGTTTTCCAGATACACCATCATTAAAAAATATATTGAATTGCGAATGAAAAAGTCTCAAATTTTATGCTTTATAACTTCACAACTAAAAATTTTTCTGGCATTATGCAACTTATTTGATTTGTTTTGGATAGTTTATACATGAAACTTCACTTCTTGATGTGTAAATATTATCTTGAGAAACTGTTTATTAAATTATATTCTTAATGTATACACACTTTCATGTGTTAACCTATGAAACTTGATTTTTTTTAATTTCAAAACTAATTCTTCAGTCAAAAGTAGCTAAGTAGCTTTTTTATTCGTTTGGGCATTAGTTTTTTTTTTTTTTCAACATTCTATACCAAACATAAGTTTTGTAATAATAATGTACAAATAAAGTTTTACTTGTTTTCATTGCTTTGTAATCTTAGTCTTTTCAGCTCATAATGATATTAGAACTTAAAAAATTTTTTGTAACATGTATTTCTATGCATTAAATTATAACTCATTAATGTTTAAATTGAAGCTTCTACCAGAATTTATTTTACATTTGAATTTTTGAATTTTCAAATTTATGAATTTTTGCATGATTCGGTAAGCTATATGTAAGAAATGTCTAATGTAAGTTCTGCAATGGTTTTCATTGCATTAATTTATTTCATAATTTTCAGTTCATAATTTTTTGTATCTCTGAAATTAGATAAATGTCTTCCTTTGGTAAAATCACGTTTAAGAAAACAAGCAGTAAGTCAGGTGTAAACTAAAATTTCATTTAATCAGTTTTTAAAATAATTTAAGCGAAACGCTGAGGAGAGAATAATTTTAGATAGCATTCTTAATCGAATGACGAGGTGGTTAAATTGTTAGGGATGCTTGTTAATGGTATAACTTTTTTGTTCAAAAATACTTTATCTAAGATTTAAAAGGGGATAAATCTTTTATAGCAAGCTAAGCCCTCATTATATTTCTTAATGATACAGTTAAAAATTAATTTATAAAGTAATCTTAATTTTTGTAAATACACAATAAGATTAAAAAGATAGTATTATTAATTTTTAATGTCACATTAATTGCTTTTAAAAACCGAAAGAAATGATAGTATTAATTAATAGTTAGTTAATAATGAAGTTAAATTTTAAAATTTAAATTCGTATTTACTTTTATTGGATATTATGCAACAAATATACGTAGAAAATGCTCTTAAAAGATACAGAAAGAACATTTGACCATTTAATAAATTGCTGTTAAAATCATTAAAATCAGTAGATCTCTGATATTAAGGTCAAGAAAATTATTAATTAATTCTTATTGATGTCTGGTAGTTTGATGGTAAGTAAAAGGTCAAGAGAACCTCATGAGGAAATTAGTTGCTATAAATAATTAATCAAAAAATAATTATTAGTTAAACACTAACTCTTTTATTACAGTTGGCAAATTGCATTTAAGACATATAAACATGATTTTTATTTAATGTTGAAGTAAATAATAATAAGATTAAATTAGAAATACAAAATAGAATTCAAGATAGGAAATATTTTTAATTACTTTATTATAAAACAATAAGCAAATCTATTCAAAAGAATTTGAATGATTTAAATAATTTTTTGTGAAAACAAATTGGAAATAAAAATAGTTGTTAATAAAAATTATTTGTTTTGAAATTTTCCCAAGTCCTTAAAATAAATTTAACATTTTCGCTTTATTAAAAAAAATCCTACTTATTATTTAAGATTTATCTTTCTAATCAATTAAAATTAACTAGGAAAAGAATCCTAAGAACACTGAATAATTATATAGAAAAATTACCAAATTAGAACTTCTAGATAAATGTATGAATCATTAGATATTTTTATACAATGCAGGTATAGACTCCAATATTTTGAAATCTCAAATGATTAAGAAAATAATTGTTATTGACAACGCATACAGGCAATTACCAGCTTTATTAAGAGAATTATCGCTATTTATTTTATACAGGGTGTTCCAAAACGGCCGCATATGCACTGCACAGCTAGATTCCTCGTTGGGAGTACATAAAAACTGCCCAAAGAAGAGTTCCTGTACGATCAATAGTTTACGAGTAAAATACGAAAAACAAAGTATGACGTCACTTCCGGTGCAAGAAAAACACTTTATTGAACATATCAACAGCAGTATATGCACAATTTAAAGCATATGTTCAAAGTGTCCGCCTTGAATGTCGAGGCAGGCTTGAGCATGCCGTGGAAGGGCTGTCATCACACGTTGCAGCATCGCAGGGTCCACCGAAGTATAAGCAGCGTGCAGACGAGTAATTAAGTCCATTGGTGTTGGCACTACGTCTTGATACACCAGTTCCTTGAGATGGCTTCATAGGAAAAAATCCAACGGTGTAAGATCTGGTGGATATAGAAGCGGACCCTCACGTCCTATTCAGCGGTCGGGGTATTCCATATCCAGCCAACCACGTACAGGAGCACAGAAATGCGCCGGAGCCCCATCATGCTGGAATCAAAGATATTTCCATTACATCGGCCGTACATCAAGTACATGTCGCAGTAGTCATGAGCAGAATACATGGCTACAATACGAAGACTACCGATAGCTACAAGATGCAGCCTTTTAAATACCAGTTCACAGTTTGGCTTAAAGTCATTCCATGGCATGCGCATTAATGACGCAATATGCGCGGTGAACGTTTTAAACATTATCGTCTGGAAAGATGAAAATAATGTTGTTGATATGTCCAATAAAGTGTTTTTCCTTGCACCGAAAGTGACATCATACTTTGTTTTTCGCATTTTTCTCGTAAACTAGGAATCGTACAGGAACGCTTCTTTGGGCAGTTTTTATGTATTCCCAACGAGGAATCTAGCTGTGCAGAGTTTATGCGGTCGTTTTGGGACACCCTGTATATTTATATGTATATTGTATGAACACTTTACTTCCATAAAATAAAAAGTAAACCATTTTGAAATTTAATACCAATAATAAGATGAATAAATGTCTGCTAATTCTTAGAGCACAAATGTAAAGAATATAATGCAATTCTTTAGGAATATGTTTAGTATTTAAAATAAAATTCTTGTGTTTCAAGGATTGCCACGATTTTTCATATCCCATGTGATTCCTTTTAGCAGCATTGATTAACCTATTTCATAAACGATCAGTTTTTATTCGCATAACTAAAATCACTTCATTAGAACTGATATATTTAGTGATTTATATAAAAATAACTACACTTTCACACATGAGTGAATAATCGATCGGATAATCTAACCTTTATATTATTGAAATGAAAGCTAGAATCATTGAATTATCAACTTGATTCATTACATTAAAATGAGAACTACCTAATTTATATGGAAGTAATGAGATTAGCCATGAAACATTGAGTAATTTTCCTCCACTTTAGAAGTGACCAGTACGCAAAACTCAACACTAAATATATTCATTGTTGTTGTTGTCGTGTGCCAGCTAGGCTGGCACTATGAGGTGCGCTGGCTGCTCCACTTTTCCAAATGAACCATATTTTGGTGTGGAGTCCGATTTTCTCAGTACACACATGCCACAGGTACCCGTTTATAGGGTAGGCAACCATTCACAACCCATTCATGCATGGAAAGGACAAAGACAGGATAGATAAAAAGAGAGAAAGTACATCCATGTCCAAACCGAAATTCGAGCCCAGGACCACCCTATCCGCAGTCAGGCACGCTGACCATTAGATAAATTGGGTGGCAATATATGCATTAACAATTTTTAATGGATTATCTAAAAAGACTAAAAATATTTTTTATCATTCTTGGATCAGGAGCTAATTTTTTCCACTTTTTGTATTGTTTTCATAATCAGCAAGTTCTCCATAAGTCAGCATGTATAAAGACTGGAGCTAACAGGCATTAAAAAGAGAAATCGTCAGTGTAAGACTATCGTAATGCATGAGTTCTTGTGTGGCATTTCGTCTGCAATCAAACATATATTTCAGCTATCTTACTGATACAAAATAATATGAAAAATTATATTTACTTATCCTATGCTTGTCATCAAAGTTAATAGTCTGATCAGGTTACAAACGTGAAGTAATTTTTGAATGTACTTTTCCCTCCTTATAAAAAAGCGAAATGGATATTTAAACTGAATTTCTAACATACTCAATAAAAAGGCAGCTAATTCCAAATACATTGATAAAATCACGGTATATAGCTTCCAAATTTCTTCCATATGATTCATTAAGAAAAAGCATAGGACAGATATTTTTATACAAATAGGTTTTTCTTTGACCAAGCCTATTTCAATTTAGTTATCTTAATGTGTTTCATTCCACTTCCATAATGAAAGTTTAATTGCGGTGAATTTGTATTACATGCTTCATCTGGAAATATTGGTTAGCTTTGGATACAGAGCAATCAATTACTACAGTAACATGGAAATGCTCTCATTCCGGTCATTTTTTAACATTCCTTGTTTCTTTATCAATTTTCAGTATTCAAATGATATTCCATACTACACAAGCAGTATCAAAAAGTACCAGTTAAATATATTCCAATAAAAATAGCTGCTGTGTCATTTTAACATTATCTTTCAAGTAGATTTTTATATTATTTCAAATAAATAAAGGTTTATATTTTCCGAATGAAATATAAAACTGTAATTTAAAAATTATTGTAGTAATATAATTCTCTGATGTTTGATTTAAATTTAGATCTGAAGATTTTTCTGTTTGTTTTTTGTTACACTTTAGATTAAAAAGACAATTCATTTTATTCAATTATTAAGGAGAAATATATAAAATTATTGTGTAAATTTGGTTGAACCGTATAAGATCTTAAATTTTATTTGTACGCATATTGAGCATTTACATTACCCTTTATCCTTTAATTTTAATAATAACAAATTAATACGCAAAAAGTTTATAAGGGAAAAAGTTATAAATAATTAAATAAAACAAGGTTGTGCCAACTCATTATATATACATACATACATAAATATATACACATACTCATATATATATATACATATATATATATATATATATATATATATATATATATATATATATATATATATGATGGCATACATTATATACATTATATGTATATTTATATAAGTATATTGACAATGAGCAAGAAAAAGAATAAAATACAGGTAATAGCTGCATTTGTTCTTAATCTTTTCATTATTTTACAAAGTTGTTTACATTTTATATTAAGAAATTAGATAGATAATTACATTAATTGCAATAAAATATAGATTATATGATGATATAGATATAATTACAATATGATGTAGACTATTAACTATATAACATTTAAAAAGCAAGATAATTAAATCAAAATTTTTGTTATTTTTTTAAAATTCTAGTATGTGTTACAAACATTGTTTCATTAAAACAACCGAATTTAGGAGTTTTTATAGTAAAATTGAATTTTTTCCATTTTTGCTAAAAAACATGATGAAATTATTCTTATCTCATCAAAATACATTCGAAATTAAATTAAATTTCAATAGCCTTGATATAATTCGATTTGATAGAAAAAAAGTGAAAAAATTATTTATTAACGAATTAAGAATGCTAAAAAATTGAATGGCAGTCGATAAGAAAAAGATTCCTTTCTGTACTAATTGATATATTTATCTAAATATCAATTACATTATTTTGACATTTGTATAGGTATTTTTTAAATAAGTTATTGTATGTCATTCATATTAAAAGAATTTAACGCAGTATTAAAATACTAGCATCACTCTGTATAAACCATCAATCATCCTATTCTGACAAAATAAAAATGACTTACAACTGCATCGTCAAACAAATCATGTGATCACTCATCGTTTCACAGTTACAAATTACACTCACAGTTGACAGATCTTTTATTATAACTGTGTAACTTCAGTGCAGTGATAATTTTAACTTGACATTTCATTCGTTTTCCGCCCTCTAATCAATTGTCATTCCTTCGGTTGAAAATTATTCAGCTACCGTTTGATTTCTCGTAATAATACCTTCTGTGTAAGATTATATCCACAAACATGCTTAACTTTAGTTATTGTATTTAAAGTAAAGCATGTTTAATATTTTTTGATATTGTTTATTCTTGTAACTGTGTTTATTGATCAATCTTTAATATTGAAGTAAATAAAATATTGAAAAAAACAGTGAAAGCAGAATCTAATTAATGCACATAGTAATACTTAACTTTTAATAATAATTAATAACACGTGATAAAAGAAAGAAGATAATGTTACTAAATTATGTTGTTTATGTATACTTTTACTTCCTAGTATATTGATACTAACCTAATTCATTGGTTATAAGTATAAATTTTGAAAAGTTACCTTGATAATTCTTTGGATTAGAGAAACAATCTACTTTTTAAAATAAAGAGATTTTATCCTAAAGTTACAAATAATTTCAGAATTTATGAAGCATTCAAAAAATTAAATCGTAGTTATTTTTCTAAATTCAAATATATTGTTCTTTGCAAAAATGTTTTTTAATAAAAACTAGTTAGATTTTAAAAATTTTTAAAGAGCCATTATATCAACATAGCAGAATCTAGTTTTGCCAATGTATTAATTTATATTTTCAATTTTTTAAATAATTTAATAGCTTAAATTAACATTAAATTGCTTTTTAATTTTAATTAAAATATGCAATTATAATTATTATAATACATATAAATAATATTTCATATGTGCCTCCTCAGCATTGTTTTATTTTCATATGAATTTATTGAATGTGTATTTTTATTTATATTAAGAAATTTCCTATAAAATTGCGTATTTTTTCCAGAATGTAAAAATTATATTATGTATAGTCTATTAACGGGCACAATACTTAATTCATCAAATAATTAACTTTTTAAAGGTTTTCCAGTTGAAATGCTTTACTTCTAATCTTCAAGAATAGAAAAGTGTAATAACATACTAATCCAAGAAATTTGAAGATTAAGCAAATGTCTACTAACAACATATTTCTGTATTACGTCATTTTCATACTTAATAAACATTATTTTTCTATGACTTTTCATTCAAAATTAAAGAATATAAAGCTTAATATAATTCTAATGTAAGATCTTCGAACTATTTTAAAGTATGTTTTACAATAAATTCGTCTTAAATTGCAAATAAATAAATAAAATAAAATAAAATATGCTTTTAAAAGTAAATTTTACTGCTGTTTATTAATTTACGCAATTAATTAGATACCTATAAAATGTATAATTATTACTGTCAATTTTCTGACGTTAATTATAAAGTAAAAACAAAATTTAAAGCAAATAAATTAAGGACTTTTAGAGTATGATAATAAAACGTGAATCCTAACATGTAATTTAACTCGAAAATTTAGGAGAAAGTTGTTTGGTACCAGTATAACTTCATTAACACAAACCCAATAATGCTGTTAAGATTGGAGTGAGTATATAAAATTAATCCTGGGTATTTCTTAACTTTTATCTTTTTACAGTAAAGTTCAAAAAATCATGCAAAAAAGAAAAAGTTTGCCAACTGTTTTTAGTTCATTGATTTTTAAACTCAATTATAACTAAAAGTTAAAAATATTGAATGGCATTATTCTCTAAATAGAAATACTATCAATTAGTTTTCAATAAATAAATAAAGTGTACAAATGTAAAAATAATTATAAATTCTCAATATCAATTAAAAAATTTTATAATTAAGTAAACATATTTAATCTCTGTTGTATTACTTCAAAATCAAAAGTATCACATGCAGTTGGAAATTTATTCGATTTTACTCATAAAAGTTTTAAAACGCAAATATCTTGATAATATATATATACATTACAACAATCGATAAATTAATAAAAGTTTAAAATATCAAATTTATTTATTTATTTAACACAATTAAAATTAGTCACAGGAATAAAAAATATATACTTAACCTAAATTTTAATCACTTCATGATGCAATTTAGATAGAGTATACATTTTTTTATTTATGTAACTTATTATGTGTAGTTTATTCAGTATCTCTAGTCTTATATATTTTAATGTGTGAAATTGACTCTAACATTTTTTATCCAGAATTTGTTGATCAATCATTTAGCTATATTTTATCAATTAATATATTTTATAATTTTAACTATTATCCTGTATTTTAATTGAAAATGTTTTTAATTAATTGTATAACGGTTTATCTTATGATGTCCGTCAAAATTATCATACAACAATTGTTATTAAAAATAATTTTACTTTAAATATTTATACAATCATAACCTTTTAGTGTAAGGATATTATTTTTGTAATACGTGTTTTATTTTAATTTTGTGCTGAAAAAATTTAATTTCTGAAAGTATAGCAAATAAAAGTTTTGAATTGATATATTTCCTTGTTAAATATATCTTTCTTTCTCTCATTTATGTGCTGAATTACCTTACTTCAATTCCTTTTAAATCCATAAATACCTTATTAATACTTGCTATAATTTTATTAACAGGATTTTGGCCAAAGAAGAGCAACAGGTCAGTTTTAGCAGCTTTTATTTCACATTCATTCTTCTAAATACTATTTTATTTAGATTTTTGGCTGAGATGGGAGAGAAAAATGTGAGACAATTGATAGTCTAAGGTGCGCTGAAACGTGCGCTGTATTTTAAAATAATAAAAAAAAATTTCCAACCTTTTAAATGACTTAAAAGGCTTTTAAACCTCCGAATACGGAATATTATATCGTGATGCACACCCAACTAATCACTTGATTTATAATACTTTAACATTTTTTTATTATTCGATTCAAGTAGCTGTACAGCAATTGCATTATAGGAAATCATTTAAATCTGCATTTAGCATGTATAGGCGGCTGCCTTGAATTTGATTAGACACCTAAACATAATAGGTTTTTCCCGTGCTTATGCTGGTCGTGTATTTCCCACCCTTCTCTGTCGTTATTACCCTGAAAAAAGAGAAATCCAGTACGCAATAAACGTAGGTAAGTGTTTGTAAATAATGATAAATTGTCGGAGAGTAATCGTTGAATCATTACTTATTCATTGATTTTTGGTTTTCGTGAACATTATGTGTAAAATACTGCTAAACACCAAACCGGTTGTTTTCAAATTATTTCAAATCATATTTAATTGAACGTTATTTAACAAAAACAAAAAATTTATCAAACATTAGAGTGAATTTTATCAAGATTTATTCGATAAGAAATGTTATTATGTATCAGGCCTTAAAAGAGTTTTAATAAAGTATTGAGTCCAACGTTTTATGGACTTTTAAACTGTAATGTGAACTTTTGCACTGATGAAAATGATAAGCATAAAAATTTAGGGAGAATATAAGTTAATTGTTTGGATCATCATTTGATATAAAAAGTTTGAGCGTTTAAGAAAAATGTGACTATAATTTAGAATAAGGAGAAAAAGCATATACATTATGAATTATAATTTGATAACTAATGCAAAGGGCCACAAATTAAAAGCGAATTTGGAACAGAAAAATAATAAGATCTTTATAAATAATAGCATAAATATTAATACAAAATGCTTATATAATATTACAACTACATAAACATTTTGAATTAATAATTTGTTATAGTTTAAGCAATTGTGGTGCTAATTAAAAAATAAATGAATTAGTATATCTTAATATACTAATTCATTAGTTTATCATAATTTTAGTTAGAACTAAATTCTAAGTAAAATTATGATAAATTACTAAACATTTTTAAATATAATTTTAGTGCAGTGAATATACTTTTTATTTTTAACATGGATGACACTCAAAATAAATGTTCATTAATTTTCCGTTTCAATCTTGTGACAATGAATTATGACTAATTATTTGTACATAGTCCTCATAAAGAGAGAATACAGTCTGGGGTATACACATACTTAAAGAATTTATTTGTAAAAAAATGTCTTGGAAGAATTTTAAGTTGTTTCACTATTCATAAGTAGTTTCAAAAGTTACTGTTGGAGAGAAAATTACTGAAATTTTTTATCTTAGAAGAAAAAGGGAGTAATATTATGCAAAATGTTAACTCCCTTATTATTTTTATGATATAATTAAAAGCTATATAAATTACATATCTACAATATATTTTATGAAATATTAATAAAGATCAATCTAATAAAATTTTTCTTAGAAACGGAAAGTTTATATATTTTTTACGATAAGATAAATTTCATTTTATTATAGAAAATATAAATTTAATTACTGTGTAAATTAAAAATTTCTTTTCACACCAAAATTAATATAAATGACATGGTTTAATTATTTTATAAGAAAAGAAACTAGGAACAGTGAAAAATTAATCTCAAATTTCTGTCATGTAGAGTTTCTCTTTGGCATTAATTTTTAGTTTATTTTCAAATTACTTTTTGTGTGTTTAGTTTTTTGATACCTAACTTCTATTATATATTTTTAAAAATAATTAATTTTTTTTATTACAATTAAACAATAGATTTCCTCATAGAGGGATTGTGTCTTGTTTCAACTATACAAAATATTGGCTCTGATGTACAATATCAAATTTTATTATCTGTAAAAAATAATTTATTCATGTATTCTTTTCCATTCATTATTAAAATTTAAAACATACGGTTGCACATAAAATAGAAGAAATGATAGAATATAAATGAATACATTTTGCGTGCAATTTTTTTTTCATATGACTTACAATTTAACAAATATTTCGAAACTTAATGCACATATAAAATATTTTTAAACTAAAAATGAAATCAAAGTTTATGGGCGGACAATATCATTTAAGACTTTCTAAAGGATTAATAATTCATTCTTTTAGCAACATTTTACGAAAATTAAAAAATTTTATAATTTAAATACAAATATTTTATGAAAATAATAATCGAATTGCCTGCAGTTCATAATTAATTGGCTTATTAAAAATATATTTTGGATCTTATCTTAACAAAGGATCGATTAAATTAAATTTTCGATACTGGAAATTAAAATTTAATGATTTTCCTCATGAATAATAAATAGACATCTTCAGGCAAATGTGTTTCCTTTTATTTTTATCTAAATGAAATTATTTTATCACGAAATATGCTATTTCTTTAAGTGAAATATGCAAATGGCTCAAAATCTACTTTCAAATGTATATATGTATAATCACATTAATTTCTTTATACATTTATACTGGACGAAGATTAATAATACTCAAAGTTTTCATCTATAAAATTACCATAATTATTTATCAAAACTGTTTAATAGTTTTTCCTTTACATTTGTATGATTTTTAAATACATATTGCTTTTATTCTACCTGTTATTGAGAAGAATTATCAAAGAGTTGGAAACAATGGATTACCACTGAAAAAAACTTTTTTGTATAGTCTTTGAACATGTCTATAAATCATTATGGGCTTTAAAATTTCAAATTTTTCATGCTAGAGTACTGAAGATTCTATTTTCTCTTGAAGCTTATGAAAGGGGAGGGGAACTTAATTTTCCAACTACCCCAACAAATCCAATTTTGTTTGAATCCTCAAAAACACAAAGTAGAAGGTGTGGCAACTCGATTTACTTGTAAGAAAATATCAGCTCTATTTTGAGGCCAAAAAAATTTTTTTAGTGAGGAAATTTGAAGAAGATGTTGCCGCTACCGGTTTGAACGCGTGCAATTAAGGTACTTATGATTGGCCCTGCGTAATTCGTTTCCATTATTTGGAACGTGGGTTTTAATTGAAATCGTAATTTGTGATCGTGAGTTGGGAATTAAGTACTAAAATCTGGGTGTTTTCATGCTGCTCACTTTCCGTTTGAGGTTCCAAAATTGAAGTAGTTGCTGTGGATAACTGTTATTAGGTCGTAAATGTTTCTTTAGATTTGAAAATGTATATATACTTTATGGTGCAATAGCTTGTAGCATGGATTTTGTTTTAATTTTATGATACGCAAGTGTTGCAGAAATTGATAGATTTTTAAAGCAAATGAATGTCTTGTTATACGATTTCTTGTTTTAATGAGAGTCTATTATCTTAACATGCCCTGAATAATTCTGAAAGTGGTTGTTCTTTGTATCCTATACATGCTCTGAAACATATTTTTAAAATGTTTACCTTGAAAACAATAAAAATAGTTATCTTATAATAGCATTTAAGAAATTATAAATTTGCAACTTAAATTTTGCAATAATTTTAAGATATTACACATAACTTGCATATTATGTAAAGGATATTATTTAATTACCAAATCCAAACAAAATACTGACTGTGAAATTTTAATCACCCCAAATGGATACTTTAATTTGCAAGATATTAACTTACAATGATCAAATATTAAATTTAAAAAACGAATTGAAGCGTCATTTATCTTTTATATATACTTAGATAAATTTATTGAGATATTAATCTTAAAATGCCTTCATTCGCTCCTTGTTTAACGAAATATATGATGTATTCTAAAATTTCGTATGGTTTAAATTTTGATTGAAGAAACATTTCCGTCAAATAATATGTTCATGTCTTCAGATTATATTATTTTTAAAGGTATTTTATCAGAGGTACTTTTGCTTTATTAGTGGCCATGTTCGCCAGCATAACCTGCGTTCCACTTCTTTATATTTGAATTGGGAATTGTAATTCTCTAAATTTAGAAGGTTAATTAACATTCGCTTTACAAATGATGAACTGAATGAAATTAAAATCAAATTTCAATTTTAGTTTTGTGGAAATACATATGCAAATTAAAAAAAACCTTTGTGACATAGTAATGAGCATTTAAAACTGACACTTAATATAATTTACAAAAATCCATATTTACTAAAAAATATTTTGATTTATGTACGTTAAATTTTTTAGGTATGTAAAAGTATTAGACATTTTCTAACAATTCATTCATTTTATACATGAGAAAGAGGTAACTTTAAGCAATTAGCATGACAAATCAAGGGATACTAATCAATTCTAAAAATACAGAATTTTCTGTTATGTCAAATGAGTTACAGATGTTAAATGGGGAATAAAAATTATTTTCTATTATGACTTAAATGATTAACACAAGAGATTTGAAACATTTTAATAAAAATTTTATCATTTCTGTTCCTTAGATGGTAAAATTAAAATAGAATTTTTATGTTATTTAACAATTCATCAAATATATATTTCTTGAGATCTATTTTTAGCAAAACATATTAGTGATTACCCTATACTCAAATTTTAGCTATCAGGAAAGTTTTATCTATGCAGAAAACATTTATCTTTTTAATTTGAATGAGACGTCATCATGATATACTTATTTAATAAAAAATAATTTTATTTATTAAAGTAAGTACTACTCAATACCCTTATCTGTATCTCATGACGAAGTTTATCAGTTTTTGGAGAAAAAAAATTGTCTTATGCATTCTAATTCAATCCATAATGCCATTTCAATTTCTCAAGCAATATGAAAATTCGAATGAGTGTTCAGAATAAAAAAACAACTGTAATCACTAGAAAAACCGTAAAAATGGAAAGGTTGAGGTAAACAATATATTCCCCTTAAAAGCATTAATTATAATAGCCGTCAGATTTACGGTTTGAGTTTGAATTTCATTTAGTGAACAAAACCTTTCTCTATTCATTAGCCTAGTTTGTTCTAATCCAAAAAATGTGTCTTGATGATGCTTCAAATATAATATTTTGAGTGCAGGAAAAAATCATTAATAATCCCCATTTCGCAAAAGCTTTAATAGTAGGATATTTGAACAACTATACACAATGTGAAATTAGTTCTAAAATTGAAATAAACCTTAATATATTCATGGTAATCGAATCTCTTAGTAACAAATAAAAATAGGAAGTCTCTATGTAGTATAGTATATTGGATTCATCCTTTTTTGTTGGATATATTTTCATAAATTATCAAATAATATAAAAATTACAGATTTTTACAAAACAAATATGATAAATATAGGATCGAAAGTTTGTGACAATGTCATTTTCTCATTTTTCGCAATTTTATTTGTTTGAAAACTATTTTCCAATTTTTGATATATTTAAAAAATATAATTTAATAGCACTATTTTCATTTGTCATTTTAAGACTCATAGTTCTTGTCACAGAGCAACTTTCAACTATTCATTTTCAGAAAGGATATGTAACAAATTTAGTGTGATGAATGTTATGGAATTTTGTATTGATACATGCATATTGTAATTCCACACTTTAAAGAATTTGCAATGAGTATGCACATTTATAACAAACATGCTCTTATGATGTTTTGAATTATATCTATTACTGAAACCATTTTATGGTTCAAAAACTGCATTGAAATCTATGAATCTTCCTTGGGAGTAAATTTCACATTTAACAAATCCAGTATAATGTTAGCTCTTAAAACAATGTAGTAAATGTAACAAAAAGAGTAATACAGATTTAAGCATTTTTAAATCGCGATATACAAAATCGGTTTACTTTACCAATCATCCAACATTTGCAAAATTTATTCCAAAGAACTGAAAAGCACCACTAAATATGATTTCGAATAATTTGAGTTATTAGCAATTATTTACATCTAATGAAAATTATAATCATTTAAAATCTGAGAACTTTTACGAATATTACTTCTCACTATTTAAAAGCAATAATCTTTATAAACTGCTAGTGAGACTTAATACCATCTCTTCAAATTTATTGAATTAGGTCTTTTCATCTTATTTCAGGTGCCAACCGATGGCTGAGTGGTTAGCTTGCCTGACTCGTAGGCTGTGTTGGTCCCAGGTTCGAATCCCGGTTCGGGCATGGATGTTTCTTTCTCTCTGTGTGTCTCTGTCCTTTCTTCTGAGATGATGCATGATTGTGGCTTGTGGTGGTATGGTATGCTACTCCCTTCGTGACTTGATTTACAGGTGCTCACCTGGGTACTGATAAATGTGTAGCAGTTTCCGGTCTTGTTGTGGCGAAGAGTTAGTCACTCAGTGCCCGCCGTTGTTAAATAAAACTCTTATTTTAGGTTTTCGAATGTTCTCAATTTCTTTCCATATATGTCCTTAAATTTTAAAAAATTATACATACTACATCAATACAAACAACTTACACATTCCAATCATTTTTACAATTCCCTTACGTATTAATTGAAATACTTGAATATTTATTTTTATTCATTGCATTTCTTTATTAGTTAAATAATTCACTTAAGTTTGCCTTTAAATTCATTGACTAACTTGTCTAATGAAAATATAGTATAAAATGTTTTGATGTGTTTTAAGACATTGTTACTATTGTATAGCCACGAAAATGGGTTTTTAAATAGATTAGGATTATGTAATAAAAAGGGATTTAAAAATGAGCCATCCAGTTAATAATTACGGGCAAGCGATTCCCTTTTACCACCCGCAGATAGACCCAACCTTCTTCCTAATAATTTCAACCTTCGCTTTTAACCTTTGTATCGACATCACATTCATTTTCGACTTCTCAAAAGGGCCCATTAACAGTTAAAATCTATACATTTAGAAATAGCAAATGTATTTTTCCTGAGCGTTTCCAAATTACACTTAAGTAATTTCTACCTTTTTCTTTCAACGCCCGAGGCTATGTTATCGTCTGCCTTCGAAAAATAGCTTAGCGCTTTTTTACTTTTTTCACCATCCAAAGAGCCTCCATTATTGTTATTACCCGTAATTTAGGCAGTCATAAGGGTGGAGGTTTAGAGCTATTATACAGCGTTTAGTCGTGATAATATTGTGCGAAAAAACACGTTTTAATAGCTCGTTTTCAAATGGCAACCTCGTGTTGCCTCATTATGGAGATTTGCAACCGGCTTTCTTTGGGCCGCGGTTGACTCATTTGTCTATTCCATAGTTGGATGACGTCCTGTTCCACTGAAAACTGATTTGCATTTTAAAGATCACTAATTGAAGGTGAGGGAGACCTGTATTATCTTCTAAAGCTTCTTTCTTAACACTGAATACGTATTTTTTTAATTTATGCAACCCTGCATCAAACAAGACTTGTGAATATTGACAGAAAATTTTAATACTTATGATCTGTATGAAATTTATGTGATAATATATGAGTCAAAATTCAAATTTAATTATATATGATTTTAATGAAGAGATAATATACCTCATATACAAATACATATATGGTTTTCAGAATTCTTCAAATAAATCAGAAATGGAATGCTTAACGACTGCATTTAACATGGATGTGTTTTTCTTTGCGAAAATTTTTATAAAAATTTATACTAATTAAATACTAAACTCCATAATACTATATAAAATGCTCGCTAAAATATTCGAGAAGCACATAATTGTAAAAAAATTACGAAAGTACTTATTCACATAGTCTTCGCCAAATGAAATATTTATAAGTAAAAGAAAACAATACTAAAGTTATTTATAAATCAATTTCCATGCTATTAAAAAGCAGAAAAAAGTTCAATATAAAAATTCTGCAGTATCCTCTCTTTTTTATTGCCTAAGCTACAAAATTCTATTGTTTAGTTGTCCATTTAAAAAAATGTGAAGTGAAAATGAATCGAAAAATGAGTTTTTTGGTGTCCATGACCTGGCATAATGTCGTAACGTTTGATTCTAGCCAATAATATGACAGATAATTTTTTAATGCCAAGGAGAATTTGATGGGTAGGAAATCAATTCCTAGAAACTGGGTATGTTAGATTTTGACAAGGAGGATATTTTCCCCATCACAGCACAAAAGTTAAAGTACCATAGAAAATGAAGCAATTATATCCTGCTAATAAATTATCAAGATGACAAAAAAGTTTAAAGTTAAACTTGTCTAAAACACACAGCCTTCATCATTGTATTATTTATTCATGTAGGCCAAATGGAATACATTTGATAGGCTTTAACAGACCATGTAAATCAAGGAAGTTGGGCTACTGAACATGAAGATTGAATGTAAAGTAATTAGAATACACAGTAGTGTTCACTGATGAATCTTGATTCAGTTTGAAAAGTGATCCTAGATATGCTTTAACATGAAGAGAAATAGTGCTTGAAAAAATTTACAATCATTCAGCAAATATTACATGGACAGAGTTGTTTGATGATATAGGCTGGAATCTGCATAGTCATACGGACCATTGTATCTTTCAGAATGTCAATTTGATAGCTAATATGTATTTAAATTTAATATTTCTGAGTTATGAGGTTTTATAATGGAACAATTAATAATTCTTTCCTGTTAATGCATGATAATGTATGACCATATACCACTTATACTCCCCAAAATAAGTACTGGAGAACACACTTGAAAGCGAAATAATTGTCTTCGGAGAAGTCAGCTTGACTTAAGAATATTAAAGATGTTTGAGACACAATGGTCAATAGATAATCATATGATTTATTCCGACCCGCCCTAAGGCATTCGGAATGTAACTGATCATCTCGTCAGCATTTGCTATAATAACAACTTGTTTATAGGTGTGAGTTTACTGTTCTCACAACTTAAAATCCCCTTATATATCTATTGAGAGTTATCCTCTAACTGAAAGATTAAGGGCCAACTTGGCCTTTATTAACAGAATTAGGCCATCCTGGCCTTTACAAAATATATGCCATCTTGGCATGCAACAAATTATAATTACAATATGATTAAATATATACAAATGAATATTTAAAATTAACATAATCGTTCTTCGTTATTACTTATAACTTATAATTAACATAAATCGTATATCTAAATTATTATTTATTTACAATTATTCATTTAACTGGGTTTGCAATTCTGCTAACAAAATTTCTTTTATTCCTTCTCTAAAATATTTATTTTCTAAAAGTTCTTTAAGAGAATAACTTAAATAATTCATTGGATACTTTTTCTTCCTAATTTCGGAATATTTTTTACAATTAAAAATTAAATGTTCAACATCTTGAATTTGATTATCATGCTTACATATGTCTGTTCTCCCTAAAAATCTCTTTCTGTATGTGCCAAAGTTTCCATGATTTGTTAGGACTTGGTTAATAAAGAAATCCGCCATTAATCTTTTGGTTGAGACCTTATCAATAAAATTGTATAATCTTCTTGTTTTATGGGAATCATCCCATAATTTTTGCCATTTGATTGTTTCGTCCTGTAATAATAAATAATTCAATTGTTGCTTGCTGTAATTAACTTTAATTTTTATATTTTTCATTTCACAGGCCTTTTTGGCAGCTACATCTGCTAATTCATTTTCATATATTCCCATATGGGCCTTTACCCAATGAAAAGTGGATATATTGGGATATTCATTAATTAGATCCTTAATACTCCTAATTGTTTCGCTTGTGATATTAGAATTTTGAATCGCTCCCAAGACCGAACGGCTGTCAGTATGTATATGACAATTATCTATGTTATTTGAAATAATAAATTGTAATGTAACTAAGATAGCATTGGCTTCTGCTTCAAATACTGATGCTTCATTATTCAAACGCATTTGGATCTTTTCTTTTATTTCCCCGTTGTAAAATATAATTGAGGCACAGCCAACTTGGTTGTTAATTTTTGAGCCATCTGTATAAGCGTACCATCCTTCATGGTTGGATTCCATATTCCATTCTATTATTGTCATTTTCCATGGTTTTATAATAATTTGTTCTTTTGTCCACACAATGTTATGGTCCCAATCTATTCCTCCTATTTCAACTTTCTTTTTTAGGTTCCATAATAGGAATTTTTTCTGTATTGTTTGAGCTTTTAAGTGTAGGGGTACGCATCCAGCCAAGACTTGTAAGGCGTCTGTGGAAGTTGTCCTAAACGATTTCGTTATTTTTAAAAGAGCTATTCTCTGGATTTGCGTTAACTTATTATTAATTTTAACTGTGTCTGTGTACCAAATTGGGCTACCATATAATACTATGCTTTCAATTACTGATAAATATAATAATTTTAAAATAGATGACTTAAGGCCCCAGGTAACTCTAGAAATTCTTGCCAGTTTGTTTTGAATTTTATCGATCTTATTTTTGATGTTGTTGAAATGGTCCATCCAATTTAACTTCGTATCAAAAATAATACCTAAATATTTTAGGTTATTTGTATAATTTATCCTTTTATCTCTAATTGTAATAGTAGGTTTCCTAGAAATTTCTTTGCTTATTACGAAAATTGTATATTGGCATTTTTGGATATTCAGAGTTAATCCATATTTCTGCGCCCAGTTATCCACTATAGAGAGAGGATGTTTAGATAGTTCCGTGAAGTGATAATAGGATTTGGAGGTTAATAATATGACTATATCATCTACAAAAGCTTGACATTGATTTTCAGAGCCAAAGTCTTCATTTAGCAATTCGTTAGCAATAACTAACCATAAAAAGGGGCCGAGGCATGAGCCTTGTGGAACTCCAAGATTATAGTAATTCCATTTGTTATTAGCATCTATATAATATCTATTGTGTAAAAACGAATAAACCATTCTCATAACATTGTATGGGACTTTATATTTATTTAAAATCATTAAAATGTCATTCCAACGGACACAGTTAAAAGCACTTTTAATGTCCAATGATATTAAACATGTATACTTTTTATTTTTCTTGTTTTCTTTTATTCTATTTGTAAGTTCCATCATGGCGTCGTTGGTGCTCTTCCCTTTAATAAATCCGTATTGTCTTTCATTTAAAACTTTATTCACATTAAAAAAGTAAAATAATCTACGCATTACCAATTTATCCAAAATCTTCCCCCATACAGGTAGTAAACATATTGGTCTATAGGATTCAGCTTTTGTAAGATCTTTACCCTCCTTGGGAATTAAAGTTACTTTTGCGACTTTCCAAATTTCTGGAAAGATTCCGTCACTAAGACACTTATTCATAAGATTGGTTAACCATAATTTGTCGATTCTAAACAATTCTTCATAAATATCTAAACATATGGCATTAAAGCCAGGAGCTTTATTCTTATTCATTTCATTAATAACTTCTTCTATTTCATAGGTAGTAAATGAAGGTTGATTGTCTTGACTTTTAATGCTTTCATTGTATTCTGTTCTGTCTTTTAAAGGAAAATGAGTCTTTAATATAACATTTATAGATTCTAAAACATTATCTGTATATTCTCCGTTGTCCATCTAGTATGTTACTTTTAACCGTAGGGATGTGCATCTTGTCTCTGACAACTTTATACTGGCCTCCAAAAGCAGTTGGAATTGGTAACATTATCAAGAAAATCTTTAAAAGCTCTTTTTTCGTCTCGAGTATTTCCCTTCTATATTGGGCCGAAGCTTCCTTAAAATTCTCTTTCTTTTCATTTCCTTTTATCATGATTTGTCTCCTTTTGATATCTACGTCTAAGTGCCCGCACTACTTCGTTCCATTGTTAGTCTATCAGTCCACCAATAATTGTTTGGTTTTTTATTAGGTTTTTTCTTTTTCCTATATTTATTACATAAGTTTACAATTTTATTTTCGATGTTTTTGACTAACTGTTCTATATTATCTTCTTCCCTAATCATAAATACTTCCGGTATAGTCCTAAGTTCCTCTTTAAATTCTTCCCAATTAATAGTTTGAGAATTCCATCTGATCTGCATTTCTTTCTTAATCTTTTCAACTCCAACCTCACAAGTCATTAGATGGTGATCACTTGCGGTATAACTATCTACTATTTTCCAATTATTAATCTGTGTGTTTATCATATTACTAGTTATTAAAAGATCAATCTAACTAGTCCCTATCGTACTAGAAAATGTCGGGAGACTATGGACGTCATTCTCTACTACAAGATTAAATTTAGATATAAATTCCATTAATGTATCACCTCGAAAGTCTGTTTTATTTGGTCCCCAGGCTTTCGACTTTGCATTAAAGTCGCCAAATATAAGCCAACTTGATGTAGAATATTTCACCAAATAGATTTCTAATTGTTATAACGTACTTTGTAGTGGACTAGAAGGTGGGCAATACACCGAGCAAAAGATAAAGTCATTATTAACATTATTAAATCTAACAATTACAATGTGCTTATCTATATATATGGGACTAACTTGATAGCACTTTTTAATTATTAGGGCCGCTTTCGGGTCTTCTGTGGCTACAACTATATAATCCAATGGTATGCCTGAAATTCTTCCTTCATAATTATAAGGATCATTCACTGAGGCAAAATCTATATTAAGTTCTTTTAAGTCTCTAACATGTATTAAGTTAGCTGCTCGACAGTGGTTTAAATTAATATGTGAACACCTAATAGTTTTGGTATTTTGTCTAGTATCCATAATCTGTCTTGGTAATTAAATTATTTAACTCCTTTTCGTAAACTTTACAACTCCTGCTTCTTGCATCATGTTTTGTCTCATACTTAGTTTTAAACCTTAAATTATGTTCAGTACAGTTACTATTAATAGTATTACTACAGTTCCTATCTATATGATTGCCTCCACATCGGCTACACGTCTCTTTTCCTTGACAGAATTTGGCTTGATGACCATATCGCAAACATTTAAAGCACTGTATTACCCTAAGGTATTCGCGAAATTGAACACTATTCCACCCTAGAAATAATTTCTGTTTATCTTTGATTTCATTAAACGTCTGTCCATCCAGTGTCAGTATCCAATTCCTACCATATTTGCCTTTATAGCTGTATGTCGGGACGATACACGATTCCTTTTTTAATTCATTTTGTAAGATTAACTTATTAGCTATTTCTTCTTTACTGATATCTTCCTCAACATTATAGATTATAATTCTTGGTTTCTTACGTTCAGGTTTCCTAACATTCAATTTTTCCCTCACATTATCATCTTTATTAATCTCATCCATAATTTTATCTAGATCTTCTATATTTTTAGTCTCTATCAGTAAGCCTCCCTTTCTAATAGTTTTAACTTTAGTTATATTTAGCCCTAATTTAGCCGGATTTATATATTCTTTTATTATGTTTTTAGTCTCCTCTGAACTTATCTCCTTATTGGGATAGATCGCTACCACATTCTGAACTCGTTGCCTAGATCTTTTTCTTCTGTTACGAGATCTGCTAGACTCTCTTTTACTTTGCTTAGTATCTTTAGAGGCTACTTGCGCGTAAGTCCTATTCTGTATACTAGTTTCTTTAAGTGCTTTGTTTTCTCCAACTAAAGTTTTATTCTTCTCTATTAAAGTCATAGATATCTTTAACATATCCATTATTCCCTGTCTTAACTTATTAGCGGCTGTTGAGCTAATTTTACTACTTGAGATAATCGTCTGTAGTTCCCTTTCAATATCTAATAGTTTATTGAATTCTATCTCTACTTCACTAGGGCTTTTGGCCAATAGATAATAATGGTCAATAATGATTAAAGGCTTCTTTAGCAGTCGGATAGTTGAAGATTGCTCTTCTTCAAGCTTTTGGGAATATTTGCATGTTCTGATTGCTAATTTCATCACATCCATGCAAAACACATCTGAGAAGTCTTAGCTGCTCAAGCAGCCGACCGATGGCTGAGTGGTTAGCGCTCCTGACTGCTGCGCTGTGGGTCCCGGGTTTGAATCCCGGTTCGGGCATGCTTGTTATTTTCTATCTTTGTTCTCTCTGTGTTTCTCTGTCGTTTCATCTGTGATGATGTATGCATGTGGCCCTTCCTATAAACGATTTTGTGGTGGTATGGCGCGGGCAACGCTATTCGCCTCCGTGATTTGGTTCACAGATGCCCACTGGGTAACGACAAATGAGTAGCAGTTCCTGACCTTGTTGTGGCATAGAGTTCGTCACCCAAGTGCCCACCGTTGGAAAAAAAAGTTGCTTAAGGAAAATACAAAGCATATTAATATTTTGAATCAGTACTAAAATTTTGTCTTATGTGATGCCCTTGTTACCAAACTGATACCAAGATGCATTTTATAATGTTCCTTGCAGTTTCAGAAAATAAATTTCTCGAATTATTTCTTATTTAAAATGTGTTAGTATGACATAAAAAGCATAATTTATGGATGAAAGATGCATTTTAAGTTGATCAAAGATAACAATTGTACAACGAAGCATTTTTATTTTTTAAATCTAAATTAAGTTGAAATATGTAATAAACTATCTCTTTAGAATTAAAATTTCTTTACTTTAGAATTAAATGAAACTAAGATTTATTTCATAACAATAAAGTTTCATGATAATGGTTAAAATATTATGCAGTCATTATAATTAACTGATTAATTACATGTTACATTTTGTTAATTATTTTATTTCACTGGATTTTTCTAGTTTTTATACTTTCAGTCTTTTTCTATTTGCAGTTGGTTACCAAAAACACAAAAAAAAATTTCTATATTTCAGATATTTAATAAAATATTAAAAGTCTTTTACTGGGTTTCTTATGAAATTTTTATTGTTTCCAATTCTATGGCTTTTAGGAAACGTGTCGAATATATATTATTGTGAACGAAAATTATCGTTTCTTCTAGAAATAGTTATAATACTCAAGTCTATATCAAAGCATGAACGGAATCTGTTTTTTGTTTCTTTAAATTTGTAAATTCTAGATCTATTGAACAGTACTACAAAATATCTGAGCATTAAAATTAACTGATTTTGTCACTTTTTATACTGTAGTTGTAGCGATATATATGTAATAATTTTATTTTTAAATTCTACTTCCTATACTAATCCAGTAATTACATATTATAATAAAATTCCAAATTAAAATATTATTATTTTGAAATTATCTTTCATTTTAGAATTGCTGAAAAAAAATTTTTTCACTTCACCTATTCATTTGCAATAATCAGTATAACTAAGATGACATACAAGTTTTGTGTTAATTACTTATAAAAAATTGTTGATAATGGAACTCACATTATGTTATTTTTTAAGTGATAAGAAAGAGAAATGTGCCCTTGTAAATGAACAGCTGCTTGATGAAAGAAGGTCAAAAAGCAAATTAGCGGAAGTATTCATCAAAGCTGCCTCGATAGCCTCCCAATTCATCACTTATACATCGACATTTCGTCTTATATATATATATATATATATATATATATATATATATATATATATATATATATATATATATATATATATATATATATATATATATTTCATTATATAAAGACTTTTTAATTGTTACAAAATAGCAAATATTCTTTGCTTATATAGAATCGAAGAAAAGTAGCCATGGATGTTCTTAGAGATTCTTCATTTTTCATAACAAATGTAATTAATTGGTAATTGGTAACAGCTTTAAAAATTATTCTTGCAATTTCAGCATTTGTCTTTCATTGTTTTCCATTCATATTGTCCTAGATAACACTAAAAGACCCTATGGTATTACTTTGTGGTAAAATGAAAATAAATCCTGTATTCTCTCAAAGCACATGCTGATAATTCTTTTAGGTATTTGGATGAGGATCAGAGATAAGATTATATAACAATATATTTCAATATACCAATTTATGCCGTCATGAATTCTATCAATTATCTAATAATTCCTAATTTTCATCTAGTGAAATTTTCGATCTATAAATTAGCCTCTTTTTTTCAACGTTACACTTTTTAACTTTATAATAATTTATAATACTTTATAGTAATTAATATATTATTAGCATTTTAAATATTATTGTAGACAAAATACTACATTTAACCAAATATTATGGTATAAGATGTCTCAATCATTATGTTAAATTTATCAGCTATAATGTATCGCTATAAAAACCTATATTTCAGCTATATTATTAAAACAAGCTCTGTTATAATCTTTAAAAAATGAATAATATTTTCTAAATATTTATGACTGTATAAAGAAAACATTTAGATATATTGTTATAACTAAAAATAATAACCCAACTTAATTTCATGGTAAATATGTTAAAATCAAAGACTTAGTAAAACTAAATAATTGCCACATTTAAATAATTATTTTCAATAAAATCTTATTACATTAAATACAATTAATATAATAGTTAGCTCTTAGCTTTTATATAAGAAAAATAATATCGCAATATTAAACACCAATAAAATATAAAAACAGGATGATTTTATGACTGGTTTGATATCAATGCCAAATATATAAGTTAAAGAAGCTAAGACTAGTTTTATTTCTATCTGTGTTTTTCTTCCACAGTAATGTTATTAATGAACATAGTTGACTTCTTTTTGAAAAAAATTGTCTCCTCTTTCTCATCTGTTCATAATTTGCGTGAAAGTGGGACATAATGAATATGTTAAAGATCAAGATGGTTCGTTTAATGAGAACAAGTGGCAAAGAAAAAAGCTACTGTGTGAAGAAATATGCGCTCATAAATACATCAAAAATAAGCATAACAAATCAGCGGATAGTTAATTTGGCTAACAAGGAAATCTATGGTATATTATTTTGATGCAGTTATTTGTTAATTTGGAGTTCAACTGTTACTCAATGAAACAAAAGAATATGCCATTATTTGATTATTTGTGTGTAGGTTTAGTATTTATATGACAGTAAAGGTTATTTTAATTACATTAGCAAGGGGTGAACAAATAAATTATCTAATTGCTACGCATTTAGGATCAAGCTCTTACTTTCTATATTTGAAACATATGTCTCTTTTTTTTGTATTACAAGAAAGTTTCTTTGATATCCATACAATAATATAAATTATAAACAAAGGATCTATTTTCAAACAGAAAGGTTTCTTTTCTAATTTTAAATTAGTATTTACAGTTATTAAACAATGTATTTTTAACATCATGTTGTATTACACTGAAAGCATTTATACTATGCTTATTATACATCAATATATTTTCTTAATGAAACCAGTTCTTTATGTCTATTTACAATACTAAATAAAGATTTGGATAAAAATTGATTGGACTGATTGGATCTCAAGTATTGATTTCAATAAATCAGGATAATGAAAAACAAACAAGTCCCATATCAAAATGGCAGGAGCTTTGAAATTAAAAAAAAGATTGGTTTGAACACCTCACTCTATTTTGTTCCTGATGCATTTTTGTTAAATATCAAGAAAAAGTTTAAAAAATCATTAAATATCAAGAAATTTAAAAAAAGTAAGTTTTATAACATAGTTAAAATCCAGTATCATATTATTGCATTCACTAAACATAATTTTAAATGTTCTAGATATATATAAATCCTAGAACATACATATTATACACATTTTGGCATATATCTGGAAAAAGCATTTTAATTTGTGTTATTTCTTTCTCTAAATGCTCTTAAGAAACATTCAGAATTGAAAACATTAAATTAATTTTATAACTCCTATCGGCATATGAGTGTCTAAAGCGTTACTTTGAATATCTTATCCCGGCTATTAAAGACACAATGATGGTAAAGTTTCATTGTTTGAAGTTATTTGCTGCAATTTGCTTACTTTATAGCAATGTTTTGTCAATCACATGCTAGTACCTTTTTCAATCAGACTTCATTTCTATTAATTTTGTTAAATGCATGGAACGTAGTTTTTAAAATATGAACATCAAATAATGGTGATAATGATATTCAATTAATGCTGGATAAAGAAATTCAACAAATACAAAAAATATTTGACCACGACAATTTGAAATTAATGATATAATATTTCTGTAAAAAAGTACAGTAGGAGCATGTATTCAAAATAATTGTATATTCCATCACATGCTATTGATTGAACTCATTGGATAACAAAATATTTAGTCCATTGACTAATGAAGATTGAAAACAGAAAACCTCTTTGAATATCATTGAATTGTTGTTGGCTTATTCTCTTTAAAGATCTGACATTTGTCAGATCAACTCCATTAACTTGTTGACAGTTAGAAAGTCAATGACTAGCAAGGAATTTGAGAATAAATCCTCCAGGAATAACCGACGCAATCCAGAAAATGTTTCGGTGAGGCTGGATGTTCACAGCATTTTTTACAAGTGGGATAAATTTTTGTACCAATTTCAAACGATAAATATTTTAGATGTCCACTTGAGATATCGTTGAGTAAAATATTAATATTATAAAATTTAATGACAGGATACAATATGAAGCAATTATTCTAACTACAAATGCATCTATTTTTTAATCATTACTAATTTTCTTTCCAATACAATTAAAACAAAATTATTTTACAATTTTAAGAACATTTTATGAAATAAAACCATAATATAGAAACACTATATATTACAAGTATAATGGCTGTTTCGTACTAGAATTTTAAGAAATCGACATCATTAGTAATCTTAAAGTTTGTAAGGAAATTGAAAATAAAAATATATTAATTTCATATTATAGATAGCAAGTTTGAACACGGAAAATTTCAAACAGTGGAGCTTAGAGTCAATCATTAAAAATGGAAATCTTGTGGTATATTTCAATATTAAACAATGACTCGTCTCTTTTTTTCTGAATTCAATATTACACTTTTAATCGAGCAGAGAGATTAAATATCGCTGTCCAGAAACAATGCCACAAAAGAAATGCGAGCTGCTGTCTAATGGACGAAGAGCTGATTACGCATCCAAATCACGTCCACCGAATCAAAATTAACTGTGGGAATAGCATTTAGAAATGTAACATTCTGCCAGCCAAGTTCTTGAAACGGCTGGAATGAGGAGCGTTAAGCGTTATGTTATGTTGTGGTACTTCTGGCAATAAAACTGTTAATGAGAAACTATTAGAAGTCCACTTGAGCGTCTCTTCCTCCAAAAGGATCAATTAGAACATTTATGAGGGTCCTGCGGCGAAGTCTTCAAGGATGACAATTAGATGCGCCTCAGCGATTCTTTTCTAGTAGGTGAGAAATGTTGGTAAATATAAATCCATAATAAGTCACCGGATGTATTCCCCACTCTGACAGGTGTCCTGTGGAACGTCTGCAGTTGTTTTTCAATAAAAGATATCTTGCTGTTAGACACATAATGATTGTAATATTTTCCTAATTAGCGATTGTTGATTTGACGCTTAAATAAATTCGGAAAGGAATATATCTGAATTAAATGTGAAATTAATAAATGCTGAATTGTTTCTTAACGCTGTAATCGCAATACGAATTAATAATGAAACGATAAGTTCAATTAATTAATCGACGAAAGCTCAGATGTTTTTGAAAAACTTACATAATTTCAGTTTTGAAATCAGTAATTGTATGATGTTTGAAAATGAATCTTCTATTATAGTTTTTATATATTTGGTATAACTTCAGATAAAAATAGAAAACATTAGATATAAAGTCCGTTCTTTTCAACGAATATTATTATCTGCGACGTCAATATTAATATTGAAACATAATTAATCAGTTAGATTAGCATTGTTTTAAGAAGTGCTTCGTATATATATATATATATAGACAAATTTTTAATTAAAACTATATAATTTTATATAATGTATTTGAAAAATTCAAAATAAACTGGAATTGAATTTAATATAAATTTAGTACAAAATATAAAAAATCTTAAATTTAGTTGAAATGATATCGGCATAATATATGTTTGTGGTATTCAATGGCGAAAGTGTTGTGTTGAATATTGCTAGCAAGTTTGAAGTAATTGAAGATTAAAAATAAAAGAATTCTCTTTTAATTAATGTTTAAAGTAATGTAATATCAAAATATTAGTAAAAATTGCATTAAAAAGAATATAATGAACCGTAATTGTACGAGCAAAGATTGTAAAATATATAAATCAAAAATGAAGGCAGAATGTTGAAAATATTATTGAAAATGTAAGCAAAAGTAGTAAAGAAATAATCATGAATTATTGCGGTTAAGTTTATTTCTTAAGAATTTGAAAATTCTTTCACAAGGGAAGGTTACTATTAAAGTAACATTAAAATATATTTTCTATTTAAGAAATAAACAAATGAAAATAACATTATAAATAATGAATAATTTCTTTAGTCAAAATTCATTAAATACCATTTTTTAGGAATTGATTTTTGTCTTCCTAAAAATGGGGTATAAATATTTATCTCATTATGTCACACAACTTGTTAATATGTGGCAATTGCTGTCCTTTTTAAAGCATTCAAGTTTGTCAAATTCTTAAAAAATTTTATACTCTAAAACTGAGCATATTACTATGTTTTCTAAATCACATCTTTTGAAGTAATAAGTCAGCGATATAATTCAAAAACTTTAAGTAAACGTAAGCAAAGTTTTTAATATAAACCAGTTTTTTTCTTTTAACTGTGTTTTAAGAAATCCTAAGGCTTATTCGAGAATTTCGCTTAGATTTTGATAAACGGAGATAAAATCCCTGGCAGCAAATTTTTCAAACAACAAAATACATATTTATTGAAATAAACAACTTAAACTTGCACTTAACTCTCATTTTCAGTCAATAAATTTAAGATTGATTAAAGATTTATGATTCACACATACACACATTAAAGATTTGAGTTCAGCAAGATTTATTTTCTCGCCATGATTCTATTATTTAGTAATAGAATATCTGCAATAATACAACTTTAAATAGTAACAAATAATCAAGTAACTAGTGCTTAATTTAGAACAGAGGAATGTAATTGGATTAAATATAGTTCAATCCCTGAACGCCAATTAGTATTTTAGTTTCTCTTAAAAATGGCCAAATAAAATAATTTGCATGATATGAGTGTAACCCTTCAGATTAAAAAAAAGTTTTTTATTAATTTGTAGTAATAATAATTCTATCGACTTCAAAATCTATGTTCTTGAAGTAGTTTTCAAAGCCTATCACAAAGAAATAGTATTATCATTGTAAGCTTACCAGGAAACAATACCTAAAATATTATGCTTTCGACTTACTTATCATACTAGTAAAAATAAGGAAAACAAGTGTTAATTTTCTTGTATTTATTTAATATGCTTACTTTACTAAATCTGTAGGTCTGAAAATGGGAAAGCTAAACAAAGAAATGGCATTGGAGAAAGAAGATATGCTCATTTCTTTGCTTTAATTTCACTTCACCCTGAAGCAATTCATCTACGCAATTATGAGATAAAATCATGTATTAAACAACTCTCCGACCAACGAAACCTCGTTCTAAGAGAGAGAGAGAGAGAGATCATCACGGAAATTACAGACATTCAATCACACAAGTTCCATAATAATTGCTGTAGTTTAAGTTAGATCTTCTGAAAATTGAGCCAAAACACCACACTAATTGCAGCCTTTCCTCTCTTTGGACTTTTATACGTAACATGTGGGGACTTTTTGAGCGTAATTCGGATTCGAAAGATGTCACCGAAGAAGGCAGCTTGTTTGTTTAAAAGGAAAAGAAACGACGGGGATTAATTTGGCGAAGGTCCGCGATGCAATTAGAAGCAATTAGGACTTTAATAACGCTTTTAAGAGTGGCGACACTCGCCAAATTCTCCCTGTTAATTATGTGGTATCGAAGATATCTGAATCAGATCTGGACACAAAATGGCGGATGCAATTACTGTATGATTGATCTATTAAATGTCGCAAGAGCTTAATTCGCGCCAAATGTGGTAAAGAAGCAGAGTTTCTTTTCGTTTTTCGAATAAAGTAGAATGATAAGGATTTATCAGTTTAATTTCTCTTCGTAATATTTATTCATTGTTTTTCTCCTGACTGTAATTAGAGAAAAAAGAAAATGTAAGAAAAAAGTCGAAGGCAATTTTGTCTAAAATTACATAATTTTCTAAACACAGTTTCAACTAATTAATAAGAGTATGATTTATTAACAACATGTTCTTACAATTATAAAAGTTGCTCGTTTGAAAGAATGCGATATATTTAAAAGATAAAATAAAGGTTACGTTTTTCTGTTAATGAATAATTATCTTTCTCAGGCATGTGATAAAATCATAGGCAATCGGCATATTTGTGCTTTTCATTTACATTTTTCTTTTAAATTTTAATACGTATATTTTTTTGATTAACGTAATTGTTTCATGATATAGAATTGATAATGAAGCTATCTAATTTCATAAATTTATGTTTCCCACATAGGAAAACGTTTATTTTTATCATATAATTATGCTTCACCAATTTAAAAGTATTCTTATGTACATAATTAATGCATTCCTAAGCTACGCCATTTGTTTATTTGTTCTTTAATTGATTTTATAAACCCTTTTAATACAATTTGTGCTAACACATTTTTGTAAAGAAAATTTCTGAGAAGATTTTCTGTTTAATACTAAATTTGATAGAATGTCATTATACAATATAAACAATAAAGAGTTGCTGTAAACAAAAGAAAATTACACCTGTACACCTATTCACTTATATTGGTTTTCAGCAATTACATTTGATCATGAAAACTTATTTAACCTGAACTTATAGACTAATGTGAGATCTGAATTAATGTAACTATTAATAACTTTAATGGAAATCGAATTGATAAGCTATTGAACTGAAAGCCATTATTAAATGACTTATAGCTGATAATTTGATAAAAAAAGATTGAAACAACAGATAACTATGGAGGTATGTATCGATAAACATGTACCATAAGATGCATGAGTCTCATAATGTCACACTGCTCACAGAAACTGATTAAATTTTTGAGGTATGAACTTCAGAAGCTTAGCCTAGTAGTTACAGTTACAGTGATAAAATTTCAAAACTTTTGAAAGGTAATAACTTGTTTTATTGCAATGTGATCTCTATAGCAAAACATCATGAACATTTTTAATATATTAATTGGAGCTCGACAATCACCATCTTTAAGCAAATTAAGAAGATAATTCTAGTATACTCTTAATCTGTTTAACGCAGGTGATTTTCATAAAAGAAGGAAATAATGTAGTGCATCTACCGAGTACAAAATTTCCTTGAAGGATTTTAGATCTCATTCTCAGTCTTCGGCTCTGATTGTAACTTAATAATTCTACTTTAACGCTCTAGAATTAGACCAAGGTTAGCTTGAATTTTGCATGTTGTAAAATAAATTTTCTATATTTTGTATTTGTAAGAAAAGCAGTATGAAGTTCTTTCTAATTACCTTTTTCTCGTACAGTTGGCAACATGATGATTATAGAAGAACAACGACCATTTGTAAAGATCTTTTAACCTCTATGTCATTTAAATGATTGTTGTTGTGCCTGTACCTAGCCCATAGTTGAAATCTGTCAGTTTGGTGAAAGCACTTGTAAAGATCTTTTAACCTCTATGTCATTTAAGCGATTGTTATTGTGCCTATACCTAGCCCATTGTTGAGATCTGTCAGTTTGGTGAAAGCATTTGTAAAGATCTTTTAACCTCTATGGTCATTTAAACGATTGTTATTGTGCCTATACCTAGCCCATTGTTGAGATCTATCAGTTTGGTGAAAGCATTTGTAAAGGTCTTTTAACCTCTGTGTCCCTTAAACGATTGTTGTTGTGCCTGTACCTAGCCCATAGTTGAGATCTATCAGTTTGGTGAAAGCATTTGTAAAGAACTTTTAACCTCTGTGTCCCTTAAACGATTGTTTTTGTGCCTGTACCTAGCCCATAGTTGAGATCTATCAGTTTGGTGAAAGCAGCCGGGTGAGAGTCTTCGTAATTTAGAAACAAACTAAACAGAAGAGTCCCTAATACCTCACTCCCATAAGTATTATTTCCCTTGGAGGATATTAGGACACCTACTACGTTACGTGTTCCAGCACCTTTATGGAACACGACGAATCTTCGGTTAAGTCGGGAGTCGAATTCACTATCTTCCAATGATGGGAGAAATGCTTCTAAGGCATTCCTACATTCTGAGACAAACCACCACTATCTCAGAATTTGAATGATCAAATTACCGCACAAACATGAGTGTGTATGGCAGAACTTTCAGGCAATGCTAAGGCCAGTGTAATTCTGTAGTCTACAAAGACTATGCATGATGCTCTTTAAATGTTACTGTAGTGTCGGTGCCAGTGTGTCCAAAATTTTTAAGTAGTTGATAACCAGCTATGAATATATTTGTTTGAATTCATAGACTTCTTCATTGACACAACATCATATTTGTCCCGACATGGTTATGAGCTATCCACTATTTGCTGCATACTAAGTATCAGCATAGTTAAAGGAAATCACCAGGAAAATTTGAGAAACAAAATAAATTATTTTGCTTTTTGTTGCTTTTTTATTTTTATTTTTCATTTTTCTTCTAACGGTAATTAACACTGGTGATTTTCATACTATTATAATTTCAACACTGTTTAAAGTTTTTTGCTATTGAAATCACATACCACTAAATACGTATACGTTGCCATTAAGTAACTGCTTGAATTTAAAAATTGTTTTTCATGGGATTCTAGAGAATATAAATCAGAAGAATTTACAACAAAATTTCATTCAAATTTTTTTGTGTCAAACGCTTATTAGCTTATGGTTTATGCATAAAGCTACCGGTATAAATTTTACGAAATAACATGTTCAAACACATAATTCAATACAAAATACTTTACGAAAAGAAATTTCGTCATCTAATTGTATTTAAATTTCTAGCGAATGGATTTAGAAATCAAATGAAATTTCTTATTCCTTTCTCTGTGATTAAATTTACCAACTGAAACCAGTTTCTAAGTATTTATATTTTAAGCGCATATATTACGCTATTATAATTAATATAATTTAAAGATCCAGAAAATATTTTTCAATAAGTTATTTTTTTAGTTCTCTCACAATATTCATTTAAAGTGAAATTTTCCTTATGGATTTAATTATAATAAAAATAATTTTCCACACATTCAGTAATTTTATGCCGTTAATAATCTATATGAAGCTAAGATTATGGCTAATTGATCTTTAATTACTGTATAATCCGAAAATATTTCTTTTTTTAAAAGTTTAAGCATTTCTAAGGAATTGATTTGATGTGCAAAGATTTAAATACTTAATGTATGTTTCTGAGAAGTAACGTGGACAGTTTTCTTTTATTTCATATGTCAGTTTAATGTTATTAAAATATATACTTCAAAAGATGACCATTCTCTAACATTAGCAACTGTAACTGATTTTTTTAGATCTTATTAAGTATTTTTAAAGAAATATTTGAACACTGTAATAATTGAAAAATTACAAATGGATTTTTATTTTAAATTAAAATTTTATAAGATCAAATTCAAAAATTTTAAACATGTCATCAAATCTATATCGTATTAATGGACTTTACACATAATTCATCAAGAAACAACTCTTAGGGAAAATATATTATTATTGAATACAAATGTGCAAAATTTTCTGTCAGCCCTAAGAATTACTAGTCGTTTTGTATTTTCTTAGAGATCTTATGAAAGATTCTCTTTTATATCTCATAGACTTACTCATTAGTTATACGATCCAAACATTTAGAAAATAAGCACAAGCATACATTGAGCTATAATATAATGCTATTTATTTCTTTATTAATGAATAAAATAAGGAAGAAATAAGAAACCAATTATTATTGATTAGAACTGAAAACTTTTCTGTCAGTCATAAAAAGTACTTATTTTATATATTCTTAGAGCTTATGTAAGATTCTCTTTTATATCCCGTAGACCAATACATAAATTACACGATCCAAACATGTAAGAGATAAGCATAGACATACATTGGGCTCTAATACCATGCTACTTATTTCTTTATTGATGAACAAAATAAGGAAGTAATAAAAACCAAACATATGCTATGTAATTATTAAAATTAACTACCTAATTGCGGTAGTATTAATATTTTTAAATGTGATGAATGTTTAAAAATTATTAACATCCTGTATCTTGTAATAACATTAAACAAAATTTAAAATATATTTAAACACTAATGTCTCAGAACTAGATTTTCTTAAAGCTTTTTTCAGCAAATATATTAAATGAATCTGTTTCGGAGCATGGAAAGAATTTCCGCTATCCTCCCTATTCCAGCAACATCCTCCCCGTTATGAATTTGACGAATAAAATACCTCTCAAAATTTAGATCAGGCACTGCGATAAAGTCATATTCCTTTCCAAAGTCCTGCTTCGGCCGGATGTGACGTCGCAGAAGACACCCTGGACCAAGAGACTGCCTTTGTTTGCTGGATGTCGAAAGATGAAGATCTTGATAAACTGCACCTGTTCCACAGAGGAGAGATTTTTCCTGTCAAACATCGTCAGGAAAAGAGGGGTTGTGTAGCTTTCTAATTATCCCCCTGTTTAGTTTAACAGAGCAGAGGGAGATAGTTGAAGGAATGTGATGATGGCTTCTTTAAAAAGTGCTCACAAGGAAGGATGTTGAGTAGTACTTAATGATTTAGCAGTGCGCCATCGTTACACCTTCACTCAGGTCAGATTTCATCTAAGAAGTACTAAAAATAGTTTTATATTATTTGAGAGTGAATAATGGTTAGTAACATGGATAAGAATGTTAGACGAATGATAATTTTTATCATTAATTTAATTTAAAAATTAAGTTAGGTGGATCTTCTGGATATTAAGTAAAGACTTTATCTCTTTTTAAAAATTCAATCTGTGTTTTATCAATAAATAGAAAAAGTTTTCAATTTGATTATAAAATAGTGCATAAAATTTACTTATGAAGGGATTACTAGAATTTGTAATCATATATTATGCAATAAATATTTAATGTTGACTTATAAATACTGGCTCAATATTTTTAACCAAAACAAAACCTAACAAAATTTCCCTTAACATTACACTTTATATAATTGATAATTTAAATAGGAATGAAAGTTTTCAAAAAAATTTAAATAGTATGAAGGGTATTATATCACTTCACATGAAAATTTGTTGTATTTACCTCGCTTTCAAATAATGTTACAGGTTCAAAGGACAAAAATAATAGTATTTAGAAGCTGTAAATAATAATATACTCCCTTTTATGTGTATTTATGTGGATAATAACCTTATTTCATTCAATATAACATAATAATGATAAATTTTAATAATATTTTGAGATAAAAATAATATTTGGTTAGGTTGGCGAATCTATCTAGAATATTGTAGATATTGGCTATAGATTCCCTTTAAAACCGCCTCAAAACATGTCATTGAAATCTATTACCTCTGATATGATTTTTGCACTTCAAAAGCTACCAAAAAATGCTTTAAAATATTATATTAAGACTCAATAAAATTTACATTATCTTTTCCTTTACTCTTAAACTTTCTCTTTCGGTAAGGAAAATATTTTTACTTTATCAAAATCTAATCTTCATAAACCTCTATTTCAGAAGTATAAATCTGGACAAAATAATTTAAAAGCATTTGAAAGATTAATTCAAAAATAAAAAAAGACTGAGGTCATTTGAAGAAAAATTATATAGTTATAGGTCTATAAGTAAACTATACAAAAGAAAAGAAAAATATTAAGATTATCTCCTTCAACCAAATATATATCCATGCCTTGTAAAGAAAATCACATTTTTTTAAGAAATATATCTCTAAGAAAAATACTATAAAAAGAGGTGCTACTAATAACATGAATAAACAAAATAGATTGAATTTATATCTCTTACCAACTAAACATAAATTAAACGAGTTTGTATGTGCAGCAATATTGATTATTCAAGTTGTTTTCTCAACAGCGAAACAAATGTTAATTCAGAAATAATATGACTAAAATCACATGCTTTATTACAGTTCCATTATTTTTCTAAATGTTAATGGCAATAATAATGCATTTTTGCGTGCCCATAAGCAGTTATTTGGTCAAATAATTTCATCAATCAATGGCTTATAAATTTTGTTCAGATACAACCCCAGTTCGCATATACTAGTATTTAAAAATGTAAATAGTTCTCTACTTTCTAGGTAAAATATCACGAATAAATATTGAAACAATATATGAACAAATAATAACCACACAATTTAAGAGCTAATGTAAGATAAATTGCGTTTAGAAAAAAAATTTATGTTTTTATATTTCTTAAATAATCAATACAGATATCGTGAGAAGAAGATTGACCGTCAACTGAGTTCCATAAAAAAATGTTATATATCTAACTCATGAAAAACTCAAAATTTAAGTTCCTAGTAGTGTTCAGATGTCATATTTATTTCATAAGAATTTCTAACTATGGACACGACACCAACCAACGAAGAATTTCTGATTATATATTTGAATTTTTGAAAAACATTGTATATAGAGATTTATTTTAAATAAGTCTGCAAAATTGCATCATATTTAGGTTTCATAAAATCTCAGCTAATTTTAATAGAAATGTTATTTTCATTTAAAGCATGCAATCAATATTTTAAGCAAATTTGGTAAAACGTTATTACGCCTTATACATGTTTAGTAGAACATGGATTAGCAGATATTAACATAGATTCGATTAAATATCAAATATTAAATTAATCCTTTGAAAAACTCAAACTAAGAATTTCGATTAAAAATACATAATGTACATAAAAGAGTCTATTTTTCTACGTTTATATAGTAATAATAGTAAAAATCGAAAGTTAAATTTCTGAGCTTAAAATGAAACCTCCGTTACATTTATCATTGCATATTTTGATTAATTTAACGATTTATTCAAAACATTTGGTGCTCATAGAAACATCAAGTCAGTAAGTTTAAATATTTTTGAAAAAAAATTATAAGCAAAAAAATATATATTCTGGATTTAATATTATTAAAGATAAGGTAACCTGCTACATTGAAATGGAAGAATATGTTATTGTCTATGAACAGGTATGACTTAAGCCACTTTTCTTTGTGTGCTGTGAAACAGTAAAGATGGGGACAACGGGAGATGTCGCCTGCTGATAAACATGCTTAAATAAGTGTGTATAAATCAAGAAAAAAAGGCTTTCCGTCGTCAAGGGGAGGGAATTCCCGGGGGTTATTACACAGCAATTAGGGGGAAATTAGCGCACACGATAGAATAAAGGTGGCGGTTGTTAGGGGATAACCCCCGACCCCTTCTCAAGCAATTAATTGCTTCGTCGGTTTGTAAGAATATGATCCATGCGTACGGATACAGTTGGCGCATTGCGATTATCAAAGAGATAGATCTGAAAAAGGAATATCGCGTTACCTTTTGATGTTTAGAAAGAAAAGAAGATATTTATTTTATTTGTAGTCAAGAGGAGTTGAGTTGCACAACATGCCGTTATCGTGTGTCAACATGTAGATAACAATCTAAACTAAAGCTTTACTGAAATAGTTTTAGATAAAGTAGCTTGAACTATTGTTTTAAAAAGGATTTATGACAAATAATTAGTTGAAATACAATCTTCTAACAAAGATAACTTAATCCTTAAGAATGATGATTAGTTATGCAAATGCAAGTAATAGAATTAACATTATTATTTAACATAAGATTTATAGATAATATGCAGATTTAACAGAATATTTGTTAAGTTTAAATAAAATGCAATTACATATCTACGAAATATACTAATATTCGTGATTTGTAAATAATTTACACATTTTTAACAAAATATTTGTTAAATTTGAATATAAAATGTATATAATGTTTGTGCAATTACTTTTCCACTTTACTTTTACCCTTTATTTGTAAAAGGAAAAATCATAATATTCCCTTGTGGTATTTTCATTAATCAGCTACAGTAAGATATATTGCTCACAAAAATCTTATCAAAAATAATATACTTTCAAATTTGATAAAAATAAAAAAGGCCTATTATTTCAAAAAGTCACAGAACAAAATAGTTATTAAGAAGAACAAATAATGGTGCAGTAAAAGCTTGGTGAACATGCATTAAAGTTATATTACATTGGAGTTAGGTAAATACCGTTAGTGGCGATTAGTAAGGCAGTATATGGCTAACGAGTGCTTCATAATTCTGCTTTCCTTCATTTATTTTGAATGCCAGTGGAATTTTAAAAAAATAGTTGTTTTTTCTTACGTTTTTACTACAATGCAAAACAATACTTACACAACACAAGGTACATATTTATCAGTTTTTAAATAAACATAACTAGACAACACTTCGTTATATAAGCAATTTTTCAATTATAAGAATTTTATCCATTGTTTTCGTGTCACAAAAAGGAAGAATTTCCTAATTAGCTTATAAAACCATTTCATTTTTTCACAAAATATTTTTTAACAATATTAAAACATTATTATTAATAATTTAAAAAATATTTTGAGCAAAGTATTATTTGATTCGATTTATTTGGTGAACTGACGATTCATTAATGTACTATTGTCAACTATCTGCTCATAAAACAAATCTATATAGATTAAAAATGTAGCATTTTATCCATTGAAATGCAAGAAAGGAAATTCAAAATGCTTTAATTTGAAATCATTATCATGCTTTGCATATCAAACAATATAATTATACAATCTTAGACCCAGATGAGAAATGGTATTTCTCGTTTTAATTTCTACTGAATAAATTTGATTTAATAAATTAAAATTTATAAAAGTTCAAAAATCTAATATTGGCATAAGCAAGGCATTAGTCTTAAGATTTAACAAAGACTGGTTACAAATATTATAATTATTTATTTATAATTCTATTAACTAATGAAAATTTTAATAACTTAAATCATCCTTGCCAATTTGGGATCAGATTTACTGTACGGTCACCTTAGGCACGTTTTTTGGAGCCAAATTTGGCGAACATTTTTATTGGAAACCCGACAAATTAGTATTTTGGCAACCCTATTTGTCATTGATTTCTAATGAATATTTACTGATTTATAAATTCATTAATATAAAATTTAATCAAAAAATTTTATGGATAATTTAACATATCAACTTTATTATTTTACCATTGATGTTTTTAAAATCTATAAATCTGCGTTATTTGTTAATTTTGTAAAATTAGTTGATCATATTGTTAGATACCAACAATGTATGAAATATTGGTCTCTATTTCAGCCATTATCCTCCCGCCGTTTTCCCGATCGGATATTTGTCATACGGTCACCCTTGGCGACTTTTTGAAAATTTCGCCAAGAGTGACCATACGGTAAATTTTTACCCCAATTTGAACTAACCATAAGGTGGATGGGATGTTTTGTCTAGTCTTTTTCATTTTGCTTTTTCATCTGTTCTATTGTCAACGTGTTAATGGCTTGAATTCATTGAAAACGGCGTCTCCAAACCGATACTCTTATATAAGAAATTGACTATTATATGAGAAATATTTTCATTAACACAATGAACTTCGGCAATACTTTCAGGCATTAGATGGTGAACTTCGCCTTGTTTGCTGCCGCTTAATGCAATTTGAAGGCAGGTAGCAAATTCACCGACAAGTCGGATATACGACAACGTCTCAATGTGATGCCATAATTAATTATGTATGACGTAGATGAAACATTGTCTGAGTCATGGATATTTTAAGCCAATGAGAATTGTAATATAGTGATGGAGCCATATTCTCAGTTGGAACAAAAGAAACAACTACTTTATAATAAAATGAATAATAATATATTTATATATAATATACACATGCATATACATAATGTATATATCTGCATACATATGCGTGTGGGTGTGTATGAAATTAGTCAATTGTGTTTAAAGTTCAAATTATAATCGCTACATCATTTTGAAAAGAAATTGAAGAAGTCATTATTTGTCTTCAAGAATACAAATTGATAAGATTTTTTAATCTAAATGCTGAGTAACATTTTGCTCAAACACTTCAATAAAATAAAAAATTCCAAACAAGTCTCACTTACAACACAACATCCCATGTATCTCTGAGTCAGTAATGGTACAGCAGTCATAACTTGTCAGATTTTAGATAACCTCTTACGTGTCTCCAAGAATAACGATATTTGTGATTTTAAGAACATATATTTTTATTTTTACATCTAATACACCGAATGTGTTATAAAAATAATGTAGAATAAAAAAAGTGAAATTTCAACTGATAATAGCATAACACGCGTTAGTTGTTGTTATCTTTCAGCTGATGAATTTTTTTCCTCACTATGTTGATTTATTAACAACTACTTTGTATTCTTATTGAGTATTTGATGTTTTTAAAGCGTGATTTGTAATTTCTATATTAGGAAAATATTAGATCTTCGTTGTTAGTAAGAGAGAGAAAATTTCAGAAAATCAATAGTTATCAATGCACATTTTTTCCTGAGATTTAAATCTGTAATATTCAAAAAGAGAAATCAATACTTAAGTTTTAATTTATAAATAAATAGTTTATTTTCTTATTTTCATCCAAATAAAGAAATCATTAAAGGTCAAGGAAAAGTTTGAACATTGAAACTTTTATTATTAAAATGCGCTTGGTAAAATCCAGTACCATCATGTTCCTTCGAGATGAAGCTTGTAAAATTTAATCTTTAGCCATAAATTTCATAAATAAAAAGAAAGAAATGTTGAGTATTCTCTATTTTAGAGAGTATTTGTTGGGAAGGCTGCTACGAAATTTCTTAGATTTTAATTATTATGGCACATAAATACGTCCTATTTTCTATTAAATATTTTCTAGAAGTTTTATTTTCTTAGGTTACCACTTAAATTTTCTTGTATTAACAAGATCGATGTTCAAGTCCTCGGGGTTAAACTATTAACTATAAATTGATTGTTATTAAAATATATCTATGGAAGAAACGATGTCAGTTTTATTGTAATTACAATTGAACAACAAATTATGAATCGTGTTTTTCTGATTTTTTACACGTATATCGGAAGAGTTGTTAGAGAATTTTCCAGGTTGTCTCTCTTGCGGAGCTAGAATATAACCTACCATTGACAGAAAATATTTCCAAAAGTCAAATATTTGGGGATTCTAAGGATTTTCTTGCAGTAACTTTCAGTACTATTAAAGATTTGTTAAGTTTCAAATGTGTGTTTACATTGTAAGGAAAAATCTATCTTCATTTAGTTATGTTATATATATATATATATATATATGTGTGTGTGTGTGTGTGTGTGTGTGTGTGTGTGTGTGTGTGTGTGTGTGTGTGTGTGTGTGTGTGTGTGTGTGTGTGTGTGTGTGTGTGTGTGTGTGTGTGTGTGTGTGTGTGTGTAAGTATGTATGTATATGTGCATGTATATATATATTTATTTTTGTCCCTTTTTGAACAATGCAATAAGTACTAATTTTATGAAATAATTTATGCATTAAAATAAGATTAGAGACATATGATAAATTATAATAGATATTGAGAAAGTAAATCAAAGAAAAACAGATTCAGAAATCATTTTTTTAAGAGGGCCAAAACGGAAAACTTTTAAAGAACACCTATGGCTTCAACGTGACTTTAGGCTTGCCGCAAACAAGTCCACTGCTGCTTACACAGAGGACTTGTTTGCGGCAGTGGTGGATGACCATCAGCTTTGCACGAATTCTAGACCAACTTACCACGAAATGTCTTTGCGTATGACCAAATTAAGGCGAAAGCGTCCGCCAATCCATAACACGCGCATATTCATTTCATATTCACATTATATGTGATATGGATTTCAGGTTTTTAATAAAAATTAAAGAACTTATTTTTGAATATTTCAGAAAAAATTCCTTTTAACAGCTCACGGTTTCTTTTAAAATAGCATTTAATTCATGATATGTATTTGGTTAATATTCCAATACATATTCTTTCGATAAGAACAAATGCTTGTAGGTAATAAAAATAAATATAAAATATATAATATTAAAAATAAATATTTTCGGAATTAAGAAAAATAATATTTTGTATTTTTAAATGGCTTAGAGAGTATTTTTTCCCTTTTTTTGAAAGAACAGTGAACATCATTTGTCTCCCTGTGGCCTTTCAAGTATCCATCACGCAGGGCCTGAAAGATAAAATTTAATGAAGAATTTTAAAAAAATGTTTGCATAAAAGCAAGGAAAAAAACAAACTAGAACATACAAAAAGGTGGCAAAGTTTTAAATTACCTCATGTACAAACTTGTACTCAAGTTCTTTTTTAGAACGATCAAAGAATCTGGAGACTATGGAAAAAATTTGCTTTAATTCCTCACAAGAAGAAACTGTACCTTCAAGACAATATTTTTCACAATCTAGAAGCAAATACATGAAATTTTCAAAGTCAGTCTCATATTTACAAATATCTCTGCTAGAACCATAACACAAAATCAATAATTTTTTAAATTACCATTTTCTGCTAAAAATTGAATGAAAGTCGTTACAAAATGGTTAGGTCTATGATACATTACTGGAAAGAACCTTTTATTCCATTTACCATTTGATAAAGAGATAAAAAAAATTCTTTATTCCATTTCAGGTTATTATAATTTCTCTGAAGACATCTAAAGTATAATACTGGTGCTATTGAAATAAGTAACATCTTTAACTAAGAAATCAACCCTTTTATTGCTGTATATTCCATAAAATTCCCTTACACATGTGAAGTCACTTATAGAATTATTTTCTGCTCTCTGATGTAAAGTAAGTTGCATGTCAACAATAAATTTTCACAGCTGCTAACTTTCTGTAAAAACAACAAGAAAGAGAAAGCGTCGTTGCAAATAAGATTATTTCTCTGCAGATTCTTTATTAGGCAATAAAGAATCTACAGAGAAATAATCTTATAATCTTTAAGAGATATAGTAATAAAGAAGTTCAGCTTGTTTCATCATTCACTCTAAACTGTTGAACCTAAATCTCTATATAATGTTGAAATTTAGGAAATGTAAGACTATCTTTCATTATTTATTTATTAATTGTTATGTAATAAAATAATAAAAAGACGAACTAATCATTTTTTAAAAACAGGGCAAGAATTTTAACTTGATAAATATTATGTATTACGTATAATCGTATATGGTTTAATTGCAAGAATTTTGGTATGATAAAAAATAAATTTATGTGTATAATCATAAAATATGAGTTATTATAATTGAAAATAAAATATAATGCCTTGGTTTAACATAAATTTTAGACAAATCTAAATAGATTTAATGCAAATATCCCAAACTACCATTAAATCACTAACAGGAGAGGAATGTAAATAAATTAATTATATGAAGTTTCAATTTTATTCTAGTCTAACTATTAATAACTAAGCTGAAGAGATTTTACATATTGCCCTTTAATTTTATGAAAAAATTATCAGAAAAAATTTCAATAATTTACATAAGAGAATTTAAACCATGCATATCTCTAAAAGTTCACAAATTAGTTTTTGCAAATGCTTGATCCCGAATAACAATGTTAAATAAACGCGTACCGAAAAACAATGTTAAATAAATGATGAAGTTATCCTTTTCATATTTTAGCATTAAAACTATTAACTATTGTGTAATCCGTTTGCGTCTTTCCAGAAATGTTAATATTTACTTCATATGTGATTTAATTATCAGAAATGAGCATACCAATAAGCGTTTAAAAAGTCAGTACTTATACGTTTATTCTATAAGAAAAATTCCTCTTTAAGGTATGCGGTCTCTTTCATCTTTAAAATGTTCTTTCATGTTTCAAAATGTTTTGAAATCATCTTTGCAAAGAATTTAGATATGCAATAAAGTTGATGAGAGAAATTTCAAGTATATCTTTCATAATGACTAGATTTGTTTTCAAAATCATATTTTCATTATGCATAATAATCTTACTTTATTTTCACATTGAATCATTTCCTTGTTTATCAGTATCGTCTACCATTGGTAGTTTTGATTATAAATTCCTTGAATCCTGTACAATCAGATTTCTTTTAGTATTCAAAGCTAAGGGCAGAAAAGCCGACTCATTATTTTGAAGTGTTGTAAGCTGTCTGAAACTCTTGGAGGAAGAGAAAATAGAACAACGTGACGTCACAGAATATCGCTTTGCCTGCACCGTTTATATTATTTATAATTTGACCATTCATTTCTCTCTCTTTTTTTGTTTTACCATGCATAAATATTTCAACTAAAAATTATTTCTTTAAAATTATAATATAACTTCGCATACATAAGGTTGGGGAATAAGTTTGTAGCGTTTTACCAAAAACTTTTATTTAAACAAACAACAATAATTATATCAATAAGTTAATCAATTATATATTCGCCGTTTCTGTTTACAACCTCTTCCCACCTTTCGACCTATTTGTTGATGCCATTCCGCCAAAAATCGCCTTGTCTGGTGTCAAAGAAGCTGTTGAGCCAGTTTTTAAGGGCCTCTTTGTTATCGAAAGTAACGTCCTTCTAATGGTTTGACTAGGAGCGGAAAAGATGTTAATCGGTCGGGGCAAGGTCTGGAAAATACAGCGAATGTTGAAGGACCTCCCATTCGAGCTCTTGGAGTGCGGCTTTGACGATTTGTGCAACATGGGCCCTGGCGTTGTCGTGAAGCAGTATGGTTTGACCATGTCGATCAAGTCTTTTCAGTTGAATAGCCTCATTCACGCGGTGTAGCTGGACAATGTAGAGCTCCTTGTTGACAGTGGCATTCTTTTTGAGCATTTCTCAGTGCACCAAGAGGTCCTTAAGAAATGGCACAACAACTTCTTTAACCTAGATCTGGAGAATTTTGGCGGAACGGCATCAACGAATTGGTCGAGAGCTGGGAAGAGGTTGTAACAGCAACGGCGAGTATATAATTGATTAACTTATTGATATAATTAGTGTTTTATTTAAATAAAAGTCTGGTAAAAACGCTATGAACTTTTTTATTCCCCAATCTAATAGTTATTACATGTTTAAACTCACACAAAAAAGATAGAAACGTGTTATTTCACCAATTTTTTAAAAGAAAATTTTAGTTCTACCAAAAAGCCATTTTAAGAAACTATATTATACATTTTACTAAAAGCATCAAAACAATTACCTTTTTTTAATGACTGATAATATATGCATTATACACGCGCGATCAATTATATCTTATATAGTACCAAGTAAAATATCTTTGAATGTTTCTTCAGGATTAAAAAATAGATTGATAGATTTATGAAAAATTTATTATTAATCAAAGGCGAAATGTGATTTAAATTTCATGTTGCTTTAGAAAAATCTTTTTGAAAGCGTAATAATTATTTACATTTATTTGCTTGATAAATTATATAAAACATAAAATATTTTATTATATCAATTTTTATAACTAAACCTACATAATAAGCATCAAAAGTCATTTCAAAGAAATTGGAGTCGAGGAATATTCAACTATCATTCTTTCCACACTGAATCAATAATTTACTTAAAAAGTATTTCTAATTATCAAGCTGCTTAAATTTGAACCTAAATTAATTTCATTAGAAAATAAATCAGGTTCACCAGTAATTCAATCATTGAAATTTTAGACTTCCAAAAGAGCATGAAAAACTATTCATTCATTTGACATTTTATAACTAATGGTGGACACTTTATTTTTTCTGGGAAAAAGTACTCTTCTTTTAATATAAGTTTTGTCAATTTTTTCATTTTGATTGCTATTACTTATATCCTAGATTGCGATGTTAATCAGGAAAATATCCATCCACAGCATAAAAAAAATATATCTGAATGTCTTGTTACTTTAAAATGTGTGACTATTCTGATTTCTTTTGACATGCATACTATTCCAACAAAATCGAAGTTCGAAATCATTTTCTATATTCATGAAATTTCATTCAGATTTCAAGGCTTAATTTTCAGTAAAGAAAGAAAAATGAATGCAAAATTCACAAATGGGCTAATATCTTTATTTTCGTTTTAAATAGAAATGAGTAATATCTTTTTATATTGTTCATCAGTTTTAATCATAACTTAATATTTTTTGTATTAGAAAAACACTGGATTTTGTATGGACACAAAATTCAAATGCTCATCAAAATAAAAAAGAGAAAGAAATAGATTAAATACTGTGAAACTACGAAAAATCAATGCTATAAATTTAATGAAAATCATTATAAGTAAGTATATTTTCCAATAATTTTTAATAGATATCAGCAATTCCTAAATTTAAAATTTGCGATTCCTTTTGTGTTTTTAGAAATGAAAAATTGTGAAATTATCTTAAAGCAAGCTTTGGAAAGACTACATATATTATATTGTGGAAAATGGCGTATATATATATATATATATATATATATATATATATATATATATATATATATATATATATAATATAATATAATATATATATATATATACATATATATATAGTATTTCAAAATGAATTCATGGATTGAATATGAAATCTCCCCTGGTTTTATATTTATATAAATAAAACCAGTGGAGATTTTATATTCAGTCCATGAATTTATTTTGAACTACTATAAGATTTTTTTATTTTAAATGGCATGTAAAATTTACCTCAATCTCAATTCTTGGCTAATAAACTACCTTAACAAAAGTTAGAAAAAATTAAAACTTGCTTACTATAAAGACACTGAAGAGTTACTCGAGAACAAAGAAAGAACAATTTTCTACAGCTACCATTAACTATCCCCCCTTCAACTCAAGCGGACTGCATGCAGACTGACCCCTGAGGAAGTTACTAATTCGTTTCCTTTACCATACAAATTATATGCATTTCACTTTTAAAACGATGCCCTTTTAAGCGTAGCAAGAAAACGTATGATGGCAAATTAAAAGGATGGCACCGTTTTAACGACTGACACTGCTGAGGAAGTTTAAAAGGCGAAGTTATTAAGTATCTGTCTGATTTCGGGAACTGTTCGGAGATTTATATTTCTCATCCCCCCACACTGACAGACTTTCCCCCAAGGGTAAGAACTCTTTATCTAAAATTACTGGCAATTATTGTCGGTGAAAATGTTTGACTGTTTTTCCGCTGAACATTGTGATTTTTCGTGGTCTGTTGTTTCTTCTTCACCTACAGAAATAAAATAATAATGGCAATAATACATAAGCCCGTGTTAAGATTTTCTAGTTTTTCTAGAATAGCTTTTAAACTTCAAATTGTATTTCAAGAATACTCCTACGATAAACTGCAATTCAAAAGATTTTTTATCATTCATTTGTTAGTTTTTATTTAAAAATAAATATTCAAGAGCATGTATGCATTTTGTGTGTCAAAGCTTTTATTTATTTTACAATTTTACTATAAATTCATTTCTTTATTGCGATTGTTTAGAGATAAGCTTTATTTACAGCCCATGATATTATAAAATACAAGGAAAATATGTTAAAATTTCACCACACACAAATCATTATATTAAATTATTATATAATTTAAAAAGTTTTTTATTTAAGAAACTATTATATGTTTCAAAATTTCCAAATAAATAATAACAAAAATTTTCTGAAATAACAGTTACAGAAATATTCCAAAATAATAACAACAGAAATAAGGACTTAATAATAAGATGGCATCATAGAAGGTACCGATAATGTAGGCAATTGTTTATAATTAGAGAAAAATTAAATAATAAAAAGGGATTATCGGAATTTTAATATGTCATCAATTATCAAGATTTATAGTATTAAAAACTTATAAATTTCTTCTTAAATTTATGTGATTACAAAAAAATATGAGATGAAACAATTGCAAAGAGTTTTAACTATACACTAAATATAAATAAGAAAACGCAAGTATTTTACTACTGTGTCAAGTTTTTTTATTCTGCTTCATTTATCTTCATGAGTTAAATACATTTTAGTGACAAAATCAGTCACAATTTTTATTTAAAAAAATTAATGAAATTTTTATTGACATTCAAATTATTTTTCTTTATAATAAGAGTTGGTAAGCTACTAGTTAATTATCACGAAATACACATTAGTAAACCATATAAGTTTGTAAAATAATTTATAAATATTACAAAAGGAATATTGTTAAAAATGATTCCATATTCTTGCCTTGAATAATAGAGTATGTGTATTATTGAATAAAAAAATTTAAGATTATCCAATTGTTTGATGATGACTTCGGTAGAATAATTCGATCTCCAAAATGTCACAGTGTGTCGATTGCAAAGTAGAGAGTTGCGTTACAAATCATTATATAAAATTATATCTTTACATTTTTTATACTTTTAACATTAATTGAATTCTATTGCAAAATAATGAATATTCTTAATTTTAAAAAAATTATTCTAGTTTTGAGCACTTTAAACGTTGAAAAGAAGTGAAGAGACAACTTGAAATGATTTATATTCTCTAAGTAGCAAATTTGAATTTTCAAGGTAATTTCCCGAAGTATTTGTCTGAAACATGAAAACGTATCAAATCATCACAACTCATTTCATGTTAAAAGCTAAAACTCGCGATATTTCATCACGTTTTTCTGTGTGTGAACACTAAATAACCTCCCAACACTTTCAAAGGCGATACTCATAAACTTAAACAGACGCTGAGTTAAGAAGCGTCACAAACATCAATGTGTTGACGATAAAAATCATGCTCACACCCTCCTACAGGATGCGAGGAAAGTTAAAAGAAAATTATTGCGATTGCTTTTCCGATTTCTCCATAAAACACGAAAACTGCAACCGTGCACTAACCACCCTTCTTATTTGTTGTCAAGTCAGATTGCAGGTGATCAGTTAACAGGTACCACTCCGGCACCCCTAGGCGGAAAAGCGATGAGAAATAATTTGTGGTCTTTCACTTTCTTTCCCTCTATGCATACAGTAGAAAGCAAAGCAAGTTGTCTTTTTTTTATCATTTATTTTTTTCCTAGTAAGAATGCTGGAGCCCCAAAGGCATTCGTATGCCTCTCTTTTGGGATGAAAAGTTAAACACCATGAAAAGTGAACCTAAGTACCAAATACAAACTGAAATATAAAAATCCGATGGTTTAGAATTCCTACACATGAAATTTATTGGTGATGGTAACTCAGAAATAGTGTGAAAGGAATAATTATAATTCAGTTGTCTAGCTTTGTGAAATAATATATGGTACTGATACTGGGTTATTTTGAATATATTTTAATAATATAAATTCCACATTTTTAACATTTATTATGAAAGTATTACAAGAATTAATTGAAAATTTATTAAATTTATTAGTGCTAATAATTTAATTTAATGATTAAAATTTCGTTTTCATAAAAGCTATTCATGATAGAAAAACTTCTTCAATAAAATTATATCTTTTCTTATTAACTGTAAGGAAAATATATGCTATATAATAGTATTATATAATGTCTATTGAAATTTTCAAAATTTCTGGAAAACAAAAAATAGTGCAGAAAATAGACAGAATGTCTAATTCACTGTTCAGTTATTGTTTTAAATGCTTGATAAATGTAAAATATTGAAACTGTGCCTATGATGAAAATGCCTTGTCTTACCTCCCTTTATTTCTACGACATTTTAACTAAAAATAAATAAGCATTTCCCTATTGAAAAAAATTAATAAAAAATGTAACAAGCGAGATTCCTTAACTAATAAGCTTTGCAACATTTTAACTTCTTTCATATCTCTTCTAGAAATAATAAAGAATTAAAAGAAACGGAGAACAGATTACAATAATTTCAAAAAAAAAAAAAAAAAAAAAAAAAACTAGGTTTTTATCTATATGAGTTTAGATTGAATCCATCTTTACTGCAAGAAGCTATTTTGATCCTTGAAATTTTAGTTATTGGGGTGAACAATATTTATGTCTGAAAATTTTCTAACTAATTTAATCCCTTTTTGTTGTGGAATGTATTGTTTCATCTGGTAAAGTATTGGTCAGAAATGCTTTTTGTTTAATTATTTTTTAGTTATTCCCACCAGAAAAGATTTTCAGTAATACAACCAAAGAAGCTTATTTAGTTTTATTTTCTTCTTAAGCTGTTTTTAAGGAACATATTTTTTAAAAAAGTGATTAGTTAAATTCAAAAACATTTTTATTAAAAAAAACTGATTGGTTTAATTCAAAAAATGCTTTCAACAGCAGAGATCTTTCTTTGACTTTCCTCACAAACTTCAGTCACTATAGAATATTTAAAAGATTGATTGAAACATTAAATTAAAAATCCGACATTTTGACAGATATAAACTTTCATTTGCGCTATTTTTAGTCAGAAATTTTTCAACGCCTCATCAGATATATATACCCTATGATTGCTTTAGAATTAATAAAGACTAATTCTTGAATTATTATGGAATTTTTAACAATTTTTTTCTTTAAATCCGTAACTTCAACTACATATTTTCAAAGCTATATCAATAAATAAGTATTTTTTCTTCAAATGTTATTACACTTTTTAATTCTAATTTAATTTCAGTTTTTTTTTATCTATTCTGATTTAAATTTGATTTTTTTATCAATTCTGACTTAAATTCAATTTTTTTACCAATTCTGACAACAAATACATGTCCTACATGTACTTTTCTCTACATAATTTTATCTACGTACAGTTAAATTTATTATATATGTACCTAAAACATACGCATGTTTGACATTCTTGATATCAATGTTACGGTGATTTTTGCGGTATGCTCTTTGAACTTATTTTTATTTCTTTAATTAAATGAGTATTCTGTATTTGTGGTCTTAATCGTTTGATGAAAGGAAAACGTCGCTCAACACGACTAAAATTTTAAAATTATTTCAAGAAAGAAATGATTTTATAATAATTTTTTTAGTTAAATAATTTCTAAAGCATAAATAAAAAATTGTGTGTAAAAATTACCTTCGAGATTAGTTAACTAGCTTATTTCCATTAAGCTAAAAAAACCTACGAAACCTAATTATTATTTCAGTCAAGTTATATAATTGTAAATTTAGTTAAGAAATAAAAATTTATATTTAGTTAAGAAATTTTTAATCTAAAATTTTTTATTATATATATATATATTATGATACAGTATATCATTATAATACAGTGGAATAATATAATATCAATTTAATGGAACAATATATAATACAGTTGATCATTATAATACAGTATACAGTGGAAAATATGGTAAAATACATGAAACATTTATAGCACAAGATGACATTTATTAATTGAGGCATGAGATTGTTTTGCAAATATATATAAAAGAAATTTTTATATCGCCACTACTTTCAGGAAAGGATAAGAAGTAGATTTATTATGAGATGAGAACCAAAAACAATTAATTTTTAATTGACAAATTGCAGAAATACCATAAATAAATAAATAACAAATATTAAAAGAATAAAATTTTATAAGCTTCAACTGAATGAAATTAAGTACAAAAATTCTTATTTAGAATTAATAAATATATACCGTTGCAAACATTTTTAAATGAAAAGTATGTAATTTGCAATTCTATACAAAGACTGTAAGATCCAGCAAAAAAATTTCTATGAATTTGAAGTGTCTCTAAGGTAAAAATTATAATCTAATTCTGAAATATATTCAAGATTAAAATATTAAAAAAAACGTTTTATCTCAAAATAACTGTTATGGTATGCATATTGCGTGAAATTTCTTTATGTTTTTTAACCATGTGAATTTGTAATCGTAATTTTAATTAAGAATATAATTGAAAAAATATTTAAAAAAATTAATTTAGTTATAAACTATAATGAATTTTTCTTTTCCTAATTATGAAATACCATTAATTATTTCAGACTCAAATTAATTTATGTAATCTTCTGCATTATATTTAACTCAATGAAGAAACAATGATTAATCTCGGTAATTTTACTCTAAAAATTTATTGTTATAAGAAATAATACAAATTTCTTGAAAGGGTTTCAGGGGAAAATAATTTTATAAAAATTTTTGTTGCTTCTTTTATGAATTTTCACCAAGTTATTGACACTAAAAATATTATTTCGCGTTTCAAGAAAGAAACGCCACAAATCATTCCTTCAAGTGAATTGTTCTTTTTAAAAAATATTACATGCATTAACTGTAATCTACTCGAGGTTACCGTTTAGGCTGTCATTTCTGCAGTACTTACAGAGCTTTTAAAAGTGCCCAATTACTGCATTCTTTTTTTATTCTTCTTGTGTACACGGTAAAAAAAAGAACCATTTTTGCTACACCACGTGCGTTCTACTTTTCTTGGATAAAATTCTTTTTGGCGGGCACTTGTTTTGAAATTAGTTAGTTACGCGAAAGAGCTGTAATTCGTCACAAGGCAATTCACAAATTATATGGGCTATTAGCCACTATTCAAGTGAATTGCGCCTCCCCATAGATAAATCGTACAAAACAATTACGAAATTAGCGACTTGGACCGGTTATCTGCTGTGAAAAAGGCGGTAAAAGGGGTATTAATTCTGTATTTATGATACATTGTTCATAAGTATACTTATTTTCGTATAATTTTACATTCAATTTACGAATTAAATGTAAAATTAATATATTTTCTTGATTTTCTAAGGTTCTCAGACATTTTCTCTAAACCAATTCTAATTTGTTTTTAAAATATTTCTTCTTTAATTTATTTTATACTTCTCTTCTACTTATTTATAAGGTTTTATACTTCTTATTTACATGATGCTTAGGAAATGTATAGATAATTTTATGGTATTTAACCATGTAACCATGTATGCTGTTAATTTTAACTTATATGAATGTACTTACGATCTCTAAGAGTATAAAATAATAAGATTTTGTTTACGGTTTATATATCTTAAGACAATTTTATTCATTTGTTAATAAAAAAATAACAGTTGTTTTTCAAACATTTTCCTTCCTTATTAGAGCTTAAATTGATTAGATAAGAAAACTATCTGAAAGATTAAAAATGTATGAACTTATGCGTCTATAAAATTCGATCTTCCAGCAACAATTCTGGTTCTTAAGTGATTTTTCTTTTTGTAAAATATTGAAGTTGATCACAAATAAACAGCCCATAAAAGCTCTATTACTAATTTTTAAGCATGGATTTATACTATTTTATCAATAAAAATGCTACAAAAATCAAACAATTTTTAGATAAATAATGTTTTTTTAAGGCTTGATCTATTTTCATTACTCTAAATTTTTAAACATTTATTTTTAATAATTATTTATTTTCAATAATATTAAAATGTGAAAACTTTATTTTTTAGGTTCAAGTATTTGGTGATATACAAGTTTTTTTATTAGTTAATATCATGATAGTAGCTAAGATAGTAGAAAACTGTGACAAGAGCACTAATTGCCTTATATCTTAATTTGCCAAGTCGTGCTTCAAGCAGAGCTGCACTATCATCATACAAGTACAATTACAACATGTATTAGCTGTTATTTTTATTAATATTTCATATTTGAAGATAGTTTCTAAATTTTTATATGATTGATTATCTTTCGATATTTATTTTTATTACAGGATATTTATGTATATACATGTTAATTTTTATTTAAATCTAGTAAAGTCAAAAGTAAAAGTTATATTTCAATGCAATGCAATTTATTCAATTAAAAATAAATATTTTTGGCAATGTGAGAATATTTTTAATTAATTAAATAATATATAAACTCATGTGTAAACATTTTTGAAGAAAAAGTTTGTTATGGATATCTTTTCTTAGCGCAGATTTATACTATATACGAAAATTTTCTTTAAAATAGATGTATAAAGAGTTATAGAAAAATTTTTCATATATTCATCATTTGAGGAAAAAAGCTTCTCTATTTAAATTATTACATTGAAGTGAATATGTTTGAAAACTCTCTCTCTAAAAAATGTACATATAAACACTTTAAGTAGGTGGAATTGATGAATGTAGATAATATTTCCACTTTTTAAGGCAAATAGATCATTTTAAGTAAAAACATGAAAAAAAAACAATTAAACAACCTTATTGTATTGAATTGTAGAATTTTTTTTTCTGTTGTAAGTCTGGGAGAATTAAAAAGTACTTTCAAAGCAAAACATTTCATTTCTATTGAAAAAAGTTCCCCTGAACATTAATGTACATTTTTGCTGCTATGAGCATTTTTTTTTGATCAAAATATAACTTTACCTAATTAAAGAGACAATAAGAACATCACTCAAAATTTTGAACAATTTTTTTACATTAAAACTTGAGTTGTGTTAGAATTTTATAGAATAAAATTTGGCTAAATATAAATATTGTTTATAAAATACTTTACTACAACAGAAATTTATTTAAGAATTAATTTTTGTAGGAGTGAACGCCATCTTCCAGTTTAAAATAATCTGCAGAATGAAACAATGAACTTGTTTTGCTCCACTTTTTTTTTCAGCGGGATACATTTTGAACGACTTTCACGTTCTAAGAAATCAAAATCCAAAAATTGTCATGACAAGTTTAAGGAAATCGCCCACTCGCCAGAGCTTGTAATAAATGAGATTCTCTCTGCATGCTCTTAACTGAAGAAGAGGTGTTAGTTTCGTTTCTTTGCTGTTTTTTGAGTAAGGAAAAAAAATTATCTTGCAAACCGTTGTTTAAAAGCAATAATCGAGTAGTAGCAGGAAGTGCAAACACTTCTTTTATAGTCAAATGGCGTGGGCGTGGGCTTGAGGTCTCCAATCAATTAAGAAAGACTAAGAGTGGGATGGCGAGATTTGGATATCATTCATTTCGTGTTCTTTTTTAGATGTTTCTGGTGTCTTCTGTTGTTAAATTGTAAGAAGAATACTTACTAGGGTGAAAAAAAGTAAATAAGGGTTTAGTAGAGTCTTGATTTCATAAGTGTCAACACAAGTTGGAGATTTTTTTACGACTTTCTCCTTCGTAACTTTTGGAAAAAAGAATTCAGCAGTCGTCGCCTGCTTCTTGGGTTTTATGTATCATTTAGTTTGTTTTACTTTTTAATGACAGAGAGATTGTGAGGTTTATTTTTTTGTTTATTTCCCTACCATACTGGGAAAATGAAGTTTTCAGCACAAACAGCAATAATATATAAATTAACATCATTAATTTTCGACTAGTTTTAATGTATGAAAATACTAATCTATAGCGTGAAGTCATATCTAATAATTATAATATCAAATAATATACACAAAAGTCTTCAAAGGGTTATAACTGATGAACGATTTATGATACTTTAATGAAAAGAGGCTTTTCTTGTCTTTTTCCGAACTTAGCGAATTTGATAAAAGTTTGTACCATTTAATCGTAAGTACAGTGGGTGATCGATTCATCTGGGCGGTCAGTTGTTTAACCGTAGCACATCTCTTCACTCCAACGCATCTCCACAGCTGTCGTTCACCTCTGTCATCTATGCCCTATGGTGCACTACATTTGCTACCTGATTTTGGACAGTACCATTTTGCCATGCACTATGTACTTTTATCAAGGAAGCGAAATAAAATGATCGTGCCCTTTTGGTCGTCGGATAAATCGCTGAGTTTCTGCACTACGCCAAATATTGCAATGTTTTCCGAAGATCTCACACACTCTTTATTCACGCTCATCTACACTATGCTGCCCCCTGCCTTCTGTGAGACCGCGATGGCCTGGTTGGTTTGGCTTTGCTCTCATTATTGGAAGATAGTGAGTTCAAACCTCGGCTTAACCGAAGATCCGTCATGATCGCTAAAGGCGGATGAAACATGTTAAATATGTCATGGTTGTAATGTATTCCAAGTGAAATATCTTTGGGGTGGTAGACCAAGTATTCATAGTCTTCTGCTTTGTTTCTGCTTCAAAATCCCTACAATTCTGTCCGTATGCTTCTATCTAACTGGTAAAGCCCAAATCAGGGCTAGTTAGAGGTAAGCATAACTATGCAATAACAAACAGCCTTCAATGATTGGTAAATTAAAAATTGAATAGTGTATCACCACATACATACATAGCGGTGTAAGTGGATTGCACCTTTGGGCTTGGAATACTCGTCCATCACCAAGTGCCTCGTAATTTTGAACCGAGATCTTCCATGTTGGTACTAAGTAATCTCTTTCTGCAAAGGCTCAAGAAGAAAGTCTAAGCCAAACCATTACATTCCAAAACCATAAAATCATAAAGTAGCAAAAACATATACAAGACTTAAGTATAAATACAGAGGAAATATCAAATGTTGCCAATGTAATATAGATAAAAACCTTATTTTAAATCACAATTTCAAACCATAAAAGCTTATATATTAAATACATGAATTATGATTAGGTAAAAACACTATTGGTATTTCAAGCTTATTTATAAGACTTTTAAGGCTTGGATGACCTTTTTGTATAGTTTCTAATTACACCTTTTTCCATTTTTATGAACAATGCTCTACAAGCAATATAATGTTTAAGGAAATTTATTGGAATATTATTACTTAGTAAAGTATTTTTTACCGCATAATCTGTTTTTTAATGTTATTTAAATATATTCTATATGGTTGATTAAAAATTAAATTTCTATACATTTTAATGGAAATATTAGACTTCCAAAAAGTTAATTTGCTTATATTAAATTTAATTTTAAAGTAATTTAAGTATTTTAATTTAATTCTATGAATTATTTGTATTTGTATTTAATGTTTCATCACATGTTATATTACATACCTGGATACTTATATATATTTATGTAATGTGATATAAGTCATTGATAAGATGAAATTTTGAATAAATTAAGTTTGTAAATTTTAAAATAAACAAAAGGCATTGCGAAAAATTTATTTTAAAACAAATAATATTTTTGCATAGAAATATGACTTTCTACATAATACTGCAAAGAGAAAGTAGAATTTTAAGAAATTGATTACAAATTTTATGAAATATATAATATAATTACAAGCATTCATAAATTCCCATATTGATGTAATATTTTATAAAAAGGAATAAAGTTATTATTTTATAAATTTTTATGACTTTCTTTTATTCACTTTCAATTTACATATTTCTATTTAATTGTTAATTTTAAACCTTATAAATATGTTTGCATGTGCCGCAACAAAAAATTCCATGTGTTAAACCATATTTATTGCATGCTTTCCAGTATATATTTAGATTTCTAATCTACTTAATTTGCTAAATATTTCTTGTTTATTTCAAGAATCTCTATAACACCTGCTATGGTATATACATATGAATCCTTATATAAAACGATTATGTCTATTTCTAAGTAATATTTACACAATTATTAACTCAAAAAAGTGATTTATCAATATCGCTTCTATAATTGCGTTATTTAGAGATAGCTTCTCAGAAGCTCCATGGAGGAAAATAACTTTCCAGTAATTTGCCATTTTCCATATAAAATTACAAGTTTCAAGTACAAACAACGGAAACGCAATGCAATCTCGAAAGATGCGGTTACCTTGACAACTGAAAAATCCAACTTCAAAGCCGTCTCATTAATGAAAATGGTGAATAATAGTTTCTAACCTGTTTTGAAAATCCCTTTTGATGGCAATTTCAGGGGCAATTTCTTTCTCTTTTTCATTTAAACCTCCAATTCTACTCTTAACAGGTGAATTACAATTTACTGCGATTGGTTGTTCCAGTAACTAATTTTACCGCTTTTGCAAAATGACAGATAATCAAATGGAATTTTCTAAATTGTTACAAATTGATTGGGGTGGTTTCCGCTACAGGTTAAACTTTGCCAAATAGCAAAATTATCTCCACTTAAGCGGTTCGAGCCCTGAAGGTAGTCAGTTAAAGACTATTTTCTACTTTTCATTTCTTACAGTTTTACTTCGGAAAACTTCACCGTCATCTTTGTTTGGTCTTATTAGGTAGAATTTATAATTTCGATAAATTTCCATTGTTTTGGATTATTTAATTTATTAATTGTCTGTAATTGAATATTAGATAATTTACAGAAAATGATATAAATACTTGGCAATTAAATGTTTTAATTATTCTTATGCATTGTGTGATTCAATCATTCTCAAAATTTAATTCATATGCCTTGAATATTATTCCCCGCACTTTAAATTAATATATTTTTCGGAATTAATTAGTTAGAAATTTACTTAGGTTTCTCAATCTGTATAATTTTGTCATCAATTCAATTATATTTTTGGTACTGAACTTTAAGTTAGCGCTTATTTTTTTAATTTTACGTAATTCTGTTCAATAATTAAAAGGTAATAGAGTTTGCATAACACGCATTATCAAAATATTGTAAAAATATTAACCAAATCCTGTCTCCACTGACTTTATATATATATATATATATATATATATATATATATATATATATATATATATATATATATATATATATATATATATATATATATATATATATACATACATAAATAAATATACATATACATAAATATATATATATATATATATATATATCAAGTAGACAAAATAACATAAATACAAGTCAATTTTAAAACCAATAAAGAATATAAAAATACAGAATTATATCTAACTACCTAACCACTTATTCAACGCAAAAGCGGCTAAAGAAAGGTAAGTCAAGAAAATACGATAATTGTGGAAATACAAAAATATAAATTGTAATATGAAAAATTGGATTTATGAGAAAATGTAAAAAAATAATAATAAACGTAAGGACCATGTCTTTTTCAGGGAAGATATGGTCAACTATGCGAACGAAATACAAACACTCTTTTCTGACATCCAACGAGTAATAGATCTAAGAAACTCGTGCAATTCCTCGTGCAAATTCATTACAATCAAAAAAGAGTGTTTTTATTTATTTATTTATTATTATTTTTTTTTTGCATAGTCTACCATATTCCCCTGAAGAAGACATGGTCCCTATGCTTATTATTATTTTGTCATCAATGCAATTTTTTTATATTTCTGTTTATATTTTTATATTTCCAATTATCGAATGTATATACACATGTGTGTGTGTGTGTGTGTGTGTGTGTGTGTGTGTGTGTGTGTGTGTGTGTGTGTGTGTGTGTGTGTGTGTGTGTGTGTGTGTGTGTGAATAATGGATGTATTTTTCTTCACATTAGCAGATCACAGTTTCAAAAGTCATTTCTCAAACAATAGTATACCTGTTAATAGTCCCTACTAAAAGTAAAGATCCTGATATCGAACTGCCACCAGATAAATTTAAACCATAAGGCAATAAACCGAAAACCATTTTTAAAAAAAATATGTTATGAAGTATGATTTCTAATAAAGAACTTTCACGTTTGAAAACAAATTTATTATTATATTTTTTTTTTTTGCAAATTTAAATAATTTTTTACGATTTGAGTGGTGGAATTTATGTAAATTATTTATTTACTAATTGCTGAATTATTTATTGCCTTTTGTAAACTTTACTGTTAATTCTATTTTAATATACAATTTAAATGATGTTTTTCATTATAATCATCGTTGTAAATGCAATATTATATTTTGCTTTCATTAAATGATTATCTCTTTAAATAATTCATGCAATTTTGCAATGTCCTTCGCTTTTCCTTGAAACTGCAAATGATAATAATGTTTAATATATATCACATTTTCAAAAAGAGCTTCATCATTAACCTGTAAATAAGTTATTGTATGGATTTATAATTGGGAATAATGCGATGACAATTTGAATTTCATATCAAAGCAAATTTTTCTTTAAATAATTTATTTAAGTTAATAGTTATTTACCAAATTTGTTCTAAGTTTTAACCTTTGTAGGCTTAAAACAATATTATTTTTGATAAAGTCAATTTAACATTGTAAGAACAAATATTATGACATCAGTTTTTGTTATGATTAACTATTTTTGTTTACATTTGAAAGGTTCTTCAACATTTGTTATAAACTGGTATTACGGTGCTATAAAACGTAAAATAATTGAAAAATGTTTAATTCGAAATTTCATTTAATTAAATCAGCACTATTGGTAAAATAATTTTAAGAGAATAAATAAGTAAAACTAACAAGTACAAATTCTTGAAATTGATTTTAATTTCAATATAATTTGTGTTCTTCAAATAACAATCAATTATGTAATTTATTTTTTTCTAATGAAAGTGAATTAGCGATTACAAATATTATTTGCTGTAAAATATTTTTAAGTTAGGGCAAGCACACATAGCGAAGATATTGTAGATTGAATTATAAAGATGAGGAATAATTTAAGAAAAGTCTACGAGAAAATTCATAATTTAAAATAAGCGTGTGACAACAGCGTATGTCAATCCACACTTATTTTGGTTTCAACATACAGAAATTACTATTTTTGATAAAATTAAAAATATTTTTTCCGTATTACGATTTAAAATGAGAAACAATTGTATAATCACATGTTTAATTTAAATATCCTGCAAAGATCAAATAGCAGTTATTGGCTCTAAGGTTGAAAATTTTATGGCTTAACAGTTTGGAAAACATTTTTAAGCATTTTTTAGTAGTTTTTCTCATATATTTGCCTATTTGGATGTTGATAAAATATTTAATGAATGTATAAAAAACTGAGTGAGTAGAAATTGAATAAATAACAGATAGTTTAAGATATTTTCCTTAATGTGAATAAATTAATTTAAGCAAAACTTCAGTATTCTGTAACTTATTTTACACTATCAACTTTTATTTTTGTTATTTTTATTACAAAGTGTACTATTTAAATCCAAATGTTAAAATGTAAATATATTATAATAAAAAGAAAATGAACTTTAAGGTATGTCTTTAATATATCCTTTTATTTTAAATAACACAAAATGCATTAAAGCGAACAAATCGTTTACAAACTTTTTATGGATTAGCAAAAATTAAGAAACTTTGGCCACAACGCATCTTTAAAATCTGAATTTAGAAGAAAATATAGAAAATGTACTTTTATACAAGAAGAATATCTATGTTTCATTATTGACATCAAGAGATAATTGCAACAATGTGTTATAATATATGTGAATTATAAAATCGTTAACCTTGAGTGCCGTAGATTTCATACTTGGTGTTACGTAAAGATTGTCTTTATTTTTTTTAAATGAAAATAATCTTCATATTACCATTTTCAAACATCCTCATAACGGCTCATTTTAAATTTATATTTTTGAATAACAAGTAAAAAGTTTGAAATTTAGGAAATAAATTTTAATGTGATAAGAGGAAGACAGGGAAATAGTTTATTTGCATTTTCTTTCACTAAATATGATGAATAAAGTAACACGTTAAAGGATAATTTTTTAATAAAACACTCGCTCTCCCTCTTATTATCATTTCTTTAAAATTAAGAATTTTTATGTAGACTTCAACTTTCAAAACATTATACTGAAATGTTTTAATAATTATGAAATGGTTATCAGATTCTATAGATTTGAATTCAATTAAAAATTTATCCACAACTTTGAAAGATTTTCTTAACAATGGAGTAAAAAAATTTTATTTAAAGTCTCAAGTTCTACAAGAACTGTGGAACACCACTAGTTTTAACAACCAAAGAATTTTAAGGTACTAATGAATTTAATTAAATTCATAAAAAAACAAGAACTTTTATATTCCAAGCAAGATATTACAGCAAGATATTTACACCGTAAATAAATTTTTCATAGCATATTTATTTGTGTTTTTCATAGCAATATATTTATTTGTTTTATTAATGATTATTTTTTACTAGCACTTGAAGGCATGTTTTAATGCTTTGGATGAAATATTAGTTGCTTTTCAAATATATTTTAAAACACCGAATATTTAATAAGCATTGAAGTGTCAATGTATACAAATGTCGGAAAAATGTTTAGTTGTAAGAGCTAGTAAATTGTATTTAAAAAAAATTTCCAACGATGGATACTTGGCGACGAACCCTATGCCGCAACAAGGCCAAAAACTGCTACTCATTTGTTGTTACCCAGCGGGTATCAGTGAACCAAGTCACGGAGGCGAGTAGTGACGAACGCGCCATACAACCACAAACACGTTTATAGGGTGAGACACATTCACATCATCACAGAAGGAAGGGCAGAGAAAACAGAGAAAAAAAAGTAACAGCCATACCCGAACCGAGATTCAAACCCGGGACCCACAGCCTCTAAATTTACATGTGAAATGAAAGCAGAAAAACATAACTTTAAAACAAATAAGTATTAACTATGGAATTAAAAAAGTGATTGATGTTCAAACCTTTTGGAAAAAAAGATCACTTACGTTAGAAATGAATATAAAAAAAAGTATAGAAATTCTTGAAATTCTTTGCATTTTGTTTTCTTTTAGATCTATTATCTTATATACTTTTTATTATATTTAATTTAAAATTAAATTTATCTGATTTTATTTCATATATAAATCCAATGTTATTACTTTTATTTAAATACTTACTAAATTCCAAAAAAATAAATTTTGAAGAATACTGTATAATGCAAGTTGAAGATAATTGTACATAACAGCATAATCAGTTTGTAAATAATTTTATCTGTTTACATCAAAAATTCAATTTTTATTGTATTTTTTGTCTCAATTACAGTTAAAAAGAAATGCTTGAATCAATAAATTACTACTTTCCGGAATACTGTAAAATAATTTTGTTCAGAATATAGAGTATCAAATCGTCTAGTAAATTCATTCATAATGCATAAGTTTTGATTATTTTAAATAAAAAGTTTTTCAGATTAAGATTATCAATATGATTCTCAAAAAATCAAATTATGGAATTGCTTATTAGATTTTAGAAGAATATTGTTCCATTCTTCACTGATATACTTAAAGTTATGGGAAGGTGCCAATGAGCATATCGATTTAAAATTATTGATTTTAAATAGACATTAATGGTTCCAATATATTGAAGTCATTGTACAATGCAAGCCGAGAAAGGTATTCCAAATCATCTTCGTGTTCATCAAACTATAAATAGACATGTTGCTATGTATAAATTGGAACTTTACCTTCTTGGATAATTCCAGCTCCCTCGGAAAGCAAAGTTTGTATCGTAGGATAGAACTGATCCCTTAAAATTTCACTTACTATTTACCCAGTAACCTTCTGATTTACGATTGGTCCAGCAAAAGATCAAGAGATGGCAACCCAGACCATGACAGCTCCACCTCTATGCTTTACTGTTGCAATGGGAACCATGATGATGGCTTGTACCTGTGTCCTCAAAACTCTCACCGGAAAAGGTAAAATGTAAGAAATATGATTCTCAATCTTCTACGCCATAAATATAGTGCGTAGTAATCTGCAAAATATTATTTTAATATTCTTAATGCTCTTAAAATAATTTCAAAATATGTTTCCTAAAATAGCAAAAGATTAATGATCTACTTTTTTATTTTTTAAGTAAGTAACTAAGGTAACTAAGGATAAGCGTAAACTAAGGATAATCTATAAGCATATGAAAATCGTATATGAAAAGAAGAATGTCACCAATAGATATATCACACACATGGACAAGTATTACATAAAAAATTACAGGAATGCACCTGATAACGCCGAGCACACACCATGATGACAAGAGAGTAAGAAAGGGATATATAAAAACCTATGACAAAGAAGAAACCGAGTTCACACAGTATGGCGTTCAATGCCACGACCGCATAAGTGTATTAAAGATGACGCATGGTTTACGTGGAAGAATTATCTACCATCTGGAATGCGGGCATATGGAGTTAGCATAAATCGTAACCAAAGTTAGAGTAACCGAAGAAATCGCAATTGCCCAAAGGTTGTGATGATAACAGTTACAAGATGATGAAAATGTCAGTAGACGTTACAGTGCAGATCGCAAAATGACAGAGTGACAACACCAAATGATGACAGGTATTTGGCAGGAACCACCAATAGAAACTGAGCAAGCAGTGGATTGACACGTCAGACATTGTTAGCCATGGGTACGACCGTTTCTAGGCAAACCATGTACAGACATTTGAGACAATATGGTCCATATGCATGCAGGTCTGTAAGATATGTTCTATTTACGACAACACACTATCATCAGCGGTTAGCCTGGAGTAGAGAATAGGCAATATGGACAATATCACAGTGAGATGTATTATGTTTTCTTGTGAGTCGAGGGAGTCTATCGAGTAATTTGCAGTTTGATTCACGCCGGATACTCATGTGGACTACCAAGACAACATCTTTGAATGCCAACATTTCAGTGGTGCATTAGTGCTCATTTGAAAAGCCATCATACTGTGCTCCAGAACAGATCTATATGTTCATATCGGAACTATGGCAAGCTAAATTTATCTAGACAATATTCGAGATCATATTATTTACACACATTTATTTAGGAGTGCCATGTGTGTTAAATTTGTGTAAATGTTTGACAACACCCATCCTCATCATTCGAACATCGTCAACGACTGCCTTCGTTTGGAGCATATGATCCGTTTCAAATGGCCCGCATTCCCATCTGACTTGAATCTGATACAGCATGCGTGAGATATGTTTGGTCGATGAATCGCTGCCCTTCAAACACCACCTGTATCTGTACTGGATCTTTGGTGAGCATTGTTTGTTCAGTGTAATTCTCAGCCCCAAGTGCTGCTTGATAATTTGACCCTCAGCGTGCTTCGACATTGTACGGACTGTATTTCCAAGTGTGGGAGACTTACGATAAATTAACCATCATTCTAACAATGTACTATTCAGTGATATAGGAGCGATATGTTGTGTAAGTGCTCCAGGGAGATATAATCGTAGTTTGTATGCCTGGTATCATACAGTCATCATTTCTCTTGTTCTTTCTCATTTGTTTAATACATGAATTTTATGTAACATAACGCTCAAACATGTTTGCTTTGTTTCTGCACTTTTAGTTGCTGGTTATGGCGTTATCTTTAATTTATGTACATGAATGTATTTTTAAACAAGATTCGATGATTCGTATTCGCAAGAAATCTAGAGAATTTTAAAAATTTGGATTCGAAAAAAATTACGGTTTATGTATTGAAATTTTTTATGAATTTAATTTAAAACTTGAACTATATGACATTTTTAGAAATTAAACTATAAAGTTTTCGTAATTATGAAAGATTTCCTTTAAGATATATTCGATTGTGAACTGAAACAAATTAAGGACAAAAAGAGTTGAAAAAAATTCAAAATATTTATTTTCTTTGAACATTTGATATTATTTCCTATGTAAGATAGCATTTGCCGCTATTTTATTTATTTATTTTTCTTTTTCTCTACATTAAATAAATACACATTGTTATGATGAAGAAATACCAATACGATAATCCTAGAAAGCAGAACGGGTTTTCTTCACATGATTATGTTATGTTTGAATATTTGAATGAATATAAAAATTTGGACAACCTAAGTCAGAGATTTTCTTAGATAAATCACTAAAATCCACTAAAAAACTAACAAAATTACATAAAACGAAAACAACTAGATCACTAAAATTTAGATTACACAAATCAAAACACAATATTTAGTAGTATATGTTAGAAAAATTACACCTGATAACTACTCTTTTTTATTCGATGAATAATTAAATGATAAATTTTTAAAAAAAATATATTCACTAAAACTGAATTACGTAAATTATAAGTAAATTTAGCAAATTTAATGCTATTCACAAGGCATTTTAATTATGCTATAATAAAAACTCAAATTCTTAGTAATATGCATTATATCATTACAGATAAGAAATCATTCATTAAGTATGGAATTATATTTTATGAATGATTTCTTTTCTTTCAAATACATTTTCAGTAAGAGTAAAAAAATTTAATTCCAAAAATATAACAAATTATTGTTCTTATTTGAAATATGCTTAAGGTACGGATAGTTACTAAATTAAGAAGATATTATCATCCCTATAAAATCATACATAATAACTGTATATGATCCTAAAATGTTACATAATTCAAAAAAGTTCCCAACATTTTCATGATAAAACATTAAGAAATTTAGAAATAACATTTTACTATTGTTCTAATTTCAGCACTTATTTATTTTAGATTCGTATATTAATTTTTAATGGATTTTATCTTACATAAAAACCCTTATAAACAAAAATCTATAGAAATATTAAAAAGTAAATGCGGAACTCCATATCTAAAATTTTAATTTGGAATATAAAAGTTATTTTGACTTGAATAACTTATATTGTCTGTAATTTATAATAATATGCATTTAATAACTAAGTATTTAAAAGATACATAATAACACTGGAATTATCTAAACTAAAAAATAATTTTAAAAATGATAAATCAACAAAACTTAAAAATGTGAAAATCTAATAAAAACATTTAATTTTATGAAATACAAATAAAAATGACATTATAAATTATGATATTTATTTTTATGAAATTCTTATGAAGTAAACAAAATATCCTTTAAGCAAAAAATGTTTTCCAGTCAAAAACTGGCAACGTAAACTGGATTTCTTACAGCTTTTTTTATAGATGATTTTAATAAAATTATCCTAGATAGTTATTGTAAATTAAAGTAAGCTTATTTTAGTATTCGTATAGTTGAATTAATTAGTGTTATTTGTTTCAAAGAATCGTACAGTTTAATTTTGTAAAAGAAAAATAAAAACTTAAAAAAAAAATTTTTCTAAATAATTCAATTTTCACACAGTTCTATCTGTGAACAGATAATCTCGACTGCATTTTATTTAAACAGATTTATTTATTAAATAAACCTTTATTATTAAGCAAAAAATAGCCTAATTTAAAACCCTACTTCTCTCCATTTAGAAAGAGATTACCACTGAAAATGCCACGAACAGAGGCTCGAAAATTATAGAGTAGGGGTTGGGTAGCTGTTTAAATTACGGAAAATGAAGCCCGTTTTCGAAATGAAAGAACTTTCGAGCCGTTTATCAGACAAAAGCGTGTCCAGGCACACCTCTATGATGAAGATAATTAAATGCAAATCGTTTTAACTTCTTAAAATTTTTTTTGTTCACACCTCCCAAAAAAACTTTAATGCTTAGGTTTCAGGTTGGAAGTGTTTTTAAGCTCTAATGCTTTTGTGTAGTAACCTTGGATTATTTGGAAGATTGCATTTTAAAGAGGTGTGTATATATGTATTAAATAGAATTTCCGCTTTCCGTGAAAAAATATTACTTTTACGCAATAGGGTTTAAATAAACAGAAGTAAAAAATATCTGAATGAGATTTGCTTATTTATTTACCACGGAGCAAAATATTTCCCAAAGTATTTGTATTATAAAAGGAATTCTTAAATTGTAAGTTCAAAACATCTGGTTACTCTTAAATTGTAGACATAAATATTCAAAGTCCGTTGCTAATATATTAATGGAGATTACTTTAATGATTACTGAGTAGGAAAAGTAATGCTGAAATTCCTGTTAAATTATATAGTAACTATAGTATTTGTGTAAATTCCAGCCCATTTTTAGTTGAATACTAATAAAATTCAAAGTAATTCAAAATCAAGTTAGCAAATTATAATTTTATTCACATTAATTATTGCCATTTAATTTTTTGCTTAAATAAAGATAATAGTAATAGAATAGCATGATAATAAAATTCAATTATAGGATTATTTACTGTGAAATTTTATCATTAAATTAAATATGTCTATATTTCTTAGAAGAAATTTTAAACTTGGTTTCTTAATAGTACGATCTGGTTTTGGTTGAATTTTTACCAGATGTGTTGATATTGTTTTGATCTTTTATTTTATGGAAAATATAGTATAATATTCTTGTTTGTAGCTAGATATTTACTATTATATATAAATCTATAAAAATTTGTCTCAGTGAAATAGACCAAATTGTTTGTTTGCTTGCAATATATTTCTCCCTTTCTATTTCTAAAAGTGGTATTTCCGGTGATATCTTGACAAATAAATATTTTCGTAAATTTACTTCCAGCTTCTTGTTTGTTACGATCAAATATTTAGAAGCAAAACTGTACTTCATCTTACCGAAAGATAACATTAATAATTTCTTCCCCAAATTTTATTTTAACTCGTAAAATTTAATTATCGGAAACTAAAATTTGATGTTATTAAATTTTTGACTAAAGTATTTTTTGTTGAAGTTTCTTTAAAATTATTGCATTATCACAACATGTTGTTCATGTGTGTGAAACAGCTATGAGTTCAACTATTGAAGCAATTTTATTTCTGGTTTCTGAATGATTTTTTTTTCATTAAATTCCTTAAAGTTCACTTATTTTTACTTTTTACATTATTCTGGAAAATTTGCATTCATTGTTTAATATTTTGAGCATTTCTTTTTTATATACTTGGCAGCACTTTTCTCGACTTTGAAGAAAGGGCCCGTGAATTAAAATATTTCCTGAAATCTTGCAAAAAGAATATTAAAATATTAGAAGAATAAATGACGTAATATTTAGTTGAAATTTTATATATGATTTAACATATCTTTATTTAAAATCTAAGCAATTATATCTTCCTTTTCCATCATCAAAACATGTTAAAGTTCAACAGAGTATTTAAAAAGTAATGGTTGCACTTAACATAACGTTCCTTAATTCCTCTTATATACATAGTAATACCCGTAAATATACTCCGCATAGATAAGTTACAGAAAAATTATTTTTGTTAATTTCTTTATAAAATTCTAACAGTGTGGTTCAGAGTACAAAGTTGCACTTGAATGAAAAACTGATAACTTTCACAGTTAATCGCACACAGCACTTTAGAGCATTCCACGTCGATCCTTTACTTATGCTTATTAAGTGAAAATTATTAAGCTTATTAAGTGAAATATAGCGTTATTAAGTGAAAATAATGCAAAATTTAAAATTTGTCTTTGCGTCACATTTTGGACATCAACTTTCACTTTTAAAATATATTTTAATGCAATTAAATAAGTAAAAGAGTACATATGAAGTAAACATCGTTTGCATCATTTTAATACATTAAATTTCATATTTTAAGAAGATTCATATGTGTTTCATTACATGCTTTTCTTAAATTTTACTAAAAATAAACTATCTTGAAAAGTTTTATTCTTAATATTTGTATGAAAATTATACGAATATTAAGTATTTTTTTAAATTCAGATTTGGTTAAAAGTGCTCTAAAATCATTTCTTTTAGTTTATTATCTCCATTAATTTTATATTTAAAAGTTTATCAATCAATAAAATTCAATAAAAATATTTTACAAATATAAAAATCCACACTTTTACGTACCATTAATAAAAATTAGGTTAATTAGTGAACTCATACGTCAGTACTATATATTTTACATTCTTAAACTAAATATATTTATTGACTCAATTAAAAAGTGCTTTAAAATAGCTTTCTTTTAAGTCAGATAAAAGTTTGCTTGAAATAGATTATTATGAACAAATATTTTCTAAAGACTGCAATTCATATATATAAAGGATTCATCGCCATTACCTGATACTTATTTATTTTATCATCTTATTATTAAGTATCTAATACAGTTTGTTCAAGATGTCAAACATCCTTAATATGAAGCCATTTGCGAAATACATTATTGCCGTAAATTTATGGAAATGAAATTTTCGCAAAAAAAGTACACTTTATCCATTTCATTTACTTAAATGAAATAACTATCACAAAAATAAATATTTAAGGCAATTTATTTGTTATTTCAAAATTTGAAAAAGCAATTTACTTCTTAAAGATTGTCATTTAATGTGGTACCTTATGATGATGATGTCAACTTTTTTAAGCGAATAGTCGATTTTTCGCTTATTAATACACATTATAAAAGCAGAAATAGTTATGATTTTTAAATAAAATTATTAATAATTAGGAATTTTTACTTAATAAACGTCAAATTCTTCTTTTGAAATTCCTTATCTTTTGTATATTTTCTGTGATTACTTTGCAAAAATGAAGAATTTTTTATTATCTTCAATGAAATATTAAATTCTGATCGCTATGAAAAAATTGGCAAACGTCTTATACAAATTATTCGCTCGACTCTTTTTACTATGAAAAAATGTATTAGACTAATAAATTTTTAATAAAATAAATAAAAATAACAAAATGTGAAATTGCCTCTTACTTGCATGCACGAAAATTAAAACAAAATAAAGTAACCCCCCAAAGCATAACAAATTTCCTATCATCCATTTATGAGAAAGAAATCATCACATAATTTTCAATGCTTTAGAAATTTTGGAAGAAATAAATATAAATGTGTGAATTAGATGTAAATATATAAAGATTAGATGCTATTAAGTATGAATTCTATTTGTATTCATATAGTTTTCCTCGCGGTATTTTTAACGATTAATAAAAATAGCTCAGTTACTTAACTGTTCGCCTAATTATTTATTCAGTAGTGTGAATATAAATATTCCCCTAAGCATAGTTTTTAATTATTTATGTCATGAACACAAAATGCACCGAAGTTTTTTTTCTGGAAGTTTTAAAATTTGTGGAATCTTTCTTTTTCATAAAATGAATTACGATACAGGAAAAAGGAAATTACTTCATTCCATAATATGACACTTCGTAGCACGTGACTAATTATTTTATTCAAACATTTGGATCTATTTTCTCTCTGTTTACAAAGATTCCTAACTGTTTAAAAAATGCATGTTTTGGAGAATAAATAAACTTATATATATATATATATATATATATATATATATATATATATATATATATATATATATATATATATATATATATATATATATATATATATATATATATATATATATATATATATATATATATATATTTATTTATTTATTTATTTATTTATATATATATATATCAATTTAATAATATGACGTAAAGAACTTGTCAATTATTCAAACATTTTTGGCATAAAACTTGAAGAAACAAATAGAGCACACATTTTATTCACTTCCAAGAAGTTTAATAGTATTATCGTATTAGTGCAGCTTATTTTTAAAAGGGATATTTTATTATTATTTGCTTAAAATATAAACATTTAATGAAGCACGTAATTTAAATTTTTTTCTAAATTACAAAATCACTCTAATATATTTTATTACAAATATTTCTGCTGAAAATATTTGTTTTTAATGTGAATTTATTATATAGTTTTGGGAGTCATTTAACACTATATTTCAATAAGAATTACAAATATTTTTATAGCTTCAAAGGGAAAAGTAAATAACGGAATTATATAAGTAAGCCCTTTTCATGAACTTCTGCTTTGTAAAAATTATATTGAACATTTAATAGTAAATAAAAAATAAATTAAAATCGCAGTATATGGCAAGATAAGTTCAATTCCACTTTTTAAAGAAAAAATTTCTTTTTTATTTAGAATCAAAGAACCATTTTCATAAAGTAATAATATAAGAAATCTTAATTGAAAATGATGAATTTTTACCAGAATTTAATATTAATAATTTATGAATTCCTTGTAAAAAGAAGTGATATTCTTTCTTGGAAAGAAAGTGATCTTTAAGTTTTATTAATATTTTTCTTTAACTTTTATTAAATAAATTATGTCGCATGAATAAGTTTGATTTTTTTAAGTATTTTTGATATTAAATTTTGGAACTTATTATAGTTGCTTTTCTTAATTTAGTTCTTTACAATTTTTATGACATTTCAAATAATAATAAATTCTATTTAAACTTTTTCAATGCTCCTAAAAATAGTTAATAATTTCACATCTTGGATATAGAATTTGATTTAAATCTCAAAAATATAAATACATCATGATGAAAGATGTAAAAAATAATACGAATACTCGAATATATAGATTACAGTTGATAATAGTTACATAGATCTTTAGGTATAGAGATCTTTTAAAAAATAACTAAATTTGTTTTTTAAAAGATAAAAAAAATACCTTTATATCATTTATAAAAAACAATTTTACTTAACTAAGTATTAGGAAAGAACTTTTAAAAGAATGTTTTTGAATAGATTTCTTAATTTTTGAAATTTTTTCTTTACACTTGCGGATTGATATCTCATAGGGAATTACATAATAAGTTATTCCGTATTATCACCTATAAGTAACTCTGTATTATTACCTATTAATATTACATAATATTAATCGGTAATAATAGAGAGTGGGTGAAAATATTTAAGAAATTCATTGGTTCTGTCTCTATCCACATCTTACAAGCTTGCACTATTGTTTGAGATGAAGATTCTATGTATAAAATTATATAATAAGAATATTCTTTTGCAAAGCAAATAACTCATCTCCTTCAAGACTGAAATTTTAGGTTAAGTTGGCGTTAAAAGTCCAACCAAATCACTCCCTATTTAGAAATGAATTCCAAATGATATTGTCTTAATCCTATCTATTAATGATTTCGTAAAATCAATATATTTCAAAATTATTGTTTTTTTTTTAAACATTTATGAGAGTTTTTATGAGAAATGCTTAAAAAAACATTTATGAAAGTTTTTTAAACAGTTATCAAAGATTTTTTTCTTTTCATTTTTATAAACATTTATGAGAGAGAAAAATTTTTATCTTATCCTGCAGAAAAGCTTATATTTATTAGGAAAAAATTTTTAAATAAAAAAAACATTTTGAAAATATTAACTATAATAACAAAAATAAAAAAATTTTTATAAAAACAAATTACTAAAACATCTTTCACTTTGAATCCAAATTTGGTATCTTATAAATAAAAAACTTACTGTATTCTAATTTCTTTAAGAAAAATGGGTTTACAAAAAATATTGTCATTTAATTTTAAACTTACACAAAATAAGCAACTTTGCTATAAAATCTAAATATTTTAAGTTTATTTCAGGCTTGGGATTTTACTATTCATGGCATGACTTGTGTGAAACATGTGAGTTATCTCATATTAATTTGAAAACCATATTTGCATTTCAATGATCTTAATTTTCAATTTCTAGCATTTATGAAAATGAAGTCCTTCTTAATTTTTACCGTATTATTTACAAAACTAACTTTTTTTTAAATTGACACCTATTTTTCTTATCATTATTAATATCCTTTAAAATTGTTTCTATTCTTTTCATGTTTGAAATTGGTTTCCAAATTCATGGAAACATAACACATATTATTTATTTTTTATCGATATGCATTAATGAAGGTTTCCCTTCTTTTCATAATTTCAAACTACTTTCCAAATTCAAAGAAACATAATACATGCTATTTATATTTTTATCGAAATACATTAAGGAACGAGGTTTCTCTTCTCATGTTTTGAAAATGGTTTCTAAATTCAAGGAAACATAACATTCTAATAAATTTCCTTATAGGGTGAATGTAAGTACATTAGCAATTTTTATCATTTAGTTAATTTAACTTAAAATTTAGATTATAATTTTTAAAAATATAACAAGAAGCTTATAATAATGAAGTTTTGGATAGTGTGTAAAAGAAAATTTTCCTTTGAGTTATGAAGTATTCTGTGCATCCATTGCAATGAATGTATACTCATTATTTTTAAGTAATACCTTAATTTCGTAACAATGCTTTTCGTTTTATGTGAATTCAATGATTATCAGTTATAATTTTAATAAATTTTAACTTTAGTTAATAAATTACTTAATCTTTTTCCCTTAATCATGGTCAATAGTGGAGGTTATTTTGTATTTATCAAGAAATGATAATTGGCATATGGGGAGTGTAAAACATATTACACAGTATCTTTCTTGGATGCCATAAAATTCTCAAGTATCAGTCACAAAAACTTTTTTGAGTTGAAGAACAACGCAATTGAAAAGATTAAGCTTCAATTCTTATAAAGTACTTTATTTTGACAAAATAATTTCTTAGCATTTACATTTTTCTTTGCATTTCACACTGTCGTACATTTACATTGATTGATTACATTCAGCGTACTGATACAATCTGAAGATTTTAAAAACTGATAAAAATCTTAAATCAAGAATAAATTTACACAAAATATCCTTGTCTCAATACTCCTTGAATTCGATAATATATATTCACATTAAAGTAAAACAGACCATAAACTTTAAAGCGTTATTAAACGAATAAAAATCAATATTTCCAAACATTTGATATTTCACAAATTAATTATCATTTTACATCACATTGATTATACATTAATAAAAAGAATTTAATTTCATCAAAATGAGAGAATTTATCAGAGTTATCGATTCAAAAACTTAGACAAAGCAAATTCAATAAAAAATATTAATCTAGATATCCAAACATTTTACCTAAAATTTTTTTCACAAACCTTGAATATAATTAATTATTTACTTATATGTAAATTCGTGTCTTAAATTTTTATCCTGCTCTAAGAGAATCAGAGTCATAACATGCAGTTAGCTCTAATAATTAATTATTATTAATTAATTATTTACATGTAAATTCATGTCCTATTCTAATTCATTTTTATCCTATTCTAAGAAAATCAGAGTCATAACATGCAGTTAGCTCTAATAATATTTCAGTTTAAAAATTTTCAACATGTGATAAATTTTTCTTTGATAAACATTTTCTTGAATTTGAAAATATTTTTTATTGAAGCTGCCATGTGCAGACAATATTTTTGTAAAATTGAAAATATATATCGTTATTTTTTTTAACATGGAACATATTTTCACATTTAAGCTATTTAAAATACATGCATATAATTATTTATTCTGCATTAAGTCCTTATAATGTTCAATAAAATTTTCAAGATTCATTAACATATCATTGTAAAAAGTGTTTTCTTAAATTTGCTCAAATTTGAGAGAGATAAGAGACATTAATATTTAAGAAATGATTCATTTTCCGTACCAGTTACAAAGCACACACACACACAAAAATATTTTTTTAATTATAAATAAGTTGTATACAAAAAAATTTAAAGATATTGATGTTTACTTATTCTTAAATTTAATTTGTCTTAAATTTAAATGAATTATTATATTACCATTTTAATTTGTTTACTTGACTGTAAAATAAATTAACTTATTTTAATTCAAAAAAAAAACTTTATTTCTCACTTAATCATTACACAAATTTTTTAAATCACGGTGAACCTACCCAAATTGTGATTCATTAACCGTTACCTTTTATGTTGTGAAATAAAATAAGAGAAGAAATACTTATTTAATGGAACGAACTTCTACTTTGTTTTTACCATTAAGAGAATATAGAAGCATTTGGAAACCTATAATTACTGCATTAATGATTATACCAGCAGAATTACGAATATATTTTCCGTAAAAAACATAACATAAAATACCTCTAACTATAAGAAGATGATTTGTTTATTATCATGATTCTGATTATATGCATATTTGAATAAAATTTCATCAAAAATTTAGATTGCGTGTAGATGAAACATTATTAAATTACATTTTTCATCATTTATCATTTTCGATAATTGAGAATCAGCTGCCAAACATCGGTAATAGCGATGTGGAAATCGATTATTCTTATTCGTACCTTGATTAAATGTTCTACTTAATTGGTGTCATTATTGGTTCATTAGCAATCATGTTTCTTTCTCTCTATTTCTATTATCTGATAAGTCTTCAATTAACCATAATTATTTATTTATCAATACAGAAATCTATATTTTTTTTAAATTTTAGGAAAGTGAACAAGGTTAAAAACAAATTTCAAAATGAATATTAATGTAAAGGTATCAAGCAGAAAAGCTGCACTGCTTTATATATAAGCTTACGTCTCAGTGTCTTTCGCCTTTGCTTCTTTTTACTCAAATTGAATTAATAAATCTGTAAATTCCTGATTTTTTTAACTGTCAAAAAAAGTTGTAAATTCTTGAATGTCACTGATTCTTATTTTTTGATTATGATATTTCAAATCATTGATTGTAAAATCGAAGCTTTAACCAAAGTGGTTCTAATAGAAATAATAAATTAATTCAATAAAAATTTGATTTAATTTCTTAAGCTAATGTACATCAGTATAACTTAAAATTTACTTTTTAGTACAATATTTTATATTCAGTATCATCAATTAATCAGTATATCATGTTTTGGTTCACTAAAACATATATGCCATAACATTACATTTCAATTTACTAAAAACTTTTTCACAACATGAAGATTTTTCTAAAATGTTTCAAAAATCATCTCGAATTTCCTGGTTTTAAATAATGATTATTTTCAAAGATTTTCAATAGGTATAAAATTTTTGTATCATATTTCACAATTATCCATCTATCTATCTATCTATCTATCTATCTATCTATATATATATATATATATATATATATATATATATACATATATATATATATATATATATATATATATATATATATATATATATATATATATATATATATATATGTGTGTGTGTGTGTGTGTGTGTGTGTGTGTGTGTGTGTGTGTGTGTGTGTGTGTGTGTGTGTGTGTGTGTGTGTGTGTGTGTGTGTGTGTGTGTGTGTGTGTGTGTGTGTGTGTGTGTGTGTGTGTGTGTGTGTGTGTGTATAAAGAAAACTGAGAGGGTGAATAATTATGAGCTTAATTTTAAAAACTAACTTAAATTTAAATATTAAATACATGTATAAAATTAAAATGAAATTAAAATAAAACATTAAAATAAGAATTATTTAAATTTAACGTTAAATTTTTTTAACCAATTGGTTAGAAAGGATTGTTATAATCATAGTGATTATGCGTTAGATTTTCTTAGAGTGACAAATTTCACTGACCTGATTTAGCGCTGCTAAAACCCGGAGATATGTAGTAACTACAAGAATTATTAATCACTAATTGAATCCTATAGTAACATTAGTTAGATTAATTTGTTGGGTTCTATAGTATAAAAGCTTAAAATTGAACTTTCTTTATCAGATGAAATCATGTTGTCGATTAGTAAATATTTTTATTTTAATTAATATTTTAGGTATTAGTTGATATTTTTTGTCCCTGAACGTGTGAGTTTTGTTAAACTTTGTGACTAACAAATGCGAAAAGGAATATACTTTTAACCTATGCAAATAAATAACTCCGAAATGATATATGTTTCTTATATAAGTCAATTTAAAGTATTGTTCAAATAAACACAGAGAATTGTAAATATACAATTCATTTCATTCTCTCAGCTCAATCCGAATTTTGATATCAAATCAGATCACAGTGGTGCTGCCATCTATATATCTCTTATTTAACTAAATTTTCAATAGGAAGAAAGTAATATTAAAAGTTGTAGTTGTAAAACAAACGAATGAAAAAAATGTAAAACTTATTTCACGCTTATATTTCTTTTACCTTATCAGCCTTCTTATTTTTGACATTGAATATCATTTTTAAAACTTTTAAATTGTAAAGTCGTAAAACAGTATTTTTCCTAGCCAATGTGAATAATTAAAAAAAAATCAGTTATAAATAGTGACTATCGATATAATTTTTCAAACTAATGTTATTATATTCCCATAATTTTAAACACTGTTTAAATTGCATTGATTTTTAAGAAATTTTGGGGGAGAAATATTATTCTAGATTTTGTGTTAGATATATTTGACAATGAATTGATACTAATCAAAGAAAATTTGCGGTAACGAAATGTTAACGAAAGCCAATAGTATTCTGAATATAAATTAAATTTATGTGAACATATTATGTTTTTACTCCTTATTTACATGAAGACAATGTAAAAAAAAGTTTCACTACAAAATCAAATGTATATAACACAGAGCTATTAATTACATCACAGAATTATTTATCTAATTTACTACTTTATTTAAAGGAATTATTTTTTAAAGAAATCAAGCACTACATTTTTTTCAGTTTTCCATTTATATCTGAAAATGTATCATTTTTTTTAAGTTTCGATATATAATTTATACATAAAATTAGTAGATAATAAATAATAATTTTCATAAAAAGAAAAAATTTAACACGCAAGAGAAAAGCTAAAGGAGCGACAATAAAAGGAGCACAAATTTTCAAAATAAATGAGTTTGAAGCCAATCAATTGATAAAAACAAATAAATAACTCAGATAATTTTATAATTAGTAAATATTTTATTTTTAAGGTGCATTTCGAAAATGATTTCTGTAACAAAAATAATGTAATTCCGTATAAAATTTTCAGATTGCTCTTGAAAAAAAAATCTTATTTTGAAAAACATGTAATATGAAAAAAAGCTTGGTTTGAGAAAAAATTTATATTATTTTTCGCAACATATTATACACGTTGAAACGAATTATTCCAATATTTACTGACAAACACGAACAAATTGGATCATAGCCAAAATTTACAGCTGTCTTCTGAAAACAGAAATAGAAGAAAATATTTTCTTTTTCTTACTAATCGTTGCATTTTAAATTGTGGTTTACTTTGGATTGACGCATTTTGACGTCATTGAGTAATTTTAGCAAAAAGATGGTTTCTATAATTAGAAAATCACGTTTTTCAGAAAAAAATAATTTTAGAAATATGTGCATTTAAGTACTTCTATTTTCATGCTAAATGCAATTACTTCCATTTTGGAAAAATAAGCATAAAATTTTAGAATTTATCATCGCTAATGGAATAATTTAATTCCAAAAATAATCGAGGCAAATCACTCATTATTACATTATTAGAGCATTTTCAAAATTACTTTCGAAATCAAACTCAAATTATACAAGGAATTAATCTTATTTTCTTAAGAAAACTCTTTAGAGAATTTATATGCAAATAAATCGTAACCCATAAAAATTTTTGAACAAATAATTCGATCACTGTATGTATAATATTGCAAAAATAACTGCATGTGATTTTTAAATGAAACAGGGCAAATGTCTAAAACGTAACAGGTTTTTATTGGTTAACATTCCTTATTCCTGATTAAATGAAAAATATAAAATTTTCTGAATTTCATCCCAAATTCTTTTTTAGCATTTAAGTCACTGGATATTTTGTTGCAACAATAAAAATGAAACATAATTATGGTAAGCTTTTAGATGTAAATATTTAAACACTGTATTTATCCATTATTTTTTGCAGATCTCCAACATAAATTATAAGTTATTCATGAGATAAAGCATTCATCACATATCAGTTCATTTGTAGTCAAATATCTCCTGTGTCAAATATTCACGCAAACCTATGTTTTCAGTCATAATATGTTTTAATTATTTGTTTACTTTTGAAAAGATTTTTTTTTTTGTGGTTGAGAAAATTATTTTCGGAATTTAGAAAATTTTTAATGAATTTAGGATATGCTTGCCTAAAAATTAAATTTATAATCTATTGTTATCACTTAAATAAATTTACGAATTTCCTCAAATGTTTCAGAATATATATATATATATACATATATATATATATATATATATATATATATATATATATATATATATCTATATATATATATATATATATATATATATATATATATATATATATATATATATATTACCGCTTGCATTGTCCACTTGAATTAATTTTACTAATTTTTAATTGTTAGTTTGAAAGACATCCCCCTCTTAGATTTCAGATTTAAGAAAATAACAAGAAGAAAATAATTTTTCTGTTGAAAAGAAAATTTTAATGCAACACCGTTTTTATAAATCATTTATTGAGGATAATAATCATGGAAAATATGAAAACAATAAAATGATAAGAATTTGAAAAGAATATGTTTAATCTTATCAAATTAACTTTCGTTTTAAAGAATATAAGGATAAAGAATAAAAAGAGCATTTGCAATTTATTTCAACAAATTAAACTTTAAAAAAACCAATTTTTACAAAAACATTTTAATAATTTTTCAGAACTTTGTTGTTTTATTTTCCTTAGATATTCGAAGCAAATTTCAATGTCATATAAAATACTTTAATTCCAGTTTTTGAAAGTTTTATTAGATTTCAATTTGTTTTAATTCTCTATAAGATTCCCATTTTAAAAGAAATACAATGCTAATGAAGTTATAACATCTAGTAGTTATAAATAGCTAATTAATTTGTTTTTCTTAATAAGCTATTTTTTTATTTCATTTGTTTGTTATGTCTACATGTGTTGATAAATTTATGTTTCATTTTTGTGACTAATTTAGATGTTATTTAATGGTTAATGTTAAACATGCTTACAATGAGACTAATGATATTTTACAAGCAATATATTTTTTAAAGGTGTAAAATTTAATAATTTAGAAGTCCTAAATTGGCTTATTATATATCTCGATACTTATTCTCATCCAAAGTAAGCCAAAGAATGGTTTTAACTTCAGTAAAAATTTGATTGTTTATATTGGTCAACTAACACATGATTGACATCTTTCTTGGTTCAACTTATCTACAAAAATCTTTGATATAAATCAAGCATTTTAAAATTACGATATGAAATACTTGCCAAACTTTTGTTTCAAATTTCTCCATGTACCAAGGAATTCATTACATGAATTTTTGATAAAAAAAAACATTTTATATTTCTTTAACTATCATTGTTGAAAGAATTACTGTTAATTACAATACGCCTTATGCCTCTTAAAAAATATTTTAGTGATATTATGTTGTGCCTTTCACCAAATACAATTTTATTAATTCTATTAACAAGACATTCAAAAATATATGATTGCAGGAAATTGAAAGTAAATGATTTTTCCCTTATTGAAATTTGAAAAACTTGCAAGATGTTCATATATTTGGATATGGGAACATAATTGTGAAGTAATCCTAAATTTGTATAGATCTTTCTCTAAAATGCCTATAAAACGACAAGACTTACCAAGCTAAAAACTGAAATTATTATTAGTAGTTACAGTTAAAAAAATGGAATCCATTCGTGAAATCTAAGCTGATGTTCTTTTCGGCATTCGATATCTAGTATTATCTGAATGAAAAGTACTTTATATAAGTGATAATAATGTTTCAGTGGTTAAAATGAGATTCTTCATTTTGGAATTGATTAGTTTGATGATATTCTCCAAAAAGATATTCTTTGAAAGCTAAGACGATCCTATATTATACGATTTGCAACTTTTTATACTCGTACCATTCAGGAGACTAGTAAGCATGAGAATTGAATTAAAGGCACTTTTATTAAGAAAAAAATCTGACCAAATGCCGTTTCATTAAAAAATATAACGAAACTGGACTGTTCATTAATAATACTAATTAAAATTAGCTTAATTAAATTCAAAAATTAATCTCAATCTATAGTTACATAAAATTAAAAAAAATTATGTAAGCTTTATTTATAATTGTCTAAAAAACATTTCCCAATTCCCTTACTGAAAATAAATTATGTATAATAAAATATATAATTAATTTTAAATTAGCTCAGCCAATCTTAGTTTAAAATATCTGTTATAAATATTTGCTTACGATCATTTTGAATGAATTTTGATATATTTTTGAACAACTATGAATTAAAAGATAATTTTTTTGTTTAATTAAAGGAATTTATTTCTATATGCCCACGATAGTTGTTGAAAAATGGAAACGCATTTATAAAAAATTCTTTTATTAATTGATTTTTTAAAATTTAATATACTGTTTCACCTAATATATTTTTTTCTTTTTCTATCTTAAATAACAAATAGTTATCTATCATCCAACATATTTTGCAACTTTAATATTTACAAGAATAAAATGAAATTTTAGTACGATTAAAACAAGCGATTCATTGGCATTTTGGACACAAACAAATTTTGATGAATTAAGGTATTAAAAAATGCTTTTAAATTACAATTTATTCGTTATAAAACTATTTAATAATTTTATCAAAACTTGAGGCTTAAATTTCTATCATAAAGTTCCAATAATTTTATTTCAATTTACATGAAATTATAAGAATTTTCGAATGGAAATTTAAAAAGTAGAATGTTTAAGGGTGAATTCTTCAAAAAATTTTATTCAAATTACCAAATTTGTTATTCAATGTAACATATTAATTATATGACATTTATTAATTTAAATTCACTGATTCATAAAAAAAACTTTTCTCAAATATTTCTCTGTGAAATATCTGTGAAATTTTATTTGAATCCTTTCTTTAGGACAGTAAGAACAAAGTAATTATTTAAAATATCCAAGAATATGAAATAAGATTTTCATTTTATAATGTTTTAGAAAATTTCATAACGAATAAACTAATACTAATGATTTTCGAGTTTCGTCACTTAGAATATAAATTTATTTTAAAAGTTTTAAAATTATTATTCCTAAAAACATCACACATACGGAACTAGTTCTTTTAAGAATATGTGATAGTAAAATCTTGTTTGTAAATCTTTCAGCATTTCCACTATATTAGTTATTATATTGTTATTATTCAAAATTGTTTTTCCATATCAAAGATTTTAGTTCATTGAATCAAAACATAAAAATTTATCTCATATAATTTCATCTTTATGAATTATTGTTTGTAAAATCATGCTACTCTAGGTATCGGTCTAATTACCACTTGCTTGCGAAAAATGACCATAGAGCAAAAAACAATTCAAATTAAATCAGTAAGATCATTCTGAAAAATTATATTTGTTATAAAAAAATAGCTGAGAATAGAAAAAATAATTTTTTATGAGAGAGTCTTTTGCGATAGAAAGGAAATAATATTTTTCTTTGATTTTCTAACAGATGATACGAAATCAGGTGGCCTTGTGAGCTTAATCATTGTGTTCGTAGTTGGAAGTTTTCAGGTTCGTCATCTGATGATTAATAGCAGTTTGAGAAATATAAAGTCCAAAGTTCCAGTGTTTCTGTAAGTGAAAAGGAACCCCAAGTTTGGGGATTTTCTTTTTACTCTATCTTCTAGTTATAGGGAATCGCTTTCGAGGTAATGATGCCATAACTGCTGCACTCTTTATAAAAAATATTCATCAAATCCCAACCTTTAATGTAGGATGATTTAAAAAAGATGAAAAGAGACCAAGTATTAGAAAATGATAGTGTAATAAATTATGAATTTTTAAGCTGAAAATACGGTTGGTTGTTTAACGCTTTTGCTATCAATTTACCAATTCATGCTTAATTTTTTGTTCGGTGTGACAGACTGCTCTTACCAGAGATTAAAATAGTTTTAATTAAAATTTAATTTAAACTGTAGATCTCTACTCAATTTACTCTTCATAAGCAAAAAATAATAGCAGAATGAGAAACAACTTACATATTCTTAATATATGTGTACCGTTATTTCTTTTTTTCCGAAAAAATGAAATGGACAGCTACAAATAAGATGCATTAAAAAATTAAAGTTCTCCAGAAACAAATTTCTCTATAAGTAATATAAATGGTGTCTTTTTTTGTAATTAGTTTTTATTTTATACTTTATCAAATTGTTAAATAAAAATTAATCATAAAATGATCCTTCTTATTCATAGTGAAAAATGAATCTATTTTTTATACCTTTATAAATGCTGTAATATCATATTCTCTAAGACTTTTTATACCACATATTTTCTAATATGACAAAGTTATTTGAATTATTGTCCTAGGTTTTAAAAATAAGTCAGTCGAATGTCATTTTCAATCAGGGTGGATATCATTCATAATATTACAATTAAATGTGTTATTACCTTTAAAACGGAATATTATTTTATGCAAATAATAAGAATTTATTATTATATTATAATTTTATCTCGATTAATATATATAAGGAATACAAATATGGTGTTATACGACAAAACTAAAGAAAAGCAATTCAAACTAATTTTGTTTTCACAGACTAATTTAATGGAATGTTAAACAAAACCATATGTGTCTTTAGTATATTTTTGTCCTACATTGATTATAAAATCTATCTCATGAATTAAGTTTAATAAAAATAATACATTTGCTTGTTATAGTTTGAAAATCTAATATCCTAAATTCCGTTCCTATAAAAATTACTGAGGTGCATTACGAGCACGAAACATTTAAAAATGCTTACAGCTTATTTTTAAATTTAACATCGTTACACAATTAGAAAGTGAGTATCTAAGTTATGTAACGATGTTGAATTTTACCATCATTATAAATACTAAAACTTTCCAATATGTTATTTTAAGAAATTACATGAAAGACTTAATTCGAAGAAATTGAACTTACATCTCTACACTGCGAAGAAAAAAGAGATACATTTTAATTCCCGCATTGTCGGCTAATTCAGATTTAAGATTGTCCAAGGAGATTATTAGAAATAAGCAACGAGTCTCACGTCTTGGAGTCATGCAGAGTTAATCTCCAGTCAACTCTGAAGGAGTAAATCATCTTTCCTTATCTTTCTCCAGAGGTAAAAACCTAGAATGAATTATCTATAGAAGCAGATTTCCTTCCCTGCCTTTTAAGTTCGTGGTATCTCCTGACATGATGTTGACTTGAACTAAGAAGGTTTGATAACAAGCCAGTGAAATTCCAGTTTATGCGCTGTTACAAATTAGCCATTATCTCAATTGGCTCTATGAATAAAATCTTCGGATATTTTTTAAGATTATACCTATTATTTCATTTAGGTAAAAGAAGTAGGATGACATCGTTATCAAGAAATATGTCTTTTTGAACGTTTTTCATACCTGAATGATCATAATTCGTGTAGGTTAAACTCTAATGAAGAGTAAAGCCTATATTTATTATAAATTTAAGGATATTATATTTATGATAAATATAAAGCCAGAGGTTATTATAAATGTAAATGTAAGGAATGGTATTAGAGAGACAAATTTCTCTACAAAACGTTCGCGGAGATTTTTTCAATAATGAAAAAACCAGAAAGGATACTTTTTTGTAAATTTAAAAGCATATTATTTATCAAATGATTCAAATTTGCAGTGACAAAATATTTATGTTGAATAATTAAATATATTTAATGGATACCTCTATTAAATATATTTAATTATTCAACTATAAAATTTCTTTAATGTATTAAAGACTTTAATGTATAAGTCTTTAATACATTAAAGAAATTTTATAATCGTCCATTCTCGTCTTATTAAGGAAATAAAAATAAGTTTTAATTCATAAAATGCACTTAAAGAATTCGCTATAACTTTGAACAAATTTCTTTCATAAATTTAGTCATGACCACCAACTTAGTTTCCAGATACCCCTCTTACATTAGGAAAAATATTTAACTCTCATTACCTAACTGAGCAGAAAAGATTTAATTTACATGACTATCTTGTGTTAGGATACCTTACTTAATAACATAAAAGAGCAAAGTACGTTACCATTTTTACCGGAAAAGTAGCATTGTCTTTTAGCAGTAGATTCTATCAATAACTATGGAAATATATCATCAAATTTCTAGAAGGCTAGGATTTTTTTCTTAATGAATCCTGTTAAAGTAAAATTTGGTTACATGTCATATCATAGTGGTGGGGGGGTATAATTAAATTCATGTAAATATTAATGCATGCATTATTCAGTATATACTAAGCTTTGTTTTGCTAATAAATGGGATATGTTGATTTCGATCTAAAAATAATATTACCATTTGCAAAGTAACTACTCAAAAATTAATTTCATTAATTAAAGCTTCAATTAATGATAAAATTAATTTCATTAATTAAGGATTATCATAAAAAATAAAGCTATTTTTCAAAAATAAGATATACCTTAATTGCTGTCGAAAGCAGAATAAAAACACTATGAGTGTTTTGGCTTATAAATATTTATTTTCCTAATGGCCGGCTGCCTTTAGGCTTTTGCTCTATAGTTCTATAATGGGCTAAGTGATGGCATCTCATATAGTGGGGCACCCAGGGGGTGTGCCATTTTCGCCCCGAAAGTGGAGTGATAAAGAAAGACAAACACAAAGAGAGAAAGAAATAAACATGCCCGAACCAGGATTCGAAACCGGGAGCTACTCTGTTCAAGTTAGGGACGCTAACCTCTGCGCCATCAGTCGGCTGGCTTATAGTTATAAAGTGCGATATTTCTATTGATCTGTTAAGTTCGTTTCATCCTTCTTGGATGTACATGTGTTTGATTTGCCAAAATAAAATTAATAATAATGAAATATTAATTAAGATTATATTAAGGTATAGCATTAGTTATCAATTCATACACACATAACTAATGTGAACTTATCTAACTTTGAACATATATTAGTGTTAGTAATATGATAATATACTTAAGATACAATGCATATTTTTTCATAACGAAAATTCTAGTATTTCATTTCCCAAAAATGCTGTTGATCCCTTATAATAATTAACATTTCACTGACGTAATGATTTTTCTAGGCAATGTTCCAGAAACTAAATTTCAATATACATTGATATTTTAAAGTTTCTAAGCTCATTAAAAAATTGTTTTTGTTCATCGCATAAATATATTCTTGGAATTTCAAAGTTCAAACGTTACTGATCTTAAAAAAATTTTTACATTTTATCTAATAAAATTTAGTTAATAATTGTTCTTTATTTTGTTAATAATATCACTTACTGTTCCCATTTGTTTTTACTGGTACCAGGAATGTTAGCACTGCGAAATATTTATATTGATAAGTCTACTTCCATCTCGTACTTAGGTAACAATTTAAATAACTCTCAGTGTTAATGCTATAAATCTAATCAAAACTAATATCGTAAATCTTTCATGAAATTTAGTGGTACAGATTTTATTTGTATGCTGTATTTTTTTTTTCAAATGCTTACTAAGCAAATTGCTTTAAAAATTGTTTACGTTTGTATTTTTTGAAAATGAATTCTATAGATATCAATAATTTTTTTTATTTACCTTACATGAATAAAATTTTTGTGAATTTACTTTGAATATCCAAAATAGATGTTCTGACTTAAAAAAAAATTTTAAGTCTTGCTTGGAAATTTGATATCATGCAATTTTTTGTGTGTATCATTATTCCTTATACAACACTCAGGCTAACAGATAATTGTATTTATTTTACATATTAAAAGCTGAAAATTTTAAAACGTATAAGGTTGTCTGGAAGTTCGTGCCGATTTTCGGTAGGTAGTGTGAGTAGAAAACTGAATCCCATTATATGTTCGCTATCCGAACACAAAAATCTTTCGTGAAAGTGTTGGCTGTCCGATTTGTTTACAGTTAGAACTGTTTGTTGACTGATCACCCACTGGATTTGGAAAAAAGTTTCGTTATGATTCGTAAATTTTTTCAGTTTTATTCACTTTAGAATAAGGCAGCAAATAAAGTGCATTATAGGCATTTAATGCCTGTTTCCGAAAGACAAAAATGTCACAGAAGCGATAAATAAGATATGCGCTGTTTATGGCGAAGGTTGTAGCCGAAAGAACTGTGAGGAAGTGATTTGCCATGTTTAAGGCTGGAACTTTCGACCTTGGAGAGTAAGAACGCCCAGGTTGGTCGTCCACCACAGAAGAAGATCTGATTAAAGCAAAAATCGAGAATAACCCACGCTCAACATTACGTCAATTAGCAAGAATGCTAAATAAATAAAAATCAACCATTCATGACCATACTGTGGAGCTTGGTTACGTAAAACGTCTTGATGAATGGGCTCCGCGCGATTTAACTGAGAACAATCTGTTGGATCGCATCTCCATTTGCGACTTGCTTTACAAAGCAACGAGGAGACCCCATTTCTGGATGGGAGATGAAAAATGGATTTATAAGAACTTTCAGCTTAAAAGGCCTTGAGGAAAGCGGGATGAACCACCTTTAGTCACCCCAAAAGCCGATCTTCTTTCGAAGAATGTAATGCTCTGAATCATTGGCGTCAACAAACCAGCATATGAGGAAAAGCAAATTCTAACTCCAACTGTTCATCAAAAACTGGAATCTAATTTAAAATCCATCATCCCAAAATTTGTGGTTCTATCATTAAACCTTGGTGAACCCATGATGCATTTACATATTTTAATTTTTAACGGTTTTGTAATCAATGCATTAATTTTGCTAAAATTGAATATCTTAGAGAAATAATACGATTAATTCTCATTGAACTTCTGCCGCAATCACAGATAAAACTTTTGTGTGTTAAATTTTTTTTAATTTATTCTAAAATATGGTAAAATCACAAAATGTAATATTAGGTGTACTTTCTGTTTGATTTTTAAAATTTTAAATTAAAAAAACACGTATATGATTATAACTGTACTTAATGGATTTAATACTATTCATAATTCTTAAAAATTATAATAATAATAAATGTTTTAAAGACTGCATTTGATTTCAATTTGTTTTAGAAATCAATGAGTAGAAAACTTTTAAATACTTTTGAGAAGTTATCATTCATTTTCAAAATAGGGTATTTAGGAATTTTTCTAAGACAATAATAAATTATAAATTTAATAATTTAATTTAAACAATAATGAAATCGTAAAATATTTTATTAAATTCAAATTCTAACATTTAAAAATAATTACAAATTCAATCTTAATTTATCTTCAAGTACAAAATATGTTTAAGGAACAAAAAAGCCCTTACGTAGTAAGTGATTTTTTCTTGTGAGTTCGTGAATTGAGATCTTATTTTTAATTTAAGTCCAATATTCAAAAAATGATGTAATGCCTTTAAGTTTTGAAAACAGTATGGAATAAAATAGTATGAGATGCAGATATGATGCTAAACGTGATAATGTATTTGGGTTTTGAACAAAATCTTGACAAGCTTAGGTGATTGATTTAGGAAATATTTTAGCTCCATTTATTCTAATTTTTCGCTTTCAATCAAATAATATACTTTGATTTCAATATTTCTAAAAATTATTTATATCATTTGGAATAAATATTTTGTTAGACAATAAAAATAATACGAATTATATAAGAAAGTGTAATCCTAAGGAAACGAAATTCAATGCATGGTTTATGTTTGCTATTTTGTTTGTTTTTTATATAAAAATGCATCTTTTTTTATTTGAAAGACATTTAAAGATAAATAGCATTATTTACTATCTATAAGTTGAAGTTTGTTGGTATTTAAACTTATAATTTATGGTTAAAGCCGCATCCGAAAAACTCGTTTTGCTTCTACAATGTATTAATTTGTAAATAAAACTTTTCTATTCAGTAATATTAAAAACCTAATTAAAAAATTCATTCTCTATATTTTTTGAATTTAGAAGCAAAAACAGTTTAAAAAATTACGTTAACATCTAAATCAAATATCTATAGTAATAAATAACAATGGAACGAATTGTTGTTGTTGTTGTGTGCCAGCTAGGCTGGCAATATGGGGTGCGCTGCTCCACTTTTCCAACTGAACCATATAATGGAACGAGTAACAATTGAAAATAAAACTATGTTTAAAAAAATGCAAGCAAATAAAGTTTTTCTTTAACTCATATAAAACATGTGCAGTTTTAATATGGAAAAACATTTTGTTCATTTAAAATTAGATAGGTTATTTGTCAGAAGGATTAAAATTTAACAACGTCAAAAAATATATAAATATTTTAACAAACTATCATCAATGTCTTCGAACAAACTCCTGAACATATTTGGTAAAAAAATAGCAATATTTTCTTTAAAATAAAATTATCTATACAAAATATTTTAATACTTCTTTAATTTCGCAATTATGTCAATCAAGTCAAACGAATTATTAAATATTATGCCACTTAAATTAAGTATCGAAATAATAAATCATCATGTGATAAAAATATATATTTTCTCATTGAGTGGCTTTTTGATAGAAGTTATATATATACATACATATATATATATATACATACATATATATATATATATATATATATATATATATATATATATATATATATATATATATATATATATATATATATATATATATATATATATATATATATATCACATAATGATTTATTATTTCAATACTTAATTTAAGTGGCATAATATTTAATAATTCGTCAGACTTGATTGACATAATTGCTAAATTAAAGAAATATTAAAATATTTTGTATAGATAATTTTATTTTAAAGAAATTATTGCTAACTTTTTTTTTACCAAATATGTTCAAGAGTTTGTTCGAAGACATTGATGATAGTGTTGTTAAAATATTTATATATTTTTTAACGTTATTAAATTTTAATCTTTCTGACAAATTACCTATCTAATTTTAAATGAACAAAATGTTTTCCATATAAAACATATAAAAACTGCACATGTTTTATATGAGTTAAAGAAACTTTATTATAAATCTTTATTATAAACTTATAAATACATATATATGTATATATATATACATATATATGTATTTACATATATGTTACACATATATATGTATATATATATATATATATATATATATATATATATATATATATATATATATATTAATATAATTTTTATTAATTATTATATATTAATATTATAATTATATATATATATTAATAAATTAATATATTATATAATTTTGAAAAAATTCTTGCCTTTGCTAAAAAACTCAAAATTAAAAATATAAACTTTAAAATTCCATATATTACAGTATATCCGAAATTCCATAAGAAGCCTGTTAAATTTCGGTTCATTACATGTAGATGCAGCACTTATGCAGACAAATTTGGTAATTTATTTTCTTATTATTTAAATATAATCTTAAATAACATTACTAATTCAAATAATACATGGATAATTAAGAATAATAAACCTATCATTGAATTTATTTCTGCCAATAAAATTAATGATGTTTCCACTTATGATTTCAAAGATTTATTCACCAGTATTCCACTTGAAAAACTTTTTGATATTATTATGTTTTATTTTTATGATTTTAATTCAATATTGGATATCGATATAAATTTTTAGAAAGACCTTAGTTTATTTTGTATCCATAATAGTTATATTTCTTATGGAGAAAATATTTATTTACAAGTTTTAACGGCATTCCCCAGGGTTCCAAATTTTCAAATATATTAGCAAATTTATTTTTAATCTACTATGAAAAATCATTTATTATACAAATGCCTTTTGCTTACAGATATATTAACGATCTAATAATTTTTTATTGCCTAGAATTTGATAAAATTTACAATAATTTACAGTAATCCTAAGGAATTAAAATTAATTAAAACTAATATTGATAACTTAAAAACTGAATTTCTAGATATTTCAAATACGATGAAAGATAACCACACATTTACTGACATATATGATAAAACTAATAATTTTAATTTTAAAGTTAATAAACTAATTTTCTGGAATTCAAACATTTCAATTAAAATTTATAAAAATATTATTTTTAATCAGCTTAATAGAATATACAATATATGTAATAATTTAAACAACATCAATAAACAAATAAATAGACTAGAAAATATTTTAACTCATAATGGCATTTCAAACTAAATTTATTAAACACTATTTGGCTAGTAGAGCATTGCTTATAAGAGTGAAGTAAGGCGTAGTTTTATACTACAGAAGGGTCACCCAAGCCTTGAAGGTCATATAAGAAGCTTGAAATGCCGATAGTGTTTACACTTTGTCGCTAATATATGTATTTGGTGAGGTTCTTGCAGATTTGGACTTGTATTTAGATATGGTTTTAATTTCATTATTATAAATTAAATGTATTTTGGCAACATTGGATTTTGACTTATATATTTTAGATAAAATTCTACTTCTCTCTCTCTTTTATTCTGCCTTGATATTTTGGTTTGAAATTTTGGTATGGCTTTGGGGTGTACTGGCTTCTTTAAGACTATGTCTTGGGCCATTGCAGAAAAGCCGTAATTTGTGCCGATGTGGTCAACACCCCCTGACGAAACTGGCCATATTGGTACTTCATTCCATTTTATATCTATCTTTCATTGATATTTTCTTGATATTTTTCTTTGAAAATTCTTCCAAGTATTTTCAATGTACTATTCTCCATTTGGCATTTTTCATTGTATTTTATAAAATATACTATTAACTATATATATATATATATGTCTTGGATTCTTCCTGCCATTATTCTCGTTTATTCCTTGAATTTGTTAAATGAAAGGAAAATTATTTTAAAAGGAAGATAAAACTGTAAATGTAGCTTAAAATGCTTTAAGTGAAAAATAGGAAAAATATTTCTACTGAAAATACTGAAGGATGATAGTTTATGAAAATTGTACTGGCAGATTATTAATAAGTGTGTTGAATTTACACAGAGTATCAAACACAACAAGGCCGGGAACTGCTAGTCTTTACCCAGTGGGCACCTGTGAACCAAGTCACCACAAACCCATTTATAGAGTGGACCACATTCATACGTCATCTCAGAAGAAGGGACATAGAAACACAGAGAGAAGAGAAAATGACCACCATGCCCAAACCGGGATTTGAACCCGGGACACAGCTCAGGAGTCAGGAACGCTTACCACTCAGCCATTGATCGGACACTAGAGTACTTATCACATATTAACCTTTTAGAATTAAATACATTAATGATATATTTATACGACAAATGTGAAATTTCTTGATAATGTTAAAAAAAAATTTTTTGTCGAGATAGAATAATAATAAAATTCATTTTATTCATTTCCTTATTGTTTATTACCTATTTAAAAATCTTAATCATTAAAAAAATACATTTCTGTAGAATTGTTCATGAATATGACTAAAATGATTCAATTGTATGATTTATGCTCGTCATTAATGATAATTGAAATACCATTCCGCAATGGATATTCCACCAAATGTTTTCCAATCAGTTTAGAAGTACAATTTCAAATTAACACTAATCTTTCAATAATATTTGCAGTGTTTACTTACTATGACATTGAATTATTAAAATGAGAATGTTTATAGTTCTTAAAAACCTTGCCTGATTTCTACATTAATTGGAGGTAAGAGTATTAAAATTCAACTATTGAGTTGAAAAAGGCGCACAATTTGTCGGCATTTCATTTTATAGAGTGCATTAAGAACTTGTTCATGCAAAGAAGTAGAGAGCATAAATTTTCCCAGAAAATGTTATCGTGATTTCCTCTTGCTGAATTCTAATGAAACTAAGAAACCGGCTCATCAAAGAGAATGTTTTGCACTTGGAAATCAGAACGAACTGCTGTTCTCCTTAATGCTTACAACATCAGCTGTAAGATCTAGTTTAAGCATTTGTAGCTATGCGTAAGTAACATGGCTTGTAACAAATGCCTAGATTTGAAATCTCAAGAAAAGACTATGTTATATAAATTTTTTATGATGGAATTTCTGCTGATATCAATCAGTGAATGAAATATAGATACAGATGGCGATCTAGAATTGGTTGGCATTTGAGTCATACTAATAATACTGATAAAAGAGGTTTAATCTTTCATAAGTAATTATATTTTTTGCGATTCAAAAGCCCGAAGAAAATAAAGATTTGTCTAGGTTATTCTAAAAAAAGAGATGTGTTTTAAAGATTATATCCATGTTATGTCTTGTTTGTCACTGTCTTTCCTTGGAGATCAAGGTTTTGTCATAAATCCTGAACTTATATTCCTGCATGACGTTATTGCACAAGAAGAAATATAATATTCCGGTGTGTGTAGGCTAAAATTTCAATTAATATTTACAGAAAATTCGAATTATAAGCACGTGTTGAAAAGATAGCAATTTTTACTTATGTTAATATTCATTGTACATCAGCAGTTAATGTTCATTTGAACAAATTGGAAATATATATACTTCTTAACATTTTTAGGCATATGGAATTCAAAGTATACACGTGTATGCAAATTAATTTAAAACGAAAATTTACATTTTATTCCGAAATTTTAGAGGAATTATTTTATTCCTGATGTAAGATTAATAATCGAATAAAATTTATCTTAAAATATTTTCAAGATTCCTATATGTCTATGTTATATTTAGCACAAATTAGAATGATGTTACTTGAGTTTTTTTTTCTCTTATTTTGAAATTTTATAACTCTTGCAATTGATTTTATAAGATAGGTCATTCTCATTTCATGGAATTTGATAAATTAGAATAACGAAAAAAACTACAATTACTATAGTTCACCAGAACAACGAAAACATTAGTATTGTTATAATTAACTGGAACAAAGAAAATACTATTTAATATTTCACTAGAATAAAATGACAATTATATTACTATTATTAACAAGAACAGCAAAAAAGACTGATATCATTATAGTTAACTAGAAAACACAGCGAAAAACTACTATTATTATAGTTAACTAGAACAACGAAACAACTATTTCTTTGGAAAGTTGAAGGAAGCAAATTAATTCTGCAATTTAGGAACAAAGTGCTAGATAGCGATAGGGTCTTAATAATATAAGTTCTGATGAAAGGTGCTAGGGACAATATTTTTTTACTACTTTGACCTTGTAGAATACAGGAATTTATTTTTCTATTCTCTCTACTAATGATGCATTCTAGTATAATCTATTTGATCATGGTTTTCTGGTAGAACAAATTTTTTTGCTCTGTGTTTAATTGTAAAAGAAATTTTGAGGTCAAATTCGAAATCATTGTTGTTGCCTTATTAGTTATATATTTCGGCACTATGACTGAAAATGAAATTTCTGTTTTTATGAAAAATCAACATGTGGTACTTTCAAATCAGTTGTAGAAAAAGTAAACGATAGTTGATTGGTTGGTAGGGTTTTATGGCGCAAGTTCCAAGTAAAGGACAAGCTGTGCTAAAAACTAAACGGTGACTTTTACTTATGTGAATACAAAAGCGAGAATTGGGAAAAAAAACCATTAAACTTATGACCTGTTAAAGAAATATCAAATATGAACAGGAGAAACTTTTCTTAACTCTTTGTATAGTTGTCGATACTGTTAAAGTTATTGATTGGTTGATAAAATAGCCGGAATTATGTATTTCTCTGTTTGACATCACCTTCGAATTAGTTTTTAAATTTCTAAACAGGGAAGTTTTACCTATTTATTTAACAATTACTGCACGAAATTCAAACGCATAATGAATTTAACATACAACCTGCAATGGATCTGACGTTTAAAATCTTATAGAAGAACTTAATAATTACTGATATATTTTTTGTACAATTTTGCTAATTAGTTCCAATAAAGCCAGCATACATTTATGAATGTGGTCATTTTTTACAGTAACATATTTTATATAAAATGTTTCAAATATCAATTAATATTAATAGTTGTGAATACCATACTTTTTCTCTTTGCTCTTAATATATTGAAATCGGTAGAAGTTTGTAACTAACATCTTTCAGTTTTGGTTGGCTACCCCATTATGACTTATATTTTTTTGTTCGTCTCAATAGTAGTTTAGATTTCTACATAACAATTCAATTCTTCCCCTCACTCTATAATCTTTTGAAATATATTCGTGAACTGCGTGAGCAAAGTAATTTATCAAAATCGTTGTCGTCTAACAATTGGTGGTAAAGCGTTGCATTCAACTATGGATTGGTGGGAGAATTTGAGCCACCTCTATGGAGTAGACGAGTCTAAGCACTCCCCTTAATTGGTGACAAAGTAGCGATGGAACATAATAACGATTTGAATTCAGTATTACTTTCTGATGGGTTCATGTATGTTTCTACTAGGAACTTACGAATTTCATTGATCTAATATATATATATATATATATATATATATATATATATATATATATATATATATATATATATATATATATATATATATATATATATATATATATATATTATATATATATATATATATATATATATATATATATATATATATATATATATATATATATATATATATATATATATATATATATATATATATATATATATATATATATATATATATATATATATATATATATATATATATATATATATATATATATATATATATATATATATATTTATATATATATATATATATATATATATATATATATATATATATATATATATATATATATATATATATATATATATATATACATATATATATATATATATATATATATGTATATATATACGTATACAGTTACATTTTATTTATTATTAATTAATATACTGTAATTCCCCTATAGCATATATTAGCATTCTCGTAAAACGGGCTCGTATGTTCTCGCATAACACGTTATGTCAAATGATTCACTTTTAACTTTTCTCGTTAAAGGTGGTTTGAATCAAATCGTAGAAAAAGTATGCTATGAAAGAAATCAGTGCGTTTTATTAAAATCAAATTAAGAGCATTTTAAATAATAAAAAAACGTATACAAAGAAACAGTTAATTTCAAATAAATCAAATAATTCCAAAAACAGTTTCATTACATGTTTATTCGCTGTAAGAACTCTCTGAAATAACATTCCACCGATATCTTTTTTTAGAACAATGTTTAAAGATCAGTAATATAATTTAATTTAGTTTTATGTGGGAACAAAATGGACACAGTGTGCAAACGTACCTGAAATTGATTGTGAAATGCACAAATCATTATAAATTTTGTAGTAGAGAAATATAACGTAGGGAATCAACGCGTTAAAAGGGAAAAACACGTCTTGTACGAGGGACACGAAATTGCGTAATATGAAAACGCTTTATAACAGTATCGTGTTATAGGGGAGATTACCGTATGTTGTGAATATAGTTAGCATTGCTGTGTGCACATATATTATGCGCCATTGCTGCATTAATATTTTTTATTTTATGGCTATTTACCACTATATGCAATCGCTATGCATAAGGTGATCACTGAAAAACTAAATGTAAAATCCCTATTTTGAATTATTTTCTCAAGAAAATAATTGAAAAGGGAAAAATTTACAAAACACACTTCTTGGATTATTATTTTCTATGACTAACTTGGACTAAAATTCTTTGTTTATTTTACTGAATATTTAAAAATAAGGATAATTTATGTAGATATTTTTTAACGTTTGAAATGGTCACAATTCATGTTTTATAGTCAGCATAAAATTTAAAAAATAAAATAATTATCAAGGGAGTTCCTAATGAGAATCATTCCTTCATAAAATTTAATTTCCTTCAAGAAATCATATTTTCTAGATATATTGAATGATATCATTCAAATGAATTTAGGAATTTGAAGGAAATTGTACTATTTTTCACTTGCATATAATTCGTTTGAAAATATTTCCCAAAACATAATATCACAGGCTCATTTTTACAAAATTACAAAATTTCAAATTTCACATACATATAATAACTTTATTTAAGATAATATTATCATACTTAAATAATTCACATGAGTGATTCTCAGTATTCGATCTCCTACGCAAATTGCCTCACTTTAAAATGCCACAAAATCGGTTAATCAGTTGCTTGCTTAATTTTCTTTTTTAACTCGATGGATAAAACTCAATGTTTTTTCTTAAATGTTTCTTAAATTTTATTTTTACTTTTTTTGAGATACAAAAAATTTATATAAAAAAATGTTTTTTTTTTATTTTTCTTATCTACTTATTAATACGATGTAGTTTGATTCATAATATTGGATGATTTTGAAATATTCTTTACTTGGTAGGATTTTTCTTAAAAATTGGTCTTAAGTAATGAGAGAAAATTTTCTCTTATTAAGTGTAATTTTTTTTTCATTGTTGCAACAAACGGAAAAAAGCAATAAATAAAAAAATTCCAATTAGCAATTTTATTTTAAGAAAAACAGAGTGAGATAAAGTAGAGAAATAAAAATAATACTCTCATAACTTTGTATATTTTTGTAAATTTTTTGTCAAAATCTATAGTTGTGAAGTACCTAGACTATTCTATTACCAAGAACATGAATTTTCTACACCTCGTTTACGCAAATATTGCAATAAAATTTCAATAAAAACCAATGCTATTAATCATAAATTCCAATGCTCTTAGCCATAAACTATTTTTAAGTTTTTCTTAAAATGTGAAGATGAAATATGATTTTGAATAGTATTCAAATTACCATAAAAATTTTTATTGATTCAGTATTAATCAAAATATTTTACTTAATTATTAAAGTACATAAATGTTATTTCATTTCAAAGAAATAAGAATAAAATAGCAGAAGAATTTTAGTCTAAAATTACAAATTTAATAATTTATGTTCAGGAAATTTTATTGAATTATATATAATATTTCTGCAATTCCAAAAAGAACATATAGCATCCAAAAATATGTTTCGAAATAAAATTTATTTGCCATGTGATAGACAAAACCTTACTCAACTCAATAAAGAAAATTTTTGATTACGCCAATAGTAATTTACATTCCTATTAAAAAAGATATTATTTAAATTTCAATTTACCAGCTTGCATAAGTTATTTAAACAATTCCCGAGAAAAGTTATTTTAAAGTTTTATAGTTACCTTTTGAGGTTTAATTTCTTAGTGGCTTTTAATAATGTAAAAGAAAAGCTATAATTTTTGTCAAATGTTTTAATACTAATTATTCAATGCATTAATCTTAACAACAAATTATGCTGTCTGCAGTTGAATATTTTTGACAATATCTTTCAAAACAATGCAAAAAATAATTCATTGAACTAAAGAAGTAACTTAAGACAGTTATGTTTTCTTCAAAAATAAAAATTTAAAAAAATGTGAAGTAATATAAAATTTGTTTTTTTCTATCATTATATTATTTTGATCAAAGAAAAATTTTGATATAGTATGCTAATTATAATAATTAAATTCAAAATTTAAGATTTAAACTCAAAATTCTAGTCTAACAAGAAATTCATTTATTCAAAAAACTTTGCTTGCATTCAAAGGCGATAGAATTTTATAAAGATAAAAATTTTCACTTTTGTTACTTTTAAATTAATTTGTTAATAATTGTTACTTTTTATTTAGATCTTTCTACATTACAAATAAAAAATTAATTTAGTTTTTAAGTCGTTGCTCGTGCACTTTTTATGTAGTTCTTAAACAGATACCTTTTCAGATATTTAATTTTGATGCATCATCTCATGAAACAGGTAAGCAAACTTTAATTGGCAATTTTTTCAGTCGATTGTTATTATGGTATATTATATAAGAACTTTATTTAATAAGTACCCTAATCCAGTAATTTAATATGTAATATTTTATGCTACAACTATATTAAAACTAAAAAAATATATATTATCAAAATTAGTCAAAATGCCTTTGTTTTATATCTATAAGGAACACAAAATTCATGTCTGATCACATATCTTGACATATGAAAATTTATTCTAGAGTAATAATACTCAAAGTTTACCTTGTTTTAACAAATAACATGCCACTTGGATCATACTATTCAAATTTTATGATAACAATATTTAAGGTTTATTTTTTACTGCTTATATCTTTATTAAAAGTGTGAAGAGTATAAAAGTAAATTTTTAAGAATGTTATCAATAAAATCTTTAATATTTTTGATTACATTCACCACAAACACACTTTCGTTTAAGTCTACGGATTCATGGGAAAAAACAGGCTTATTTTTCCTAAGGAACAACGCGTCATTTAGATTTTGAAATGTAGATACTTTGGATTGAAAGATGACAGCGATTACAAACATTGATAATCAACTGCCACTGTTTGGTATATAGAATAAACAGGCGTAAATCTGTCTCTCCAGTTTTAATTACGATGCTGTTACATGATGAAAAGCTGTGTAAATGATATCGAAATGTGGCAGGAGTTGGAAATTTTATCAGGCAGGGAACCTCAGGCACAAAATTGATATCTTCAAAAATAGGGTGAACTTTCCAAAGGAAGGGCCTCTTTGGTGAAAGAAGTAGCGATTCTACTTGTTGACAGATTCACTAGCAAATGAGAAAGATACAGAATCTTTGGGTGATGGCCGTAATAGAGCAATGTTATCTAAATGTCATCATTTGAATATATGTCGCGCGTGAATCGTTTAAGACTATCTGAGTAAGTCATATTGCATGCTTTCGTGGATGAAATCTGTTTTCTTCTGAAGATTGGTAACATAAAATATTTTTAAATATTTTACTTTGATGGAGAGAAGCGCGTATATATATATGTGTGTGTGTATGTTTGTGTCTTGCTTTTTAATTTCTAATATTTGTTAATTTTTATGATAACAAACAATAATTATCTGTTTATAAAACTGGTTGAATCGAAATTATTGAGTAACATAATCTCATTAAAAATAAGAGAAAACTGTAATTTTTTAATTCTATATTATCAATTAATTATATATCTTGTTAGACATATATACACAATTAATTAAGCAAATATTTATATTTTGTCAAAAAGATTTTAAAACAGTCATACATTAATTTCCATAATAAACTCAGAGATCCTCTTAATCGAAAGGAATTCAATCTAATACTCAAGAGGTACTAAATATTATGCTTAATCCAAATAAGACCACAATGAAATACATTTTGCACTAAATTTTTTAAGAATATATTAATATTAAAAACATGCATAACATTGTTTAGCTGAGAAATCTAAATATAAGTGATAAGCTCATTAATTGATTGCTCATTAATTAAACACAGGCTTAGAGATATAAGCATATTTCTTTAATTCCAAATAAATAAATAAAATAATTATTTATTTCTTCATAATACTTGAAGACTTGAAGTCATCAATAAAATAATTAATGATGACTTCAAGTCTTCTTAAACAACCAACCTCCGAATTAGTTTATATATATATATATATATATATATATATATATATATATATATATATATATATATATATATATATATATATATATATATATATATATATATATATATATATATATATATGTATATATATATATATATATATATGTACAAGATGTACATAACCTAAAATTTATTGCAACAAATAATGCAATAGAAGCTATAAATTTAATTTTTGCTATTCAAATTTATTAAAGTTTCTTAATTTTCTAAATATATTTCCTGTTACCAATAGTCTAATACCCAATTATCCAAAATGAAAAAAACATAAATATTTCTATGATAAGAAACAGCTATCTTACTGAGTAGCTAAAGATATTCTTTTGCTATTTCATGTAATAGCATTGGTTTTAACACAGCGGACGCACTTCCTGCATTCACGAATCAATTTTTTCCAGGAGAAAGATGTTAGTTTTATAATGACCTCATATCAGATACTGAAAAATTAACCAAATAAAAAGAAAACTGCAACCGCAGAGTCACATGTTCACGTTAGTTACCGCCATTGTAGGGAACTGACATATAAATGACTCGCCAACAAATCTTGCCATCCTTCTCCAAGACAGGCCTTGATATCAAAATATAATACCTTCGCCTCTCACCTCGGTGAACGTCTTAAAAGCCCTCATTACTCGCCCTGCTTACACAATAATCACAATGCGGAAGGGGGACAAGCGCAACTTTTGTGACATCCATCCCCTTAGCCACCCCACCTTTGTCACGGTTATGATGATGGTAAAATATATATCTATATGAAAGGTAATAACACTAACTCATCGGAACAATAGAGGCAGGGCGCTATGAATGCGACATAAGCGGTGGAGGCAGGTGGATCAAAGTGAGGGGTGAGATATATAGAGTTGTATGAATATGTAGAGATGTTTTTGATGAAGATCTCACGGGTTTTGGTGAGAGGCAAGGGACAGGCGTTCTTTTATAGGGTGGTGCCGCAAGTCATCACTCTTTAAAGTGGATTGCCGCATTACTCATGAAAAGAGGCATTTTATTGCATTTTCCGTCCTGTTTATGGTTATAAAAATCGAATATACCATAGCATTAGGATGTTGTAGAAAGTATTTAAGGAAATGCATGGTATTCCTTGTGCCCAAGTAGTGAACACCAGCAATTGAATTTTTGTTTTTATCATTCAAAATAAAATTATGAGTAATCAATAACAAATAATTTTTGTTATTGTTGTTTATCCTCAATAGATCTGACATAAGTCAGATGAACTCCAAAAGGTTGTTGACCCCCAAAAGTCGATGATAGTAAGGGGATCTGATGTTATGTCCATTCTGGTTAATCCGATGCAACTCAGTGCGTGAAACGGTTCGGCTGAAAGGTCACAACATTTTCTACAAATGCGGTTGATCCCTTTGCCTTGTTCGAATGATCGACATTTTAGGTGTCCACTTGAGATTCCAGCCAAATCAGTCTGAGAGCTTTGATCGCATTTTTAGTAATTAAAAATAATTAATTTATGTAACACAGTTTAGATATATTCTTTCATTACATTCAAATACATGTATGTCACGTTTCACCAGTAAAATAAGTATAAAACATCAAAATAATTTACCAATAGTCTGCTAAAAAATGCTTCTTATTTGATGCTGAAAACTCATTTAACTTCAGCAATGTAGCTAAGGATTAACTGAATATTTAAGTTATTTGTGTGAGTAAATTATAATAATAACCAAATTCGATTTACTTCTTATAGGCTAATCGTTAAGCTCAAATTATTTTTTAAACACTACTTTACAATTTTGATTCCTTTTTAGTTCACAGCAACTGTATGAATCAATGTTACAAACTTATTCACTATGTTGTAGTTCTCACTGTCCTACAGTCTGCCACACATGCTCTCATGAAAGTGTGATTTAAAACAAATGTACGCAGGATAATTTTCCATCTTTAAATTATGACATCATTTCAGTTTAAATTTCTTTCATTTATTTCAAAAATATTAATAATTTATCTTGTCTCTCAGAATCTTTATCCTGTACTATAATTTAAACTATATGTATACATAATATCTAGTAAATTATACACAATGTGCATACCATGCATAATAAAGTAAACATATTATGAATATTTCCCCAACTCCATAGTCAGTCTTGGGCATGAAAAACAAACACAGAAAATTTAGCAAGATTAGTAAAATTAAAAAAAAATGTTAGTAAAACTCCTATTATAAATAAAAATCTTAACATATAAGCATTAATTTTTTTCGAAAAATGTAATGTGCCGAATCCATTGTAAATTATACAATACAATGGAAGAAGTTCGATTAATGTAGTTATATTTTAATTATTTACGCACATAAATATGGTATAATGTGTGTAATTAAACTTAAATAATGCAATAGTGTAATTTCTCATAACAAGTATCAATTTTTTTTACTATATTCTACCATACTCTTATATATTCTACTATATTCTTATTATACTCGAATATTAAAAATATTCTAGAATGTGTAAAACGCTGAATAGTGCTTTTTAAAGATATATTACTAAATTTTTCATGGAAAGAATCAATTTAATTACTAGCAGCCCCCCAAAGAAATATGTAATAACATCAACAGATTTCTAGGAAACCATTACAATACAATGGATAAAAGGTTTATGATATTGCTAAAAGTTATCAATAGCAACTCTGATATCACTATCAAATATCACAATTATTTGCTTCGAATTTTCAGTAAAATTTAAATAATCTATTATACAAGTCACAAGAGATTCCCGATGTTTTACATTTTACTGTTTTATTATTACTATCTAATGTATATAGTGATATAATGAAACAGAGATGTATACAATATTCTAAATATGATCATTATTAAAATTATCTTTTACTGTGAAAACGGAATGCTTATAATTTTTTCTGTGCAGTTTGATAGAAAAGTTTATTCATCCTATAGAATAAAGTGTGGTAAATTAAAAACGATTTAGTTTTCAATGGAATGAATAGCGTAATTAAAAAAGTTTGTTATTGTTAAAGAAAATTCATTATGAAGACATAAATGTATTATTAAATAGAGGATGAAATAAGGTAACTTTATGCTTTTCATTATAGCCTTGAAAAAGAAGATACGATAAGCATGTTAATCTTATCAATTAAACTAAAAAAAAGGTTATTTTATAAGAAAAATATTCTCTCACATTTTTATTTTCTTATTCTTAATGATTTTTAAAATGATAAAAACATGTTTGTGGATGAATTAATTTTTTTAGAATGAATAAATGTTTAACAATATTTATTATATGAATACTGTTTTCTTAAGTGGAATGATTATTGTATAACAAACAGAGAAAATTATACCTCATTTAGAATTATATTATGAAATATATTATTTAGAATTATATATTTTAGTAATTTATTGCTGCACAATTTAGTTGAATTCGTGTTTAAGTGACATAAATAACTAAAACTGTTTTATAATAAAAAATATGACTTTTTATAAAAAAAACGGGGTCAAACCAATACTGCATTCAAATATCTGACATTGGTAAACTTAATAATAAACACTTTTGCAGTTGTTTCTCATACTTATCTTTGATAATGCTAATGTGATATTTTTGATGGATGATTTTGATGATTAAATCGATAACAAAACCTAATAGCACATTAATGTATAAATAAAGGAAGTTTTGTTGATTTCATCACTCCAAATGATTAAAATTATAAACTGAGAAATTTGTTAAACCAGTTGATAAAAAAGTAATTTAAACATATAAACAAAATATAAAGGATAAATATTCAATTTTCTTGTATTAATAAATATTGAAATATATTAATTACTTATTAACTATTGAAGCTAATACTCTGTTATAATAATAGTTGAACTATGGTAAAATATCTAAAGGGGTAACTGCAAACAGATTATCTTTACTGTTCAAATATCAAAACTTCTAAAACTTATTGAAAAAAATTAAAAATTCGATTTCAAGTTCTAGTTTAGTATATCAACGGATATAAATTTTCAACATAAGAAAATCTATCCTTTATGATTTCTATAATACAACAATTTTGTGTTTTACCATCCCACGATATTAAATTAATGTTTTTAAACTTAAAAAAATGACAGAAAACTTGTTTAAGATTTCCTGTTAAAAGAGTGCTTCAGATAACTTTGCATTATTAGTATTTTGATACGCAATGATAAAATTAATTTGATATGAATTGATGTCTAAATTATATTCATATATGATAAGGTCAGCTTTATCATTAATGATATATTTTTATTTCATAATTAAGTGTTTTATTATGAAAAACGCTTAAAAAAATTACAATGAATCTTCAATGTCATTGTAATGAACAAATATTTCGAAATTCGTATTATTTCTTCCTACTACACTTACGAACGAGACATTAAAACAAGAAATTTACTTCGTTTGCATTTCCTGTTATCTAAAATTAGAAAATAAATATCTTTTTCGAAACATTCCAAGCGCCAACATTTCAATTGCATTAAACGAAGAGACTTCCTGAAATTACTTAAAATAAACAAAAATAAGAATATCAAATTAGTGGGAAAAAATATTATGAGCCATAAATTGTATCACCATCTTTCAACACAATCATCTTCAATGACCTTCTCACTAATTATTCCGAATTCTTAACCGAAGCTGCTAGAAAGCAAACTGACAGAAAATAAACGCATTCAACCGGAAACATCAGTAGTCAAATTGAGGATAATTTTTCGGCTACTGATAAAAATATTCAATTTTTTTTTTCTAATCCTTATCGCCCTACAATCATCAACGAAGCACACGTGTTTGCTCGCTTTGTGGTCGGCGGAGAAAGACTAACGACTTGCGTTACCAAGAATCATGGTCTTGAATTAATCGTCAAGCATAAACATCGTTGACGATCGACGCGAGCAACTATGATATCGACTTGTCGATATCGCACTCGTTATGGACATTGAGATTCCGAAAATTGACCAAGATAATTTGGAATAGAACTTGTTAACAAATCTGAGCCCTCTTCGTTGATCTATTTATGACAAAGAATTCTGAAAAATTACATCATTAGTACAAAAAAATCTCTTGCAATGTCATAGATAACTACTGGATGAGAAAAGTTTATAATTTATACTTAAAAATCTGATTTTTAGTGATATTTTGTGACAATATAAGAAATCTTAAAATATGTTAGCGATTTCACTTTTATAATATTATATGTGCATCTATGAACGCGTGTACCCATATGTGCATGTATATTCTTTTAACCTCAACATTCAATTATATTGTTTTTGAACACAATGTTTTTTATAATCGTTAAAATGAGTTTATTCTACCATTTTTCAAATTCAAAGACTATCGTTTTCAAATTTTTATTTTGAGTTTTGTAAGAGTATATTTGATCAGAGAATCATCACTTTGTATCTATTCTCTTTTTTTGAAATATATAATTATGTATCTATGTAACCAGATAAAATAAAGTTTGAATGTTGCATCACATTTTAGTTGAAAATTCGCATAGTTTGTTAATATTTGGGAAAAAATATGCAAACACATAAAAAATTACTTATAATTTTTTTTAATTTCCTTGCATGAATCAAATAAATAAATTTACATACTTTGAGATTTTATTTTTAATATTAAAAGTGTTAAAAAAAGAATTTCAGAATATAAGTATCTTACAAGATGACATTTTGTAGAAAAATAAACTTGATTCTGTGTTGTAAATAGTAAAACAAAAATAATATTTACTTCTTGTTTTTAAAAAAAATGCTTCCTATTGAAAAAATCTAACTTTACAAAAACAAATTATATAAAGATATTTAAATGCATATAAATTTAATTTTTTCAATGTTTTAAGGAAATACATTTTGCATTCCTGAAAATGGAATATTTCTCTTAGATTTTGGAATTTTACTATAAATTAACTTTAAACATGCGATTAATAAATATATTTCTGTATTTATTTCCAATTATGATTTTAAATAAAGAAAGAGACACAAATATGAAGATATTGTTGGAAATACCTTAATACTGGGAATACTATGTTGAAACTTACACGTCAAGTAATAAATTTCTAGAAAAATATTTCTAAATAACAAAATAATTAAAAGCACTTATAAATGAAAAATGTAATTGAAATTATATTTAGTTTAAAAATTTAAAAAAATAAAATTATGGGAAATATATTTTATTCTATTCAGTTTATTCATTTATTGAATTAAATTTCAAATTATTCAAGAATTCCATATGCATATACGTAAAAGAAAAATAACTTGAATTAATAAGAATAGATAATATTCTGTAGAAAACCAATTAAGATTGTAATATTAATTCTAAATGAATGAATAAAATTAAAAGACCTGTATTTCACATGAAATGCCAAGTTCTGTCTTAAAATAAATCAAGGAGAGAAAATTCCCAAGTGGGATTCAAGAAACCTTATCAATTCGTTTCAATAATGACGAGTGTTGGTAAACATAACATCAAATTGCATTTGTAATTTTAAATATTAGTTTAATTTCATATTTATAAACTATTATTTTAACTAGATCAGCATTAACGGAATTATATAAACATTAAAAAAAATACATGGAAAAAGTTGTGCTATATAATCCTTCGTTAATAGCTAGGAAACTTAAACATGAAATTTAATTTAAATTTTATCTTTTTCTTACTTTCTGAATTGAACTAGTTTAAAAGGTTAATCATTTGTGAAAAATGTTTTGACACACAAAATTTTGATTTAAGATAACTTTTAGAAATTGTACATTCACAATATATAATTGCAAGGACTTAATATTGCAAAATAGTTATATCTTTAATCAATGATAAATCTTTTTGAACGAAATTTTAAATTAAAATACCCTTCTTATAAGCTGATCATCTTATTAATGTATAAAATAAATGGATTTCTGTTTATCTTTTATAAAATATATTTTCCCAAAATACAGAACATTTAATTCTTCTGAAGAAATCAAAATTTTAAATAGAAAAAAATATAAAATGAAAACAATACTTTACATAAATATTCGAAGATTGTAAATGTATGGAAATATATCTAATGAAATTTATTAAATATTCATTTCTAATAAATCAAAGATTTTTTTATTCATCTTTATATATATATATATATATATCATATATCTATCATATATATATATATATGATATATATCATATATATATATATATATATATATATATATATATATTTGTATATTAAGTAATTAATTTTTTTGTTTGTATAATTTTTTCTTTGTTAGTATTTTGTATCAAAATACTAGTACACTAGTATTTTGAAATTTTGTCTCTGCATATTTCTAACTATCTTTTTCTGAATTAAATAAAAAAATGATATACGTACAGTATAAAAGTTGATGACAATCTTTGGATAAAATACATGTTTAAAATTTTGAACTTTCAAATAAAGAAATTACAAATGTTAAGAGTTACTAATGCTTGAAAGATCCGAATGTTAATGAAACTACAAAGAAAGGATACTTTGGAATGCTTTCTGGGATTCACTCTGATTATACTAAAATATTGTTTTTAATCCTTTGTAAAAATTATATAACTATTTTTACATGAGGAAATTCATATAAGAAAATGAAAGATAAATTTTTTCTAACCTAGAATCTTTATGGGTATTTGAAACACGTAATGACATGCAGATATATGAAATATATATTCTTTAACTAATCTGTGTAAATTAAATTTAAAAAAATTAAATTACGTTTAGTGAAAGTTCCATCATTTTTGACATAAAATTGTGAATAGCCTGATAACTGAAAGCTGTTTTAAGATATCGGTACATCTATTGAGCCTTGACTTCTGATAAAATTTTATATACAGTGAGCCGTTTTTACAGATCGCAAATATAAAAACTCGTAAAATTCCTAAGCATCGCTCTCGACAGATGTGCATGTAGAAAACAAAAACGTATGGCTCAATCCACATTGTCCAACAGAACTTAAAATTAGACACAGAACCTCTTCAACTCCCAAAAATACAGTCTTTTCAGTAGGCACACATACATAGCTGTGCAGGTGAGCCCTAAACTGTGCCTTAAAGTTAACGGGCTTCGAATACTCGCCTACTACCAACAACCTCGTAGTTCTGAACTACGGTCAGGTGACGAGGTCACACCTAAGCTGGGACCCTCCTCTCCACATCCACGCCACACAAGCAAAAAGACTTTGGACATCACAGATTAACGTAGACATACCACAGGGTAATAAAGAGAGCCCAACATTCTGTTGTTTTGATACCACGGAGCAAAAGTCCAATAAGTCAGAGGCCATTGTAAAAGCTTTAAATATCCATTCCTTATTGCTTTCTGGTGGGACAATCCGAACAGAATTATTCGCTGTGCCATTGGGAACGGAAAATTTAGGCTTTTTCTCCAAACCTGAAAACGGGTCCCAGTCTTTTTAAAGCATTCGATATCATAATTCATGGAACAACATTAAAGTAGCTATATTTCTAATGAGTTAATGAAATATGTTTGAAGTTAATAAAACATTTTTAAAATTTTTTTGAAATTTTGTTGATTCGATAATTTTAATTAAAGGCTTGAAAAACCAAAACAGAGGAGAAAATTTTCGAAATTTTCAGTTTTAGTATCTTGAAGTTGTCATGCTTTTTAAGTGTTGTATCTTGGAAAAACAATGTATCTCTACTACAAAGTACTTCCTTTTAATTATGTTTTATTTTAAAAGATATATGTATACATATTTGACGTAAATATTAAGTCATGATGTTAACATAAAATCGAAAATTGTCAGCTAAAACTTAAAGCGCATTACAACACCCCACTACCCTTGACACTCGACATTATGTTTACGCTATAAAGCATACAGGGGACGCACATTTCATTGGTGCGTTAACAGTTCTCTCTAATAAACTCCTTCTTGATAAATGGCGAAATGGCCCGAGTGGAAAATAGTTTTGACGACAGACTTATGATTTCTCAGAAACTCTTTCTAAGAATCGGACTAAGTTGACTGTTGTTGGTCGTTTAATTCTTCTACGCTTTTGAATTTTTTTTTCGCCACTTTTGGCGATGACAGAAAAAGGATGGCTTCACTATCTTCGTAGAGTGCCTAATGTGTTTATTTTGTGGTCAAATTGGCGATATGACGCACTAAGGATTGATTTTTATAGATTTTATCAGTGAAAATGTATAGAAGGGTTATCAGCGGGATCTATGTAAACAGAGTATATTTATTCAAAAAGAAAACAAATGTTGATTAGTAGTGTTTGTTTTCTTTTCAAATGTAGCGGATTTGATACAGAAATTAAAAGTATCGCCTTGAAAATCATGTTTCTTTTTGTAAGAAGATACCATTCATTAACCAAATGGCCTCATCCGCATGTTTTATTATGAACTTCCAATTAAATTATTTCAGAACATAAAATTTACTCTAATTGAATCATATTAAATTTCCAATTATCGTAATTTTATGACATATTACATGTTTATATACATATTAATTAAAACTTCAATATGATTTACAAATCCGTCTAATTATTATATGCGATTAAAAAAATTTTTATGCGTACACTTATGGAACATATATGGATAAAAATTTAGAACGTTTTCATAAAAAAGTTTAACATTTTTATTTTAAAAATTTTTAATATTCAGAATTTCATCTGGACATAAGATAAGTTTTTATAAATTCAAAAGAATTTGTATATTAAAATATTATAAATTTGCTTTTTAATAAATCCTTTTTTATATTTTATTTGTAAAAACAAATAATTCCAGAGATGCAATAATTATTAAACTAAAATTTGTAAAATAGTTTGCTTCAATTTTTATGCAATTTATCACTACATAATAAATTTATCATAGCTCGTTTTTCTTTAAATTAACTCTGTTAAATTTTAAAAATGTATATAAATATAATTTAGGTTAAAAGAGTAATTTTGTAACAATTAATATTAATTATAATTACTAGTAATTATTACAAGAATACTATTAATATATAATATGTATTTTCCCAATTTATATAATACTGTAAATTTATAATTTTAATTACTTTTAATCTTATGATAAGTAACTTATTTTTATACCTTATTATTTTAAGTTCTAAATTTTTGTATTTTTATTTTTCTGTAAATGGCTGAATTTTCTCTCTATCTTGTGTATTTCAAATGTAATTAAAACATTTACAAGAAATATTTCTCCTTGATCACCATGTAAACTTACATTTTTCTATATTATCTTTCATTATAAAATTGATAAATCTAATAAAATTTTTGTTATAACTCTCATTCATTATTCATTTACATATCATCAGCGTACCTCTCAAAATCTGATCATATCTGTAAAATAAATCAAAATGCGGAACAATAACTAATAATACAGAAATTCAAAATTTTGCTTTTTATTCGATCTATTACACAGTTTATCAGATATTTTGGTTTCTAAAAAGCCATTATTTTGATGTTTATAAATTATTGTGCAACCTTAGACACATACCGTGTTTTGTCACATTTATATTAATGGAATCACTGTATTTTTTATAAACATGGAGAAAGGTTGAAAAAATGTCTCGTTCAAGGACATTAATTTGTCTTTCATTCTGCAGTTATTTTAAGAGTATGTGATTGTAATAACTGTTTGTAAGATATTATATTCTAAATAAATTTTAGTCAATTTTCAATTTTTCATATAAACTTTTATTTTATTAAAGTTTGATTTTTGTTTCCCATACACTTTTATTTGTGTGTAAAGTTAGTAAGCCATAAAATTCAATTTGAATGAAAAAATAGTATTTTTCAATACAAGAAAAATTACATTTATTTATTAGAATTTAGTTTTTCTAATCAAAAGACATGATAAAATAAATTACTCTTAAATTACATAAATCAATAATTTCAATAAATTGTTGGTAAAGATTTTTAAATGATCTTAGATTATGCAATACAAAAATGAAATATAATACTTGACTTAACTAAATAATTTGTAATATTATATTAATTGAATTACGCAATTAAAACATATAAAAGTAATATTAACTTCTGTAGCCTTTTGAGTTATTAAAAATACAACGTAACTCATTATCATTTAAAAATTTACCAAGCTTAAGTTAATAGATTAAAAAACAATTGATTTCTATGTTTAAAATTATTGTTTTTTTGTAAAGAAAACAGATGAAAAACTAGTTCTTTTGATTATACTATAACCTACAGTATTAACTTTTAAAATTTGTTATGATTTTAAGGAGTTTTCTGTAATACTTTTTTACAAATAATATTTAAGAATTGAAACAAGATTTCAACTATTTTTGTAGCTTTAAATAAAAAACATAATGATTCAAATGAGATTTCATATGATAAGTAGAATCTAATATATTTTGAAATCCCAGTTTTGATTGAAACACAAAATATACTTATTCTGTCCACTTTAAATTTACTTTTCACAGTTATGAATTTTTTAAGCTTTATAAATTCAAGTTAATAAAGTTCAAAATATAATACTTAAAACTTAATGTACTCATTATTCTGATAAATAATTTCAATTTCGAATCGTTGATGTTTTTTAAAGAAGAAATTATGTTTAAAATGTTATTCTTGACGTTTTAAAATTTTTTCAGTTTTTACCATAAAAAAATGTGATAATCCTTTCTTGTTTATTATTTTATCGTCAAAAATAAATAAAAAATCCTATGTAGCTGATGTTTTACATGTAATGACAAAATCTATTTTTTAAATATTCTTTTAAAAATTATAAGCAATTCTGGCATGCTTTTTTATTTTATTTCGGGTATAAAAAAAATTCAGATATGAATAACACACATATGTAAAGAAAATAAATGTTTCTGCTTCTGAACCTTCTAAACATATCAATATATACATATATATGAATTAAAATTAGCTTTAAATAATAAAAGGGATTTACTGTTGAAATTTTTAAATGATCCCTCGCAAATACTACAGTTTATATTTTCATTAGAACTAATACACACAGAGATTTTGTATCGAGCCCTAAGAATGTTGAATGGAATTCAAATAAAAAAAATTAGGGGGGAAGAAGAAATAAAAAAAAGAGGGATGAAGCGTTCCATTGTAATTGGTGCTGTCAGAAAAAAAGCAAGACAGCTTTTCAGATTATTTGAGGTGTGAGCCCTGACACTGAGACTCAAAGAACTCGAGGCGAAAAGGTCCCTACTGTTTGCATTTTATTAACCTTTTGATTCAGAAATGAAGATATCAAGACACTGTTGACGGTTCTTCACAGACGCGCAGTCTCTTACTTTTTTGTTTTACGTCTCTCTCTTTGTTGTCTTTTTTAATTCAGAATTGTATTTCATTGTTGCAAACACTGACCTTTCATTTCATCACAACTAAATTGAATTTTTTTTATTTATTTAATTATTATTTTAAAAAATTGACTTTTTCAGTTGTTTATTTCAATGAAGACACTTTTGTAATCGCCGATGGAAATATATTGTTTTTAAATGCGTTTCACATTTCTTTTTCTTATAAATAAGAAATAATGAATCAAATTAATTCTTTTATTAAAGAAGTTTGATTTCTTTTTATTTCTTAATTCATAAAGTTTAGAAAATTGCTCTAAAGTATAGCTCACTTTATGTTTTTACTAAATATTTGGGTATTAATTATTAGGATGTTTGAATTAAATTATGGAACAGATGCCGTATAATCCAGGATGCTAAATTCTGATTTAGGTAATTTTTTTGGTGGATTTTCTTATGTATCTGGAAACCTGGTTTTTATTATGTCATAAGTATGGAGACCTATGAGAATTACGCAGAAAATTCTATTTTGGCAACCCTAGTATTTACGTCATCATGGCAACATTTGCTTATCGCCAAAAAAGTTCAGAATTTAGCATTCTGGATTATACGGCATCTGTGTCTACATTACTAAATGTTTGGCTAAGCAACAAAATCAGAAGATAGAATTTTGTTTCTACTATGGAAGAGTTTGTTACATATTAAAATTTCACCAAACGTTCTTTCTCTCTCAATCTCTCCTTTTTTTATCCTCCATGCTACAGACTTTCTGATATTCACTAATTAAGTAAAACCATATTGAAAATGAATTGTAAATTTTTATTTTCTTTGTGTCTCAAAACTATATTGCAATTTCTTTTAATTTCCTTTTTATTCCTTTATAAGAGAAAGTAAAATCATTATCATCCTCGTAATCGGTAAAATACAGTGTCACCCCTACAGCTTTCATATTCGTTAGAGAAAAATGTGTGTGATGTAGGTGGTCCTTAGAATGAGGGAAGATTTAAATTGATCTTTTTATTTGTGTCATCCCACCCCATGACATAAGCTCCCCAATCAGCCCTAACTCACTTATAATCTCCTCTTCCCGTGATCCTCTACGACCAATATTACGTCACACCATCAAAACGTTCACTGATTGGTCTGCATTTCTTCTGAAGTGCCACCCGATTGGATCATATTTCTGTGTATGTAGCTCTGAAGCTCTTGACCATCTGTGAATATCCGTTTGATTCCTTCTTTTATCCTCCGTGAAAGATGGAAAATCTAAGTGTTTTGTCAATATTGGGGTACGGATATGAGGGAAGTTATACGCATTTCGGAGAAGGTTTTCTGATTGCCCTCTTCGTTGTACTCTTAGAAAAACAGAAATTTCAATAATTGCAAAAACATCTTCAACGAGTTTTTTTCTCCTGAGTCTATTATTCGACCCCTCTAATATCAACGATGAAATTGCTTTTATAGAATCATGTGGGTAAAAAATAAACAACTGAAATTGCATAGAATCTGAACTTTAGGCTAGATATAATAATTTTTAAAATTTTATTATATTTACAAAGATTAATATTAAAAATATAAAGAGACAGTTAAACTACAAAATAATTTCGTGCAAAAAAATATCATCATAAATATTTATTGATTTATTGGAAAATCGAGATAATTGCTATGCATGAAAAAGCTTTCAAATCGTTTTTTGTGCTTTAAAATAATTCTTAATATTGAAAATTCAATTTATAAACTTAAATCCTCTTCGTTATATGTATTATATTTTACAATGTTTTAATGTTTTCTTTAAATTTTTATCTCAAAATTTTTAGTAAGCAAATTTGCTTTAAAGCAAATTTTACAACATATCTAGTTTTATAAAAACTGCGTTATTGCAAAACATTTCAGGGATATAAGTTTTGCTAAGACTTTTATAGTTATTATAGATAATTGAACTGTACAAGACCATTCTGAAATTTTTGGGAACATTCATTAGTACATTTTTCAAATAATTATTATATAGTGATAATAAACCTACTCTATTTCTAAGAATTTATGACAGATTATGAGTCAATTTCACAAATTGCCTGATGGGAAAATTACACTTAAATTTAAACAGCCTGGAGAGATTCTTCATAATTCAGAAATCAGAAGATCCTCTATTGCTTGATTTGCAATTCCCTGAAGTATCATTTCAATCGGAGGACAGTGCAATCACTATCTATTTAATGTACCTCAGTCGCTTTTAGTGAATACGATGTATCTTTGGTTATCTTCTATGTTAAATAATACCTCTGGGGATAACGGGTCATGTCTGAGGATCTTCTGCTTGATTCCTGCTTTTAAATTACGAGGACCATTTTAGGGGCTACGATAACGCCCTGCGGGTATCCACTATATAAAAGTGCTCTCCCTTCCGTCCTTTGTGGTGTTAAAAAATAAGAAACTTAGTGGCCAGGCATTTGAAACAATAATAAATTATTGAAATAAATAGTTTAAGAAATCGGTTCAAGCACATATGCATTGGAGTGAGAGATTATTCCATTAATATACACATTTACGAAATATCAATATTTACAAATTTTTAAAAAAAATAATCAGTTTTTTTTATCTGTTAATCTGTTTACTAAAATAATCAGTTTTGTTTAAAAATCTAATCTTAAAAAGATTTTATAAATTTCAGTTTCACTTTTTAAATCTGAAAGATTTTGTATTGAAATTTGGCAAAAACTTTAACTTCTTTTCAGTTTTGTCAGAATTGAAAAAGAGCTTTAGTTTTTGAGGAATTATAAAGCAGGATACAAATGGTAATATGATCATAATGAAAATAATGTATAGAATAAATCAGAATTACAAACATTACACAAATTTATACGAAGAATGTTATATGAAAAGCTATATGAACTACAGCATTTATTCATAGTTCACCATATGATTAATTTTCATTTTAATGTTTACATAATAAACTAATTATTTTGTATTATACGTTATTATGTGGTTATATGTAGTTGAGATAATATCACTTCATATTGATTTTATAAATAAATTTAATTTAACTATAAATGAATTTAAATTTGAAAAATAAATTAATCATTTATATTAAAATGTGCATATTTAACACTAATTAAGTTATTTTACCTGTCGTGAGCCAAGGTTGTCTGTCCACGTTTTATCCATCTTGTCTTGTCTTGCGCAAAAGCCTTGGATAAATGGATATGAATGTGTTGCAGATCTTCATCCACCTCGTCAAGCTACTAAATAGATGGTCTTTATAACGTCGTTTTCATTGTATTTTCTCGAGTATGATTTATGTATTTATTTTTACTAAAAACACAATATCGAATCTAAATATTTCATCCAGCTATCTAGTAACGGATGTATGTACCTATTCCTGCAAATTAAACTATAGTACATCAAAGAGTAATGGAATAAACTATTATTTTACTCGCGTTTAAATGAGGGGTGGGGATATTTGAATGTTTTACAACAGATTTTTCGTTTATTTGACTGACTACTGCACGATGTCACATGCTTAAATATTATTAGAAATAAATTTGGAGGAGGTAAAACTGCAATTAAAACTCAAAATAGCTATCATTGTATTTAATTTTACATATATGTAAAATATATGAATTGATTGTATACATAAATGTTTTATTTATACAATATAGAAATTAATATATATTCATGTACCTTTTTAATGTTAAAATTGTAACTGAACATAAAACTAAATTGTTGATGTTTTGTAAATATGTTTTTGAAAAAATGTATGACTATATTAACGTTGTTTAATTTATTCGCAATGAAGACTAACACTATATATTGTGACACTAAACTAACACTGTGACTATCACTGTGAGAGAGGGGACATGGGTTTGAGACCAGAGGTGGTGCTTGAGAGATTGACTAATTTTGGATTCATGGGGCTGGTGTGATGGTACTGTCACGCCAGTCGGGGATAAGCAACAACAACAACACACTATATATTTATAGTGTTAAAATAAGAAAATTTTTCAAAAGGGAAGTTGTCCTTATAAATTAAATATTATGTAATAAATTTTAGCTAAAAAATATCAATAATGTAAGAATTTAACGCATGTACACTATTTTATTTAAACTATAAAATAAGTAATTAGATTAATTCAGAAAAACTTTTAACCAAAAATTTAGAAAATATCTTAACTGTTTCTATGTTTAAATCTAAAAAAGATTAACAAAAAGTTTTAATGAATAGTAATGTTATCTAAATCTATGTTTATAGTGTAAAAGTCGATATATTTGTATTTAAAGTATATTTACATTTTATTGCATACACTGTTGATTATAAACCTGCATTATATGATATTTTCTATACATGTTTGTATTATATTTTTCCGATGATCCTTAAAACTCTAAGCGCTTTTTGACTTAAATGTCATGATTACATACATAAAAAATCCGATAATGAGATAATTGCAATATTAAAAATGTAAATAAATGATTTAATTAATTTCGAAATGTGATCTATATCCAATTGCAATAAAGTAAATCAATAGAATACTATATATATACTATCATCCCCACGCAATTCATGACGTTCAATACCACTTTATTCCTAATGAATTTAGATAAATTTTATAGGATGCTCGCTGACAATTTCTCCCCCCCACCCTCATCCGATTAAAGAGAAATATTACGTTTCCAAAAATCACCATGGCCGACCCATGGGCCGGCAATAAATTACAGGGTGTGCAAACGTTTGACCAGTTTGACGGCCAGTGACAGCTTTCCTGCAATGATCCATTACATTGGGTATTAAAGCAATGTTAAACGACTGGGTGTGTGTAAAAAAATGTGATTCCTTTATTTATTTATTTTTCACCGATAACCTTCCCACCGAGCACAGCTGTTTGCCAATTACTTTTTGGCCGGATGTGTGTTTTGAGCGACGGCTCTGGGCGATAGGATGGTACTTGAAACAGAGAGAAGGAACACTTGAAGTATAAATAATAAAAATTTGGCTGTATCTGTCAGCAGTTATGTGACTTAAAATAGGGAGCGTATACAGATCTTGAGAAGGATAAAATCTGATGTTAATAAGATGACTTGAAGTCAGAAGGAAACGTTAATTTTGAAATAACTCTTGGGTTGTACTCTTGTGCACGTATTACGACAAAACGTTTCTTCTGTTGCAATGTAGGAATTGCTTGGATTCAATTTTGATCTTGTAGGTTCTGGATAGATGTAAATTCACATTTTTTAAGCATTTTAAATTTCAGTAAAGTAGGTTTCTCAGAATTCTAAATAAATATAGACATGTTTTATATTTATATATACATCTTTCTCCAATTGCTATATACTAACTAAAATAGAAACTTGTAGTCCTTTTCAAAAAATTAATGTCAAAATTTAAATAATAGAATTTTTTACGATAAAATATTACATTTTGACTCTTAAATTTATGGCTTAGCATTCTCTTAAGCAGCTTTGAATATATGCTCTTATAAGAATACAGTACCGTAAAATTAAAAAGAACAAAGTGTACTTAATGAGAAAATACAGATTATTGGTTTATTAAACTAAAAAATATTGTTTGATATCTATTAAATGTATAATTTAGTTTTCACACAAAATAAAGATTTAGGGAAAAAATTAACACTAGTTTCGATAGTAAAAATAAATTATAATCAGTTCGTTACATATCAAGAATTAATTAAAATAAATATATATTCTATACCGATATATCTAACGCCATAAAAATCTGAAACTTATTTATTATCAGTTTTCATCACATAAGAAAATTTAAACAATTGTTGACACAGTTGTTAAATGACAAAAATTAAAATAGGATTTATATTAAGCGAAAAATCTAATTATCAACATAAATAGTAAAATTGTCTTGATGAAAATATTGAACATTATTAGTTGATACAGAGATTAGTTCAATTATTGCGAGCAGATTTCTAGATTACTCATAATATTTAAATCCATTACCAAAATTTAAATAAGTTATTAAATTACATGTAATATAAAAAGACTAATCAGTTTTAAAAAATACAAATGAATAATTAAGTCAATTAATAATTTATTGCAGTGGGGGGTAGGAATTTGAGTTAATATGATGTGGTACTAAAAGAATTGTCCCGGATGTTGCTTGGTGAGACATGTGTCATACATAACAACTACGCCTACGAAACTATAGTCTCGACAACACCATCACCTGAATTACTAAGACATCTTAATAAAATAAAGCTGAGGTGAGTTAAGGAATTTCCTAATGAAGTGATAGGTTGCCAGAAGTAAAGTAAAAAGTAACGCCAAGAATTAAGCCAACATTTCCCGCAAAATATACTATAAAATAATACTTGGTGTGACTAAAATATTCTTATTTATTTTTTTATGCACATTTAATTATGTTCTAAATTTTAAAAAATGTAATAAAAACGCAAATTTTATGAATAATGTGAAAACTATTTACCAATTTACTACAATTGATATCTTGCATTTCAGTTTTAAGGACTATTTTTGACAATAAAAAGACAATGATATAACAATTTGTAATAATAAAAAATAATAGTTAAAAACTAGAAGAATGAAAACGTAAAACGATATAAATTAAAGAATATGCAATCTGTAAGTTACATGCAGTCTTGAGAGTTATTTCCTAAGAACCACACCGAGTTATTTCAATTTTGTAAAGTAAAAATTTTACAATTTTATGATTTGCAAGCGTTTTATGCAGTTAGTTATCGATATATTGTTAAATAATAGTTTTCTGTTCCACCAATTATTTTTATCGCAAAATATTTTATCATATTTAATCATTATTACAGCAGTTTTTTTGTTGAAAAATACATTTTGTTGAGCAAAATGAGCAAGGCATAACATTTGGGAATTGAGTCATACGAAAAATCTTCATGGAAACAAGAAAATTTCTTTTCATCGAAAACAATTATCTGTAAATATGAAATTGATAATCAGCACTTATTACATAAGATTTTTGTTTTAAGAGAAATTCAAAATATTCTAAATCAATAAATGACATTTAAAGTTTGATGTTTTATCATTAGAAACATCATCGTAAAATAATGATAAAAATAAATAAATTTTTAATAAAATATTTATTTAGGGTCTTGTGTAAATTCCCGTTGACCAGAAAAAATGCCTAATTTTTCTCTAACAATAGAAAACTATGTACCCAAAACATAATTGTTATTTAAATAAACTCCATTTCTGTCATTTTAAATACAAAGGTTAAGCAAACATGAATCCTTTTGAAAATGACTTGGTTAGTGGGAATTATATTCCTGTTTTATAACTGCACTCAGACTTATTGTTGAGGCAAAGATTCAAAAATTATCGAATGAGACATTATTCATTTTAGGTTAGTTATTTAAATAATTTTTCATTGTTATTAAAATAATGATTTGAAAATACTTTAATGTTTAATTGTTTTTGCAAAAAATTGTGATACAACTTTTTTAATTATATATGATACTACTTTCCATTTCAATTCTTGTTAAATATGCAATGAGAAATTCTGTAAAAACGTTTTGCCTTCAATTTGGCGTTACTTGCGTCAATTTATCTGGTCGGTGAAGTTATACACAAATATCTTTATTTCTTATATTTAATTAATACATTTACCATAATCTATTCAGATAATAGAAATAGTTAACAGTTATCATATAGTTAACAGCTGCAAAGCGATTTGTGACATCCGGAAGCAGATTTCTTTACTTTATACCCGTATTTATGTCTCTTCAGTGAAAAAACAGGAGGCGCGCAAAAAGATATTCTCACAGAAAATAAAAATATTTTATTCTTTTTTTCTTTTTTACTGTAACAAAATCGAATCGTAAATATAGTTTAGAGATGCCCGGTTTTGATTACTCTTCCATGATACTCGATACTGTGTAATAGATACCAAATAGCGCAAGACCGTAAAATTTACCATTCAATAACTTCTGCTAAAAGATGTCTGTACACACAACGAATAAATTGGGTCATCTTCCCTTGCCATCAAGAGAGAAATCTCACTAAAGCAGCCACTACAACGGAGGTATTCATATACATACAAAATCTCAACTTTCATCAACTGTTGACATTGGTGAGCAACTTTAATCAACTGTTGACATTGTTGAACAACATTAATCTACTGTTGACATGAGAGTTACAATTAAACTTTTAGAGCATTTTAATCAATCTAAAAGAACTTTTAATCGTTCAACCACATTTTGACTGTTCCAGAATATTTCACCAGATTAATATTAAACCAGATTTTTCTTGTAACTTAATTAAATTAAACGTAATATATAATTAAACAATAAAGACAGAAAAATTAACTTAATAAAAAGTCAATCACTCAGTCAAACTCGAGATAAATTTCGCCAATGTAGCAACCTTACTTACCTTCAGCACTGACGCAACGAAAATGACACACCACGTGATGATTAACCAGGGACATCCCACATCATCAAACACGAGCAAGTCTCACTCCTCCTGGTTGTCAGTCACACTCGAGATGATATGGAAAAAAAAATAATAAAAAAAGAACATACTCTAAGCTTGGATGTTTAAGTGAGCATCACAAATGATGTGTTTGTTTTCACAGTAACAAGATACGCGTCAATTGAAGAAAGTGAGTTTTTTTTATCCTTACATTGCGCAAGACAACGACCTTTCACTGAAAGGTATTTTCACGAATCGTTTTCTATTTTCATTCATCTAATATAAATGAATGGGAGGGATGTATTTCTCAAGAGACCCTTCAAGGGGTACCATGCCACTCACAAGTTACATTGCTTCTCATTAAAATAAAAATCGGCAACGTTCTATAAATTTAAACAATACCATAATACTTCGTCATCACCTGATGTGAACAGGGGGGTTGTCGACATATTTTAAGAATTTATTTCATCAGTGTAACAAATCTTTCTCTAAGTCAGTTAATAGATTTAATATTTTTCTTTTTAAATTCATATGCATCATTTTAAATGTAGGGTAGTATAATGAAGAAATTTTCTCGAATTAACTAAATTTGCCACAAATTTTATTTTTATACTCTATTTAAAATTTTTATTCTTTTATCAAAATTTTATTAAAATCACTTTTTATACTATGAGGTGCACTCTATGACTTCTTTTAAGAAGATTTTGTTGAGGGATAAAAATTGTTTGCCTTTTTTCAATATTATGATTCCTAGCTGCAGTAATAAACATTTATATGTTGGTAACAGTAGGTAAAGACTGATTAAAACCACATGTTATATTTTATAAATAAAAGTAAATAATATTGAATGAAAGATCAAAATATATATTTGTAATAGTGAAAGTATGAAATATGTATGTACATATATAAATATATATATATGATATTCATCTATGAAATAATGGTTAATGGTAACACTTGTAATATATACATATATATATGATATATATATGTATATATATATGTATGTATATATATATATATATATATGTATATATATATCTATATATATATATATGGTATACACATATATGTATATATTGTTTTAAAATTACCACCGTTATTTTCTTCAACAATGAAATAAAAATGAATCGAAAATAACTTATTGGAGAACAAAAAAAATTTTATGCAATAAGTTGAATTTATTCCAACAATGTATGAGAATAATTTCGGGATAGAAATTAAGAGTTATTTTCACCCGAAAGAATTTTTTTTCATTATTTATATTAATCTATTATAAATGACTCCAGATCATAAACACGTCTTTACCATTCAGTCAACTACTCATTTTATTGAGTAATATAATAAAAGTAAGGAGAAAATTATAATAAAATATTTTTATTGTTTAGGAAAAAACTCTTTTCTCACTAATAGTATATATGTATTATATATATATATATATATATATATATATATATATATATATATATATATATATATATATATATATATATATATATATATATATATATATATATATATATATATATATATATATAATGAAACACTTCACATGAATATTTAATAGATGGTATTATGTTTTTCAAATTTATGTGCTATATAATTTGCAATTGGTTCAGTTAAAATCATTTCTGCTTATGCAGCTTCAACAATGTCGTCGTGTCGAGATCCATTGATATTATCCTTGATTGAACTATTTTTTTCCTGAAAACTTTAGAAATAAATACCTTAATCTTTGACATGAATGAACATTCAATATTATATATTTATACTAGTATAATAATGTAATTAATTATTTGCATATTACTTGAAAAATAGCTGCATTATTTAAGAATTCTATTATTACCTTTTTTCTGATTAAGTAAAACTAATTGTAGAAAAACAAATAATTTATAATTTTATAAATAACAATAATAAATTACAAAATTCATCACAGAATATAATTTCAAAAAGACAATTTTATTAACTGGTTGAATTCTTTCTAAATATTCAAAGGAATGATTATTGAATGATATTATGGAGATATTGGTATTGTGCATCACCTATAAATGCTATGTACTATTGAGATAAATATTATATGAAATCTACGTAATGCATATTATTAATGAATATTAAATATCATTTATCTCTGTGTTTATATGTCAGTTACAACTGATGCCAAACAAATATTAATACTTTGTATTCATTAGACGTATTACGTATGACTTATTAATATTATGTGCAAATTACAGTCTCTATACAGCGTAGATAATAAATAAATTACCATGAATAAATGAGCGAAATTCTAAAGTGCAATTGATTGTGAGTTTATATAACGTATCATCCGATACCAATTTCTCTTTCAAGAAATTCCTTAAATAAAATATAATTTTACTGGAAATTCAATTGCTTTTAAAATGAAAGTTCTGATTTAATACTTTTTACAATATTTCAATATTTATTTATAAAATTATTTTGAAAATACTTACTCGATAATCAGACATTATATTTCTTGAAATTATTTCCTATTTTGGGCCTGTTATTTATGGATGTGTTACTTTACAATGTACTACAATTAATTCCTCCTTTATTTAGAATTTAATTTAGGGCATCGGCCTTCCGTCCAGAAGGGCGGTGTTTGATTCACATTGCCCCCAAAGACCCACCGAGTACATGTGATATACAGGCTCGTTAAATCTATGGAATCGAAAATTCTGTGGTCGGTCGTTGAGCAGTTAACATGGGTGTAATGGTCTGGAGAAAATTTCCTCTCCCCCAGATCAATGTCAAAATTGAGGGAGTGGATCTTCTGGTGATGCCATCAATTGGAGAAGTTTAGAGCAAAGTCGTACTTTCACGTTTGTGGTGCTCTGGTTAAACGAAAGATGTATCTTACTGACTTAAATTCGCATAGCCAACAGCATAGCTTGTAGAAGCGTCATAAGTAACAACAACAATAGACTTTAATTTAAATAATAATTTATTTTCAGTTTTTAAAACATATATATATATACATATATATATATATATATATATACATATATATATATATATATATATATATATATATATATATATATATATATATATATATATATATATATATATATATATATATATATATATATATATGAAATTTTATGTGCAATATTTAAGTATACTCTTGTGTACCTGTGGTACGGAGAAATAAGAAAGAGAAACAAGATGTAATAATAAGAATTTGCAGAAAAACGTGAAACAATTTTATTAATTATTTTATTTTATGTTTACACATTGCATATAATCTTTGTATTGCTGAGCCTTCCAAAATTTCACAAAATAACTCTGTTTGCTATGAAACTTTTTATTATGTGGGCAAAAAGTGATTTTAATTTAGGAAGTCAACAAAGAATTAATTGCTTAGGATATCAATGGTATGATTATAATTATTTTTATTCTCTTTCAAGAAAAATACCGCAAATTAGCTAATGTTAACTGTGTCACTGTCAATGGTGCCTTTTGACATTTCCTTACGCAAGCAACTATCACGTAAATTATTTTGCTGCAATTTTACTTTATAAAATCATCATTTTAAACGTTACATGCTTCTTCCTTAGCTTCAAATAATACATCTTGAAACATTTTTTCAGATCATCTTTCCTATTACAGACTTATAAAATTTATTTTTACACATTTTCCTTAATTAATTTAAAGTATGATGAGAACGAAAAGTAAACTTATAACAAAGTTTCATTCCCATCATTAAATTTTCAACGTAGTTGATATTGCTCATTTTCTTTAGCAATTATAAGCTTCTTGCAACTTTCCTGATCACTATAATAAATCATGCTTCAAGGCTATATTAAATCAAAAGGTCTATTTCAGTCAATACTTGAACCACCCATATCGTTGCTTAAGACAATACATTAACAATCTGTTCAGAAAGTGCCTCCTAAATTTCTCGAACTTCTGAACCGTGTGAAAATCTAGCGCCAGGTTCAAAACTGACCTTTCCTTATTAGAGCTGTCTTTTAGACTTTGGATGAAAAATAATTTCCGCATTCGCGTGTGGTGGTATTATGATGAATCATGATAGGTGATAAAACACTTGATCAAACACCCAGGGGCAATAAAAATGAATTGTTTTTATTACTTTTTCCTTATCTCACGACTTACAGGTTGTTTCATTTCAATAATTGTTCAAATAAAAATTGCAAAACTAATCATCAATTTTTCCTCGCCCCAACATTACAATAACTTCTGTCTTTAATGAAAGATTTGAAAAGGTATTGTTTGCCTGTTGTCAAAATTATATAGCATTTTATTATTTTCTTTCAGGTGAAAGAAAAAACAATATGTTGCCAATTTAATGGATGACTTCAAAATACAAAACACGACTTTTACGGGAAATTAAACGACTTAGTCACGATTTTATTGAAACTAAAAAAGTTTAACTAGAAGTGCTAAGCCAATTGACTCTTAGTAAACTGGAATGAATAAGAATTCGTATATACATTATACAAACTCACCGTAGCTTTTTCTAGTTCAATTAATAACAAGTATTTTATTTAATTTTTATCAAATAAATCTTTGGAACATTTTAAAAGATTTGACGACTACTTTTGATTTTACTTCAAAAAGACAAATTATTCTTCCATCTACCAATAATAATTTTCTTATCAAGAATAATGATAATTCAGGCATTAAGAATTCCTTAAACTCTTATTTAATTAGCACTTAATTTATAAATTACAATATTAATCTTTGGAAATTATAGATCAGATTCATAAATTTTACAATGCACTTTTTTTTTTTTTTTTTTGCTATTTCTATATATAACATTGCTACCAATTTTTTTTTAATCCTTAAGAATATTTTTAAAAAATGGATGTAATAATATAAATAATATTAAAATAATTTATTTAATTAAAATCAAAGATATGGTTATAAATAAAGTCAAAGTATTTATCTGGAAGATATTTACATAACATTGCACTACTGTAAAAAGTTCATAATTTTGTTTTTGTTTTTAAAGTCTATTATAATTGCAATTGTCTTTCGTTCTTCCTATATATGAGTTGAAAAATTTTAGAAATGCTATGTGAAAAACTTATGCGAATTAATTATTAAAATCTTTTAACAAATACTTTGTCTCACTTTTTATATAAAAATATTTGTAATGCTTACAAAACGAGTTTCTCATTTCTATATAAAATTTATTACCATCAAGCTTCGTTAAAAATCCGATAAAGTGAATATGTATGTATTATATCGTATATTAGGATTTTTTCGTTTAACATATCTTTTCATACAGGATTAATAATACGTTTAATAGAAAAAACCTCGATTTGGAATTTTATACTAACCGTTGATGAAATATTACTTATACAAAATTTTATAACTGTCACATTTTAGTACAAATACTAATAAAATGTCTTCTAAAAATATTTACTTTTTATTATTTTTTGGAAAAAATCTGAATACATTTTTATATTTACTTATTTTTTATGCCAATATGCAAAATTTATTTATTAAAAAAACTTCCATGATAATTTCTTGTTGAAGTATCTCAAATGACCACTCTATTTCTTAATTTAAATCAATAGAAATTGTCAGTTTTTCATATCATGAATATCTTCATCACTAACTCACTTTCAAACTAGGTAAAAAATATTGACCTTCACTTCTTTAATCTGAAATGTTTAGTGATACAAGGGGGACATTTAGGATTTAAAACTCTTAACTTTTCACATGGATTCCGTTTTATCCTTTCATGGATCATGAAATCCATTCTCAACTATGTCTTAAATCTCCTTCCTACTCTGAACACAAGAAGAATTTAGGGGACACAAAATACTCAATAACAATTCATTTTACGATAAGGAATGGCATTTGGTCTGAGATGAGGTACTCAGAGCAATAATTCTCACAAGTCAAAAAGGCGCCAAACAGAAACGCTGCAAAAGAAACAATATCAGTTGGATATAAAAAAAATATTCTTTGAAACCCTTATAGGATTCAAGAAGGACCCTCACTGCAGGATGCTCCGGGACTACAAGGCAGAATAAACACTTGAGTCCATTGTCCCTGGTACTGCGACCCGATACACTTGACCGATCCTTCTTTTATCCGGTCAAATGGAGACGGTCATCTTGGCGACAAGTCCTTCGCCAAATTCTTTTGTGTTCCATTTTGACTTTTGATGCCTTAACTCTTGAAGTATGCACAGGAGAATGGGTGGTAAAAAATATGCTTTTTGTTGTGAGTTTCAAACTGTCGGATTTGTGCAAACATTTCATCTTAAAAATGAAATTCACAGAATATATCTCAATTTAGTATATTTTATTGTATACGATAAGAAATTCAACGATTTAAATTTTTATTGCACTTTTAACAAATTTTAAAAGAGTACTTCTGCAACTTTATTAGACTTTAAGATAAACTTATATGAACATGAAAAACAACGGCTTTGAATTATTTTCATAAGTTAAAATGATTTTTGAATAGTTTTGCTTTACTTCTACGATGATAATCGTAGGATTTTTGGTTTATTCATGCAACAACAAACAACTATATCTGACTTCTAATACAGATCTTGTTAAAAACAGATATATTGCTCTAATTCTCCAATACTCGCATGTCAACCAGCGATAATTTCTAAAATAGTTAGAATACTATTCGATTAATTCAAAATAAACCTACTTTGACTACTCTTGTATCTCCAAGATTCGAATTCAAATTGACAAGATAAAACGAAACAAGACTGGAAGAGAAACTGGAAATGCATAATTTCAATTATTGGAACACATTGTGATGTAGAAAATTAATCAAAATATATTCCAATATCAATAAAATAGTTTTTTTACAATTAATATAGGCTTGTTGTAATTTCTTATGTCATATTATTTGTTCTTTAAATATGGGAAATAATTATCTAATGTTCAGTGAAAATCGAAAATAATTCAAATCAAAGTAATTCATTTTTAAGAATATACCGAGGTATTCTATAAATAAAAAATTAATTATTATTAAGAAATATAACTTTCAAATCTATTACAGAAAAATTTTTACTCATGAATATCGAAAAAATAGAATATCATAATTTTAACATTTTTAGAAAATTAGAATAAATTGGTTGTTGATAAAAAGACAGTGTGAACTGTATTTACTTTTTCATAATTTACCTCCTTTTCAAGAATGAAATTTACTCTTCAAAAAAATCTATTTCTTAGTTATAATATTAATCATTAAACCATACACGCCATTAAAAATTAAAAAATAAAGATGCTAAAAATTTGCCTATTGTTGGTCTTTTTATACTCGTGTCCAATTTAAAAAAATTTACAATTTTCTTTTAATAGAAAAAAATTTTTAATGTTGGCGTAAGCGAGGTAATACCCTTAAAATTCAAAAAAGAAATTGTTTTGTAAATATTGCAATTATTAGTTGAATCAACGGAAAACAACTTCTCAAACCGATGCTTCTTATACAAGAAATCATTTTATTAACAAAATGAACTCGGACAATACTCTCAGACATTCCATGGTGAACTTCGCCTTGTTTGCTAAATGTAGAATTGATATCACAATAGTCCTTGATAATCTTGACAATCTTCATAAAGAAAGTCGCAACAGAATTCTTTTGAAATTTCTATTTTATTTACCTATTTATTCAAGATTGTGTAAACATTACCCGAATTTAACACTATAATAATTTTGGGAAGATTAAAATTCTAAAATCTCTGTAGTTTCGCTGTCATTACGGTTTCCAATATTTTTTTCCTTCTAGAACAATCAGTCAGTTTTTCATTTTTATCTTAAATAGGCAATTTTATTTAGCAATTACAAGTATTACATAAAAATGCTTGTCCTAAATTGATAGGTTAGTCAATATATTTTAAGGATTTGAACTAGCTGCTCCCTGCGGATTTCTTCAAACATGTTGCAATCCTGGTTTGTACCTCTGGTGACTCTGAAGTATTTAATCATCATGGAGACTTTAATCTGAGAATTTATCTTCGTGGATGAAGGGAAGATGAGTTCAATTTCTGTTTGTCACATGATGTGGAACACCTAAGATTTGCTCAGGGAATTCGGCCATCATTATTTGGAATCAGGAATCAAACAGATGATCCTAAAGCTTGACTTGTTATCTCCAAAGATATTGTTTCATAAGAAAGGTATTGAGACAACAACTTATGTTATGCGTCTCAGTCGCAATTAGTGAACATATCAGTTATTTAGCTAAGTCGAATATAAAACTCAATAATGTTTGGTAACGAGAACAACACGTTATACCATCAAGCCACTGCAACTATAATTAAACACATTTACTGTTACATTTATTATCTTCATGTATGTAAATATCTTCTTTTGTCATTATAAAATGAAAAGTTCCGCACAAGACACTTCTCTCACCAGCCTCTTTACCAATATGATAAGCAAATGCAATCTTAATATCTATTAATACGAGTCTTTGCTTGGATCAAGACAATTATTTTCTTTTTAGAAGAGAATATTCTTTAACAACATTATCATAAATGAAATAAGTCATGAGCAGGTAAAAAAAAATGTTTACAACTGGACAAGTTGTAACAACTCTGCTACGGTAAATATGCATCCTTAATAAAATGTATAAATCTAATAAAATAATCATAAATCTATAAATATTCTAACAAAGTGTGATGTTTGTCTTGCTCATAATTTTTGCTTATTTTTTCCTAAAAGTTCTAATGCTGCATTGCAAATAATTCTTCATTGTATAATATTGAGGGTTTCAGTAATTATTTGAGTTTCTAAATTGCTTAGTCACCAAATTTAGAAAAATTCAAGTGTCCAAATACCAGATTTTAGAGTAACCTATCTTTTTCTTACTATTACTGACTCATAAATTTACGAAAACTCATTAGCATGAAGCATTATACTTGCTAACTGCATAAAAATTAGTAACAAATAGATTTTTTAAAATTTGTAACTAATAAATACATATGAACAACTAGTTTTTTTATGAATTACTATTTTATAAACTTTAATTTAACAAAAGAAGTAAATCTTTCACAAATACATGAAATTTTAAAATGAATATTTTTGTAGTGACTAAGAAGATTACATGTAAATTTAGAGTGGTGAAAAAATTTCATATCAGCACTTTTAAAAATAAGAAAAAACTGGGTTCTTACTTTGCGTTGACAAATTCTATTTTGAAATATTTTCTGGACGAAAAATTCATATTCGAAATATACTAGTTTATATATAAAATTAAAAATTCAAACACGATATATGTATAACAGCAACCTTCTCCTTACTTTACTCAAGTTTCAGTTCTATCCGTAAACAAATACGATTTGTACAAATTGAAGAGACAACTTAAAACCAATACTTTAAAATATTTCTTTCTTTTAAGATGTTTTTTTATTATATATATATATATATGTATATATATATATATATATATATATATATATATATATATATATATATATATATATATATATATATATATATATATATATATATATATATATATATATATATATATATATATATATATATATATATATATATATATATATATATATATATATATATATATATAAATATGTATATATATATACATATATATATATATATATATATATATATATATATATATATATATATGTACATTTGTATAAAATTAATAATCAAATACCCGATAGAAAATAATACATTGAAAATACGAAATAAAGTAAACAGATGGAAAAATGTTTAATACATATTTTAAAATTTCAAAGAAAGTAGACGAAAGGAAAATGGAGCGAAGTACCAACATGGCCAGCTTCATCAGGGGTTGTTGACCACATTGGCACAAAGTATGACTTAGTCTTAAAGAAAGCCAAGACATAGTCTTAAAGAAGCCAGTACATTATTATTCTCCATTTGGTATTTTTTATGCATTATTCTCCATCTAGTATTTGATTATTATTCTCCATCTAATATTTCATTATTAATTTTATAAAAATGTACTATTAATTATATTTCAGTAATTCTATTTTAGCTGATTTTGAGCTGAATGTATTGCTAAACATAAATGTTATATCTATTCTTGTTCTTTTCAATTTTATATCAATTATTGTATCTTTCAATTTTTGCTTATGATACTTCTAATCTTGCTTTAGAATATATATATATATATATATATATATATATATATATATATATATATATATATATATATATATATATATATATATATATATATATATATATATAAGGTAGAAATTTGCTGGTGTAAACTTCAATTTAATCAAGATTGCCCTTATCTAGCATGTGCAACCATGACCCCTGACATCATAAAATGTTTCAAAATTGCCCAGTAAGGACAATTTTTCTGGACAAAAATACAAAATTAGGATTTTAACAAAAACATTAATATTATTTTATGTTAAGGTCTAAAAGCTCTCCGGCAGAATACCATAAAATGTGCCGTAATTTTTCCCTTAATTGCTACATTTTTTGAGACAAAAAATTTATTCGTGTAATTATTTGGGTAATATAAATAAATCAGTAATAAGATCTCATAATTATCTAACTTTTATTTGGTGACATAAGTACTTTGTTAGATTAGCATAACCAGAAAGAGATTTTCCTAATTGTTAAAAGTGGGGTTTTTATAATATATTTAGTTAAAATATTTTTAATTATAAACACACATAATTAAACAATTATTTTACTTTTTTGTCCTTTTTATTCATGACATTCATAAATTAACAAATATTTCTAGGTTTCTTCTTAACTTTAATTTTTGATTTTTATTCAGAAAAGGAAAAAGAAAGCTATTCCGTTGATTATCTTAGAGAACGCAGTTATTCATGATTAACACTAGTGTTTTTGTTATAGCTTTAGTTCTCTCTAGTATAGAAAGTTGTGCAGTGGTAAAATTGTTCGTGACAAACAATGTAAATAAGAGCGGTGGGTATTTTTCCGCCTGTTGAGATTAAACGAATCCTAATATTGGATTCAAAGAAAACAAAGACTATAAAAGTGGTGGGATTAGAAGAATACATTTACCAGCGGTCAGAGACTAAACCATTAACGAAACCTACCATGTTGTTTGCTTTTATTGATATACCTCCGTGACTATCCTCTACGCCACAATCATTGAATCTCATTACGTCGATTCACACTGTTTTGGCCTATTGTTCGCCAATAATTGCTTCCATTCACAAATGTTTAATCTGTATTCAACTCGTAAAAACGGCGCAGAAAAGGTAATAAAAGCGCACCCATAGTTGCTGTAACGTGCCAACAAAGTAATATATACGAGCAAAACGCAAGCAAAAAGCCTCTGTAACACCTTGGTTTTTAATAAATTTTACGCCTAGAGAGATGGTAACATTTATTACGAGCTTTTCTAAAATCCATCGTCTAATGTACTGGACCTCCTGTGGTGTTAAATTAAAAGCGCCAAATCGCCAAAAAATGCTTAACTTCATGGACAAAAGGCACTCCCATTGTAGATAGATTCATTAAATTACATGAAAAGACATTTTGGCCGATCTTTAGACAGGTGTATTTACTGCTTGGTTCTCTCTTGACTTAATGTATTCTATAAGAAGATTAAAATGAGCAATAATTATCCTTTTATATAGTTTATGATTAATTACATCAACTTGAATAAATGTAAGTAAATAAAATAAATATATCTTTACTTTTTAGTGAATGTTACGCAAGGAATCATTTTTGTTGTTTTTTTTTTTAATTTGTAATGAGTTATTATTGTGTCATGAATGTAAAAAGAAAAAATGTTTTTACTTATTAATTTGAATATAATATTTTGCAAAGACTTCCAGAATAAATATAAACTTTGGCAGAGATGTAAACTAATGTCTCAAATGTTTATAACACTGAATAATAATGTTAATAAGACTAAAATGTTTTAAATGCATGCATCATCATCCTGTAGGTTTTATTTTATATTTAATTGAGAATATTTTAACACCTGTTTTAGATATATTAAATAAAACTAAATTAAAATAAGTCTTCAATAGCGCATCACGTGGTTTTCATTTTTCATACTGCAGTTACAAGATAATCTCTTTTCAATGTAAGTCTTTCAGAAAACTCAAACAATACATTTAAAAATATTCCATTGTTACTTTTATTTATTGTTTAACAATTATAATTAACCCAATGAGAAAAAGTTTTTGAAATAAAATTTTCCAGTAACATTTTAAAATATAATTGAAATAGATAATTCTTTCTAACAGGATAGATTTATCTTTGTTTTTTTTTTCTTGAATTATGTAATAGAAGTAACACTCTTTTAGCTTTACCAGGATTCTTTTTAACTGCTTTATATCTAGCTTGAAAGCCATAGCAGCAAGCTCTATTCTTATGTTACAAAGTGAATTCATGATAAACATTTTATAAATTTAAGACATATCTCAGAATTATAAAGCATGGTACATCATACTTAAAAATTAAATAATATCCTTTTAGGCAGGTATTCTATAATTGAAAGTAATTAATAACATATTTTTCACAACTTGAAGGCTGACAACTTGAGCTATATAATTTTTTAAACAAGGGGCGAGTACTAATGATCACAATTTTCAGGAACAATATCTAATGCACCTTTCTTAAGTGAATGAATATCTTTAATTAACTGTTTCATTGTAAACAATTTAGAAATATTTTTAAAATTCTTTCTTTTTAGTTTCTTGTTAATTTTTCAACTGAATCGACAACGACAGCTTTGTTCCGACTTATCTTTAACCTGTCGAAAATTTAATATCATAATTGACATAACACCAGGAGAAAGTTATTTTAAATCTACACACCAATCATCTCTTTTTTGACTTTTTGAAAGATTCAATTTTGAATATTATTTTACCCAATTTTTTGTACTTCAAGATAGAAAAACAGGCAGTGCATAAGGAGAACTGACAAATTAATATCCATTTTTAAAAACAAAATATTCAGAATTAATTAAAGCTAGATGTATATTTTGAATTAAAGATCAAGAATTTGAAAGGAACAATCAATCAGTATTAGAAACATCTTCATAACCTACACGCAAAAATTTAATACTTTTCGAAAAAATTCACAATTATTTAAAACTACTAGGTAACACATAAAAACACTCAACTCCAAACTTATCATAGCATATTTGTGTACATTTTTATATTTAGAAATATATTAAAATTTTCTTATTTCTATAACTTGATAATTTTCCCGAATATTTTCTTATAAAGCAATAAATATAAATTAAAATGCTTTACTGGCGCAAATAAAATTTAAATGCGTAATGTTAGCATTATTTTGATTTTGAGTTATCTTTTTTTTCTGTTAGTATCTTTCCATAAGTTTAGATTTTAAATTATGCTGTAAAGTAAGATAGTTTCTAAGAAGAGATAATATGTTTAATCAAATACTCAAGAAGATGCTTTATGCTTAAGAAGAAAAATAGTTGATGCATCAAGAAATTAGTTTTCCTTAATCAAATTAAAGTATTTTCTGATTTAATTTATTTATATTTAAGCAGAATTCATTATTTTAACTAAGTATTGATTTCGATTACATTATTGTTGAAGTAGACTCTATCTGATCCTTATCAAAATTTTCATCAATAAAAATACTTATATTATTTAAAAATTAATTCCATTTGAAGATGCACTTAGAACAAGATAAATTATTAAGTGCCATTACTTCAGTTAATGAACTTTCTTATTACATGTTAATATGTACATATTCCAATATCTCAATTTGTATTTTTCATAAAATTCTTAAAGTGTCTTATTAAGAAAATAAATGTACAAATCCGGTTACAAAGTTTTTAATAGGAATAGGTTAGGATTGAAAAGCTGGACTTTATTATGAAGTTAATTCATAATGACTTAAGATAAAGATTGATGTGACTAAGAAATTAAGCATGGAAAGGAAGACTTCTAAAAGTTTTTCGCATGCTATTAATGGAATTTTTAAAAATTTAAATCGTCCTTGCCTATTTAAACTAATTATGAAGTGGATATTTTGTCATGTCTTTTTCATTTTGCTTTTCCTGCTGTTCTATTTATTGTCCATGTGTTAAGGACTTGAATCAACGGAAAACAACTTCTAAATAAGAACTTCTTATACAAGAAATCATTTTACTAACAAAATGAACTTGGACAATACTCTCAGACATTCGACGGGGAACTTCGCCTTGTTTGCTGCCTCTCGAAGAATGTGATTTGAAGGCAAGCACCAAATCGACAAGTTGGATTTATAACCCCGTCCCAGTACGATGTGTGTCGTAAATGAAACATTATCTGATGTCATGGATATTTTAAACCAATGAAAATCGGTATAAAGTGGTTTACTCAGGATCTCAAATGTAACAAAAAAACAACTTTTTTTTAAATCTGCAATATATGCTCCAGGAGAAAATTCAGCGTATGAACTATTGATTCGAATTTCGGACTGCTGATCATTCGGCTGCGAGATCGAGAATTGGGACAGAACTACAAAGAAAACAATTAAATAAATTTTTACTACTTGATGTAGTGAATGTTCTCTTTATTTCAACATGCATTTTGTGAAAATTTAGTCCTCTTTACATTTGTAGAAAAGATACCAAAAATTATTTAAAATTTTTAATGGGAATAAGTTAGGATTGGAAAAATAGACTTTATTGTGAAGTTAATTCATAATGACTTCAGATAAATTCATCAGCTAATATATTTTAGAACGAATTGCTGAGACTAAGAAATTTAGCATGGAAAGGAGGACATCTGAAAGTTTTTCGCATGCTACTATCACTGCAATCATCAACAGAAACCTAATGGGATGGATCTGATCTGTAATATAATTTATTCTTACTAAAAGTAGAAATTTTATTCCCTCGCGTGAGCGATTGTATCCCATGACGATAGCACATTGGATGTAAGAAATAAAAATAAAATAGAGCCACAATAAAGAATTTAAGTATAGTTTTTTATAATTCTTATTTCTAAGTTTATAACGTTTCTAAGTTATTCTAAGTTTATAAGTTCTAAATTGAATAGATTATTTTTTACTTAACATATATTACATAATTAAAATCATTTTACATAAATACAATAGTTTTATGCATTTATTAGAAATGTTATCAGTATACTGTATGCAGTCATTTAAACTTAACATAACATTTTTACATTTATCAAATTATATATTTTTTAACTTGAATATTTATAATTTAATACAAATATTACCAATACTGCTTGCAAATGGTTTGAATCCCGCTATTGTTGTTGTTGTTGATGTCCTGTGCTAGCTAGGCTGGCATTATGGAGTGCGCTGCTCCACTTTTCCAACTGAACCTAATTTTGGTGTGGAGTCCGATTTCTTCAGTACACACATGCCATAGGTACCCGTTTATAGGATAGGAAACCATTCACAACCCATTCATACAAGGTAATAACAAGGTCTGGATAGACAGAAAGAGGAAGTACATCCATGCCCGAACCGGGATTCGAACCCAGGACCTCCCTATCCGCAGTCAAGCATGCTGATTCACTAGACAAGTTGGGAGCTGTGTGAATCCAACTATTTAAAAAATTAAATCAAAGAAGAAAATTCTATTAGATTATTCCATAAAGGAACTTGTGATTATAACAGCCAATGGTAGTATTTTAAGAACAGGATATATTAAATAAATTATCTATATTTGGCTATTCTAAAACAGTTTTTAGAGATTATTTTATACACAAACTTTTGTTTTTTGAAAATATGGATCATACATAATCTTTTACAGTTGTTACATTTCTATGTCCAGCCTCTGCCAGATGAGCTCTACGAGTTTATTCATCATCAAAAAATATATAACCTTTTCCTTTTAGGCTTAATTTGTTATTTTTATTTTTTGACGTAGCTATTCAAAGAAAAAACAATTGATAATTTTTTTCCTCAGTTCATGTCAAAATATCAGGATTTGTAATATAAATACAGATTGGGTTTCTTACTAACTTATATTGTAATTTCTCGATTTGATGAATCATAATTACTGATATTTTTTGTTTTGTTTTGTTTTATCAAAATCTATAATCAAGCATAAAGATTTCTTTTACATGTCTTTTGATTCAGTTAATTCTGTAAGTTGGTTACGGTATCAGTTTTACATTTGATTATTAAAAGTAACATTGTCTTTGAGAGATTACTCTGGTTCAAACTTTATAACTTTTATGTTTCGTCATCCGAAGCAACTGTAATTCTCTTTTTTTAATCTTAGTTTATTTTTTCTTAACATCTTAAAGTGTTTGACAACTAAGAACCTTAAAATCGTATATCATCTAAAGTTACAATGATTCTCTTAGATTTAAATTATTCTTAATAACATCTTAATGAAGTAATTAAAGCATTGAACAAATTTAATAAGCAAAAGTCATGTCTCACTATAAAAGTAGTATTAATTTCCTTATGCTCAATATTGGTATGTACATCTTAAGAGCTTGATTTAATAGTTGAACTCTCTATCATAAAAACATCTAATATCTCTAAATGAGCAAAAGAATTTTTGTAATAATAATTGAGCTTTTTGATAATTTGAGAATACAAGATAACTTTAAGGACATATGTTATTAAAGTCATTTTTTAAAAGTATATATGTTTCGCGTTTAAAATATTTAAAAGAAAAATAATTTAAATCATTTCTGTCAAGTATGTATTACATCAGATCTTTCCCCTGATAAACATTTAAGCAATTTCGTAAAGAGTTTGCTTATTCACAACATTATACTTCTTTAGATTATCTCAAAGTTAGAGCAAATTAGACAAAAATGGAGAGAAAAGCACTGCAAAACAAGATTGCTTATTCTACCATTTCGCGTTTACTACTTCACCTGCACCTGAGAACGGGGGGGAGGGGGAGGAGTTTTGAAATCCCCTTTGCCCTCAGGTGAATAATGAGGTCAATTGCTGACTAAGTAAATGGTACAACTCATTACGCCATTTTAGCAAAGCAACCAATCATTCAGACTGACGTATGATTTTTTTTTCTTTTTATTATCTGCTTTTTGAATTTTGGGCAATTCATATTAATTTCTGTTGATTTTCACTTCTGATATCAATATCCCCAATTTGTAGAAACCTTGAACCTATTTCTTTACTTTTGCTGAGATTCTAAAATAAAAAAAGAATTTTATGGCATTAAAATTGATTTAACCTTTTATAGAATTCATTATAGAGAGTTAAAATAAATTGATTGTGTATTTCAGTTATTAATTTTAAATGTTTATAAATATTTATGTTAATCAAAGTCAAACTGGAAAAAAAGCATAACATGATTTATAAGAATATTCTTTTTATCAGTTGATAACACATTATGATTTGAAATTTAGCAATAATAATCAAAAGTTTTCAAATGATTTCAAAATATGAGTTTTTTCCTATATGAGTTTTTTTTATAGTACTTGAAGAACTTTGCTTAAAGATGGAATCTGAAAAAAATACAACCTAATGCTTTTTAAATTGTTAAATTTTATTGTATCAAATTGCTTAGTCACATTTTTACATATTGTGATTTGAACCCTATTAAAAAAAGAGAGCTTTCCAAGTGTAGATAATACCAAGAAAAGCGGAAGATTTTACATAAGATGAATAGAAAGAATTGCTGGCAGACCGTTGCAATTGATGGGATTTATTGAAGGAAGCTTTATGAGATGACATTGTGAAGCAAAATGAAGATTTTACTCTAAAAAACGTGTGGTACTCATTGAATTGAAAAATAATTTAAAATAGAAATAATTCTAGGTTATGTCATTTGTGTGAGTATTTATTTTCGAGATTTGCGAGAATTGTTTCGAATTACTCAACAACTATTGATTTAACAGTCTTCTGACCTTTTCAATGAATATCAACTTCATTGTTCTTTTCCAATTATATTATCATGGTCCCAACACTTTTAGTAACCATTAGCCCATGCATATGATAGTTCATACAAATAAATTTATGAAACACAGCAAAAGCAATTTCCTTGTTTTCGTAAAAGTGTTTTAATATACGTTCCATTAGTGACACATCAATTAATAACGAATATACGTTTAGTTATATTAACATATTCATCATAACAATTGGAAACCTCGAAATGAAAGTTGAAAACCTTTGTAAGGAATATTTTTACAGCATATTTTGCATCATATTTTTTACTTGCATGTGTCAAAATCACAAAATAAATTTTTCATAAAACTGATGAACACTAATATTGTTTTTCTTTGCTTTATATTTCATTGCATACATAAACTTTATTTTGAAAAATTTATATTACGAATTTTATGCAAACCATTGGTTAAATAATATTTTAACTGTAAGATACTGCCTATAAAGGAATTTTAAATATCCCTACCCAATGTAAAGTAAGTATTCATTATATTTTCTATATAGTTTTATAACATTACGATAATTTTTCACTTTTTTAATTTGTGGTTCACATCAATCCTATGGTTCAAGATTTATAATCGGGGTTTCAAAAATCCTCCAAAATTAGTTTGGTGACTTAAAAGCTTTAAATATCCTCAAATTAATTACGTTTTTTTCTGATTTTTATTTTGTCCCTGTATACTATATTCAGTTTTAACAAATAGTTGTTGTTTAGTAATTGTTACAGAGTGACGTTACTGTTGCATCCATCTGTTGATAAATCATCACGAAATATAGAGTTTTTAGATATTTAAAGAATATTCTAAAAGTTGAAAATATTTAATCATCATTCTTTATATTTATTTTAAATTATAAAACTGTTTTTATTGTTCCATATAATAAGTGTAAATTGATTTTTTGTTAAACGGAAATGTAAAATTTATTTAAGAAAATAAATAAATGTGAATTTATGAAATATATAAACACAAAATATAAAATTATGAACATTTTTTAATTTATCTGCTAACTGTTATTACATTTTCACTATATCTTAGCTTTATTTTAGAAGCTCCAAATATCTGTATGGACATTTCTGTTTTGAGACTTTTTCTGGTAACTCTTAACATCATGATATTTTTCTCTTCTTTATTCATATAGAAATCACATTTTATTTAAAAATTGTTTTCTACATGTTAGAATAAAATCAACATCAAATTATATTAATCTTCTTATTTTTTCATTCCTCTTTTCACATATTCATTTAAAGTACTTGTTTTTGACATGAGAGCAATCTCTAATTATGTCCTTTTCACTTTTGCTAAAATTATCTAATATTGCAATTTAATACAGCCTTTTCTGTTTGTGAGAGTAAATAAATGTCAACAAAAGTGGAAATGATTTATTTGAAAGCAACTCAATCATTCTTACCTGAGTTAATTTACAAACACTTTTCACAAGTGTGTACATAGTAATACATATCCTCTCCCTACTGGGGCATCCCAAAACAAATGAAGGTAGCTTAGGAGGGAGTCGAAGTGACGTTCCCTACACTTGGAGCTCCCTGCTGAGGAGGGTGTTTCTCGCTTGACCCCGACCCCTCAACTGAAGAGAAAAAAATAGCCCTCCCCCTAGCGCTCTTGCTAGGTATTTGCAGCAGGAATAAGAAAAATATGTATGCGACACCTGCTTTGTGGTGAAGCTAAATCCTAGAGAATGGTATTTGTTATTTTGAACCTACCGCCATAAATTCAGAGACGCGGCGAAAAGTAACCATTTCTGACAATTAACTTCCCCACCGTCTTGTATCATTAGACGCGCGCAAGCTTGCTTGGGGATGCTTGATCAGATTCCATTTTACGATCGCCCAAGAATCATTGCTTCATCAAACAAAGGGAAAAGTTCACGACTTTTAGTAACTTTGATTGTTTTATCGGTCCCTTCACCAGACTTTAATGGCATTCCTAGCAAATCCTTAAATCTCTTTTTTCCCTGTGAGACTAGGGGGTTCTTTTAATAAGCCTCTTCAAGAATGTCTTTCGATGCCCGGGCTGAAATTAGATATTGAATACTTTTTATCCCTATTTGTTTGATTTTTTCCCCTCTTGTGATCTTTGGTATGTAAAAATTTCTTAGACCAGGAGAAAGAAATCTTAAGATATTTAGGGAACTTTATGTGATTGTAATCATGTTTAAAAAATGCACATGTTGTTATGAACAAGAATGGCTACTTGCTCTTGGACATGTTTAATGCAGAATATTAGTGACTAAAATATTATTTATTGACATATGTTAGTCTATTTGTTTGATCGAAATAAATAGCTTGTTAAATAAAAGCTGAGAATAAAATTAAAGAAAACATGTTTATTAAATTTCTGTAGGGTGAAGATACCAAGAAATTTTCTAGAAATCAATATACTCTTATAAGTATCGAAAGCTGCTTCCTTAAATAATTACCATCAATATTTAATTTTATTGTTTTGCCTCAAAAAAGAAAATTTTAAAAGAAGGTTTTTTTTATATTTTTTATTACTTTTTTTTATGGAAATTATGGAAACTTTATGCAAATACTCTAGGAATTTAATCACGGTATGGTTATAACTAATTAGAATATGGTGATCGCATTTATTTTTATATAAATATTGCTATTTATGTGTTATTGATTTCCGTCTAATGACATGTATTCAGATGGACATAAAATCAAACAAAATTAGGAAGTATATATGGATACAACAGTTCATGTAGTTTTCACATCGTGCCGTAATTTCTCGATTGATTCGACTGGCGAAGTGTTGCATGCTATTCTCTTAGTTTTTGTGTGCATTTGCAAGAAAAAAATTGAGAAATTTGAATTCATGAGTGATTACAATTATTGAGAGAGGGAGATCATAATGGACTATAGATAAAAGTGCACTTTTCAAAAAAAAAAATGGTTCGCATTTGGTCACAGATATTGTTGAAAAACGATGTTATTCTGTACATACATTTACCGGATTTGATGTTTGAGTGTTCTCTAGATTTCTTCAATTGAGATCAGCAAATACTGCACATAATCTATTAAATGTCTTCCCGGCAGGCACTGACGAGGTAAATAGCTATAAAAAACAGCCTTTAAGCTCTTTGGGGTGTTAAAATTAATGAGACAGCACAAGATTGTGCAGCTCAAGATAAAATAAAAAACATTTCTGTATCAAGAATGACTAAGTTAATTCAACCATCGTGCATTATTTTGGTGAAAATATTGCTACAATGCCTTGACGTCGAAGCAGATCTATGAATATTAACACATCAGAGAGGCTGTTGATAATTATTATCTAAAATGTTGAAAATGCTAACAAGGGTTGGACAACCAATAAGTGATGGGCTAGCATGACAATGTCAAATGCTTGCTAGCAATGTACGTCCTCCACAATGCTACCAACATGATACTGTATGTCCAACCATCATTAGTTTTAAAAAATGAGTTAACTTCATTCTTTCCACAAGATTGGTCATCAATGTTTTCTATTCTTTTCCTTTCGTTTTATCATCTGTGGTAGCATCAAGAATATCCAAAGATAATCGTTGTGTCGCATGTACAAGCTGCTGTAAATATTGATGAATTGTTAGTGCAGATATTTGCTGTCTAGTAATTTTTCAATATATCACTATTTTGCATGAATATGTTGATTTGTACTACTTTGCATGAATATATTGGTTTATATTACTTTGCATGAATGTGTTGGTTTATATTACTTTGCATGAATATGTAGGTTCATACTGCTTGTCATGAATAAGTTGAAAAATATCTACTCATCACAACATGTCCTGTCTATCATGAATGTACGGGATGTTAAGTTTCTCTGCCCTTTTAATGGTAATCAGATTCTTTTAATCTAATTTTCTATTGGCATAACATCTTCTAATTTTAATTAATCCAAGTTCATTTCGTTTATGAAAATCAGGTAACTAAATTTTGTTGTTAAATGAAAAAAATTATTTATTATTTTAGTACTTTGTTAAATAAATATCAGTCTAAGAAGATTATGTTGTTGTTGTTGTTTTCTTATGACACTTGGACAAGCCAAGCTCACTATGCCTTTGGCAGTGCGAATTAAGTTAATAGAGAGCATCTTTCGTTCAGAGCCCCACGAAGGTGAAAGTACGACTTTGCTCTTTTTAAGGTGCCTCGTAATTTTGAACCACGTTCAGGTGACGAGACCACATCTGAGCTGGCATGCTCCTCTCCACATCCACGCCACACCAGCGGAAGGACTTTGGACGTCACAGATTAACGTGGACACGTCTCCAACCCACGAAGCTCCAGCAACCCAGTGAGAGTACACCGTGGTCACCCTTCCAACCACTGCCCACGGCAAATGATGCTTGACTTTGCTGAGCTTATGGAAAATGGCGTGAAGCTACTGAGCCACTGGATCTCAAGAAGATCAACTGTCTAAAATCGATTGATTTAAATTATTTATTCTAGTTACAGATCAGATTGAGTTGAAGAAAACATTAGTGCAATACATTTTTATAAAAAAAATTAAGAGAAGCATATCGATATATTATTACTGAAAAATTCAATATTTAGCGATTTGATTATTCTAAACCGATTTATTTTAATATTTTTGCCCTCCGTCCAAAAGCATTTTCAATTTAAATTCAAAATTATTAATTTAAATTTCATTGTTGCAGATAAAAATTTACATTGTAAAATACATTTTGTGTCAGTAATTCTGTACTTCACGTCAAAGCTATCAATCTTTAAAAATAGCAAGTTATTCGCTTTGTACTCAGAATTAATTGTTTTCATCATCCGATAACAATAAGAAATAAACTAGCTACTTCAGATTAAATGCATGGTCACGAAAAACGAGTCTATATTAAATGTGTAAACACAGGAGAAAAACATCAAACTTTGATGAGTAAGTTCGTGGGAAAGGGATTAAATAGAGAATACCAAACTATATACTGCCATTTTTGTCCTGGATATTCACGAAATGTTATCTTCATTGAAAAGTTCCTAACTCTTGCTAGGAACTTTTATTTAAGAACTCCTAACAATTTTGAATAACTAAGCTACTAATTTCCTTTAATAAAACTGCTGGTGTACACGGAAACTAATTTAAAAATATATTTAAACAGATGTTAAAAGTAAAACTAAAACTGAAATAATAAAAACAGGATATGTGTGTTATTGTGGCCTCAAAAGGAAAAGAAAACGAACTTTATTTGAGGTCCGATGCGCACATTTGCTTTAAAGATTTCTGGGCTCTTACATAAACAATCAGACCTCTTTACCTTAGAAAGAAAACAAAAATGTTTACTTTTAAGGTCTGCTTTTAAAGTTTGGTCAATTCACATCACTAGAATTTAACCATGGAACATCAATTTACATTCTACATAATTTACATTTACATCAATTATCAAAGTATATATTGATGCGATTTTTTGGGACTAATTAAAAGTTTTACATTATTAAAATATTTCAAATATATAAAAATGGCAAAATATGCTGTATTTAGTAACTGTATTTCCATTATTTGTTAAATACGATGTATCTCCATTCTTTTTAAATTTGGTTTTTAAACCACGTAATAATTTTTCTGTTATTAAATATAAGCATTAACGGCATAATACGAATTAAATGTTTATACGAAAAAATTAAAAAATCATATTTTATACTGAATATTTTTCATATTGGAAAATTAATATTTATTGTCAGTATTAAATACACACACACACAATTTTCTAATGATTAATATTTATAATAAAATCACAACACAATGAGAATAGCCATTATAGGTATTTTTATTATTAAATATTATTTTTTAAACTTTTAATTTCATTTTTCTTTTGATATTAATCATTTGTTATTTAAGTGACCAAAAATGGATGTGGAAATGTATAATCTATCTTTAGAAATTGTTCATATTTGTCTGATGAATATAAAGGAAATTTTTTTCTCTCTCCTCATCTTCGCCCCCCTGCCCTTCAATCATAGAAAATAATAATACCCTCAAATTTACACCAATAGACTAGGTATTTGCTCAAAGCGTCAAGTAATTTGAAATTAGTTGCATTCGTGACTTCAGACAATTTCTGCATGTAAATAAAAAAATAATGAAATAAATAAAAGATTAGAATGAAAGACGAAAAGAATAAAGTAAAAACTAATAAAAGCGTAAAACGATTTCGGAGCTTGTTTCCAAACGATCAACTGCAATTATTACGAGAATACCCATCACGGATTTTCTTTCATTCTTCTCATTTTTTATCATTTTCCTTTTCTTCCCACCAACCTATGCACTTGTCAGTAATAGAAGTGGTAAATTAAAGCCAATTCAGAACTAATATTTATCTAGTAAAGTGAAAAAAATACCTTCCGAATTGTATAATAGCCTCTCACTAAATTTCGGATCTTTAATAATCGCTTAAGAATACTCGTTCAGGTGTTAGTTCCAGAGCCATTTTCGCAAGATTTATTACGAATGTTTCGATGAATGTGCAATAGATGGCGCTGATAGTGGCAACCTTAAAGCTTAAACAAACACAATTAGGATAAGGTGGCAACAGATGACCTCTTGTCCATTTATCAAAGGTTTTTATAATGAAGAACATATCTACACCTATAACACATCCCAATCGTAGAGCAAAGAATTTCTCCATTTTGACAGGTTATCGTTTTTCACTGCTGAGAGCGGAGAATTTGACATCGAAGTTAAACCTCTTTTTACTTCCTCATGATACTTTGTTAAACACTGAATATGACGGCACACGTTACACATTTTGGATGTCAAAGCTCATGTTTTTAAGTAATACACATTAAATATCTTTGGACAACTACAAAGTTGCTGTAAATTTAAACAGACAGCCGTATTGTTGTTTACTCTTTTGATTCTTTTTAAACTTTATATAAAATCACTTCAAATTACAATATTTTATTCTCAAAAGAGGAAAAGTAAAAACATTAAGCAAAGAATGAAATTCATAGAAAAAGTTATGAATCCCTAAGCTTATTTTGTATTATTATTATTATTTGAGAGAAACACAGAGAAAATATGCATTTCATTAACTTTATTTTTTATAAAAGGATTTACTGGTCTTACATTAATCCTCAATTTTTTTTACTTTATATTTCTATTATAATTTTAAAATATCTTATCTCTCTATTTAATTTTTATTAATAAAATTAAATTTAAGATTACTGTATCATTTTTAGTCCGGACTTCAAAATCTATATGTAATACTTTTGTTAAATATTTATCTCTCTAATGTAATACTTACTTTTGAACATTATGTTTGTGTATAAATATTCAAAAAATGCTTCTCTTGAATGTTATAAATAGGATACATGTGGATAAAATGGATATCATTCTCTTTGCAGTAGTCTATCTCTCTAATTCACCTAATCATATTGCCCACAGGCAATTGGAATTTTCCCAAGCACCAGCCCCTGAGAATGTGCTTGTAGAAAGTAAAAGTCTATTTCACCCTGTAAAACAATGTTCAGAATTGAATCTGGAACCTTCTATATTGAGAATCAATTACTTGAAAAGAGGTTCCCAAATTTTTGCTTAAATCAATTCTTTTTAAATGAATGATTTTCTTTATCTTATCTTCTCACATTTTTATCTATAACTCACATTACATAGTATAAGTGTAATGTTTCATGTGAAATACTTAATAGTAATTTGAATAAGTAAGTGCGTTAACAAAAAGTCAAGTGGTTTAAAAGTTATGGCACTTGTTCAGAAGTGATGAGGCGAACCTGCCTAAAAGGTTCTCTTTTACTATTATAATAATGAGAAACAAAAAAGTGACAAAATTATGTAGAAGAGATCGAATACGATACAAAAGGTAGCTAATTGGGTAGCTTTAGCCGAGAACAGGCAATTAGTGCCTTGAAAAAAATTGAACATTTTCTAAAAAATTGAAAAAAAACTGATGTTTTATTAATTCTGTACTGTTTTTATTTTAAATTTTATAAAAACATAAATATAATTGCAAAAGTATTACCATTATTTGTTGGCTATACATTATAGATTGATATAAGTAATTGTTCATGTTTTATTAAAATCGAAAAAAAAATCATTGCCAGATTAAAAAATACTGATTTAAATTGCTTTATATCAGAAGAACCTAGGGATTATTTAAGATGCAGTGGATTTTTTAGTTCTGCCTAATGTTGCTACAAAAATGAAACTGACAATGCTATTTAACACCTATTCAATAGTTTCATAATTGTTAATTATAGATTCATGGATCATTCTCGTTCTTTGTAAATCTGTACATATACATCATAATATGGATATTATTATCTAATAGTTAAATTCGTTAAAAGTAAAATGAAATGTTTTAAGACATGATTTCTCGAAATAGGAAATATAAGCTCTTTTTAAACTGTCATTAATTCCTTTAGGTAAATCCAGCCTCGGTTGGAAATCCATGCTTTGTCCTAAAAATACCTTTAACTGTTAAAAATTATTTTCTTATAATTAACTATTGAACGATCTTTTCCTTTGCTTACTATCAGCCACCAAGGATTTGTTAACTAACTTAATGATATCGCTTGCGTTACCCAAATTTATTTATTTTAATCAATTTTTCTAAAAAATATGTTAATTTTATTTAAAATTTAAGCATCATTTGTTTTTTAAATAAATTTTAATAAATTTAAGAATTTGTATCCAAAGTTTTTGTGGTATATTCTATCATTGGTATACTATTAAGTAAGAGCTTTTATATGTAAAATCATTTCCAGACTATCAATAATATAGGATTTAAGAGTCGAAAACTTTATGAATTGAAAGCAAGCTTCAAAGGATTTAATTTTGTGTATTTGAACTTGTTAATAGCCAAATTAAACGTTGTTGATTTTGCTTCTTTTAGGTAATTTAGAAGTTACCAATATGTCTAAAACTAGGAATCTTAATAGTAAAACTATTTCTAAGAGTCAAGAAGCAAAAACATGAAAGCCACGTAAAATAAAATAAAATATATACCATACAACCATTTATATTTATCTATCATACATTTTTGTGAATACCTTTTGATTAAATCTCATCAAGCAATTATATTTTTCAATTTTTGAAAACACGCGCAAGTAAACTTTTGTAGATATGGTCTAGTAAAAACAAAATTGTTTTTATTGATTATGAATTTATTTTAGTCAATGGACACGATGCACAAAAACGATCTATTACTTAATCCTGTTTTGTGATTCTAAACTTACTCAACAGATAAAAGGTGTTGCTGTTACCTATGACATTTAGACAAGACAAGCTCGCTAAGCCGTTGGCTAGCGAATTTAAGTTAGTAAAGGTGCATCTTTCTTTTAAAAAGAGCACCACGAGGGTGAAAGTACGACTTTGCTGTCAATACTTCTCCGATAGATGGCACCACCAAAGGATCTACTTCCTCAATTTTGACATTGATCTGGAGGGGGGGAATTTTCTCCAGTACACCCATGGTAACTGCTCAACGACCGACCACAGGACTTCCAATTCCACAGATTTAACGAACACGTACATCGCATGTACTCTGTGGGTCTTTAGCGGCATTGGAAGTCGAACCCCAAACAGAAGACAGATGCCCTAAACGCTAGGCTACCACGGCCCACAGATGTAAGGTTAATCATATAAATAACATATATGAATCGATAACAGTAAGCAATGATTTTTTAATCATTTAGCTTTGTGATAAATTTAGATTGCTCTCTGTTGCACTACTTAACTTACTGAATTTTTATAAACTAACATAAAATTTGCTCAATTATGGAAGAATTCAATTATATTATATTTCTCCTATTAACACTTTTTGTCCCCCGAAAAATTATATTCCAAAGAAATATTTGTCCATAGTACTATTATGTCTACTTGTGTGATTTAGAGTTGATATTTTATAAATCAATATATTTACAGAACGATAGCTGTAAATAAAAGCAAAAAATGTGTATCGTATCATTACAGATTAAAAAAATTCTTTTTCAGAAATAAATATATCATCTACGTAAAAAAAAAAATTACTAATAGAAATCACCCCCAAAAATTAAAATTAAACTAATTAATATCAAATGAAAATCAAATAGTTCAGGTAAAATCATAAAAAGGCTTTTTTTTTTTTATTTATTAGTCTTATATATTTTTTACGAAAATTTTACTGTACGTTTAAATAAGATGACTTTTTTGAAGAAAAAGTAAAGTAAAATTTTTTTGATAAAAAAATGGATTCCAAATTTTTTTTAAAAAAAAACTTGATTTATAGTTAAAGAGTTAACTAATATTTGTAATATTTTCTATTCGTTGATATTTATAAGTAATAATAATTTACTCTATTGTGTTATGTATACACCATAATGCTTGTTTCAAATCATAACCTTTTGTAAGTACCATCCCCTGCGGTATATAACAAGAATAAAATTCTATATTAATATATGTTAAATATACATATATTATATAGAAATATATTTTATGTATTTTGAAAATATAAGCTTGTTTTCATAAACAGAAGAAATATTTTTCTGTAAATTAAAATATTTATAAATTTTTTTAAATTTAACAAGTTTTCTTATTAATTAAGTTTTTGAATGATAAACTGCAAAAAAATCAATTTGTAATTTTCCTAAATAACATTTTAATTCGATGCAACTATTATAATTAAGAGTTCCAACAAATTATTAATTAATAACTCATCCTTGATTATATTCGTCCAAAAGATAATAAATTCGCAAAATTTTACACAAAATCAAACAGCATTAACTATTTTTTTTAAGTTAATAATATTTCGTAGCAAAATAATACTACATTCATAGATTAAAACGCAACTTAAAAACAGAAAAAAATAAATAAAAGCATTGATTATCATAGTTTTAAAAAATTATAGGGTGATTTAACAAATATGTATCAAAAAATTTAGGAAAATAATAAACTTATAAAAATATAATTTTATATGTATTTCTAGACTTTCTATAACATTCATTTTAGTAACTTGTCTTCATTGCCTTTCTTCATAAAAAATTAAGGGAAATAAACAAAATATGTCTAGTAAACTAAGTAAAATATATAAATGAATAAATAGAGACTAAGTAATAAAATAAAATCGTAAAATTTTCTAGATGATTTTTATACCTAAGAGATAATAAACATTCTCATATGAGTATGTATATAAATACCCTATTTTAAATAGAAATGCTTTATGACTTTAATATATTTAACATGCTATTTATATTGCAAAACATTGCGTCGTCAACTGCACCATTATCATCCACCCGAGGACATGAAAGTAGAATGTTAGTTATTACACGAGGAAAAATAATTCCCTAATTCCAAAAGGCTTCCCTAATTGCGGGGAAAATATATATCCGAATTAAATATATGAGCATTACTCTAACAAATGAGAAAGATAAAAAATAAAGGGTGTCAAATTACGCATTTATCAACACTATAATAAACGAGGGGAAATTGTTGCTCGAACAAAATCGAAACTCAATCAGAATTTTCCTGTCAAGAGCTATTAGGCGGTAATGGAATGAGATTCTCCAGCTGTGCTAACGAGCTGTCAACCATTAATTTGTTGGTTAAGAAGTGTTCTTTGTCCCCTCCCACTCCAAACACACGAAAAGCTGAATCTGATTCATCGAGTAATTACACTAGGCAACATTTCTTTCCATTTGTAACGATAATTACTTTTTGTTCGAAAGATGTATAACCCATTTAACGACTCTACACGACGAAACAATTCGTATCGCCTAAAAGACAGCTTTCTTTAAAAATATACATAGGACTCGTTAAAAGTAATTTTGTTCATACTTTTACCATTATGAATTTTGTTCTTTTTTAGAGTTTCATTATTTTCTGCATATTTGACATTATTATCCGTTTTTGTGCTAATTATTAAAGTTATGGAGTCCATACTGAGTGAAGTATTATACATATATTGTTTATTCCTGACATTAGTTGATTGGTATTTCAATCGGGCTAAAAATTCGCGACAGAAAATCTTAAATGTGACTAATACCGTTTTCTAATTTATATATTTTTTTCCGAAAGTATATTCAAAAAAATAGTATTAAGATTTAAAAGAGACTGTTTACAAATATTCCAATTATTTATTTATTATTCTATTAATCAACGAACTTTTTAAAAATTTAAATATTTCTTACTGATTTAAACTAACCCTTTAAAGTGGATGTTTTGTCATGTCTTTTTCAGTTTTCCTGCTTTGAAAAACTAACTCATGAAAAAGCTTTTTCTGCTTTTCCATGAGTTAATGGCTTAAATCTGTGGAAAATGGCTTCTCAAATCGATGCTTTGCTCATTATATAAGAAATCGTTTTATTAACAAAATGAACTTCAAAAGTATTCTCAGACATTCGTTGATGAACTTCGCCTTTCTTTGCTGCCGCTCGTAGAATGTAATTTGAAAGCAGGCAGAAACGCCGTCTCAATACTATGTGATGTGAATGAAACGTCATGAATATTTTAAACCAATGAGAATCTTAATAAAGTATTAGTGTACTCAGGATCTTAACTGTAACGAAATAAACACAACCACTTAACCACTCTGATATTTTTGTGATATATTTGGTTTTCGAATCTAGAATTACAAAATTTATGAGTGATCAAAATACTGTTGCCAGTATCAATGTACTTTCGTTGATGAATTATTTGAGGATTAAATTCCTCAAGCCGTACATATCTTGGAATAGATGATAAAATGCATTTATATTTTCAATATCAACTTCGGAATAAAAACAATGTCCACACAAATTTTATTAAATTTAAAAACAGCACAGTTAGATCTAGTAAAGTTTTTAATTTAAAAATAGCATCATTATAAAAGTAACACATAATTGGATCAAGTGCTTAGGATGGATATTATATCATTTCAGAGTGTGTGTATAATTTTAAGCAAAAAATTCAATTATCAACCATTTTTTGATAAGATGTGCTTTATCATTTTGGAAAAGGAATAATCTAACATTCACATTATGTAGAATTCCTGAAAGTATTTAGTCGCCTACCAATTTGCTGTGATGGTCTTCTGTCCTTCCAATTTGTCGGTTCGGATCATCATTTATTTTAGAAAACAGCAGTATGCATAACTTTTTTATGGCATGCGGTCTTTCCAACATTAAAAATCTAAAATCATCTTTAAGATCTCATTTCACTTTCTTGACGTGTTGGATCTTTGAAAACGTACTATGTTCGCTTTAAACCCAAAACGATTTTAGAAATAATATAACAATGTTTTTAAATTAATTTAGGGATTTCTTTACCAATTCTTACATTCTTCACTATTTTCTATTAGTGGTCAGATAAACTGTGGAAATTCTGAAGCCATTTATTTACTTTTTTCATGGGCAATTTTATCATGTTAGGGCATCGGCCTTCCATCCAGAAAGGCTGGGTTCGATTTCTAATGCAGATTAAGACATACCGGCGTTGTACGTGCTTGTTAAATCTGTGGAATTGAATGTCCTGTTGAGCAGTTACAATGGGTGTAATGGTATGGAGAAAATTTCCTCCCCTTTCAGATTAATTCAAAGTTGAGAAAATGGATCCTCTGGTGGTGCCATCTACCAGAGAATTCTTAGAGCAAAGTCTTACTTTCGCCTTTGTGATGTTTCGCTGAATAAACGAAAGACGCATTCTTCTGACTTAATTTTGTAGCCGTCGGCAAACGAGCTTGGTTTGCCCAAGTGACATAAGTAACAACAACAACAATTTTATATATGACAGATGAAAGTTGTTAAGAACCTTCGCATCATTTGAAAGAATATCATCGCTTAACATTTTCAGTATGGTTAATGCTATTTTCCGGATACTGTATGCAGTAAGCATATTGTCACGAAGATTTAAGTGAACGCACCGTTGATTTTAAACAAACAAGTTTATTGAAGGAAAGTAGCGACTTGTAACCTTACAAGTTCGAGAAGTTGCCCACGACTAGTGGGTATAAGCTTTTATACAGTAATAGAATATTCGAGAAACAACTAATTAACATAACAAAGAAAGGTCTAGAATGTTGGAGAACATAAGGCAACAATAATTAAGGAAACAAACAAAAAATCCATACTTTGGATACAACAGCCGTGGCTAGTATCGAACCCGCAACCTCTGGGTTTGGATCGCGTGCTTTGACCACTCGGCCACTGAGCTCGTTAGTAAGCTTTCTCTATCCGGCATTGCTCCTCTCTCAAAAAGACAACCTCTCGCTGCTATTTGGATCTTGAGCGTGTTAAAGGTCCTTGGTAAACTTCTGCCTTCTTTTCCGGAAGAACGACACCTTGATTTCGTCCATCTTCAATGTCGGTCTGCTTCACCGGATCATGGTACGGCTTCATATGCAAAACATGGACAACATCTTTTAGTTTCGTTTTCCGGGAGGCAGGATAGAAATCTTGCATTTCGTAGGTGACGTCGGATAAACGGCACAGCACTTGATAGGGCCCAAAATACCTCCTTAAGAGCTTCTCGGAAAGACCGACCTTTCGGACTGGGGTATAAACCCATACGAGGTCTCCAGGACTATAGGACACCATTCGGTGTTTGGAATCATAATGTCGACGGTCTTTATCTTGCGCTCTTAGAGTATGCGTTCTGGCCAATTGTCTCGACTCTTCTGTCCTGGAAATAGTCTTGGCTAGGTAATCGTCCGTTGCATCATCAGGCAAGAATGGGAACATTGTATCCAGCGTCGTTTCGGCTTCATGTCCATGGAGCAGGTAGAACGGCGTAAATCCTGTTGTCTCCTGCTTAGCGGTGTTATAAGCAAACGTCGCAAATGGCAAAATTTCGTCCCAGTTTTTTTATTCGATATCAACGTACATGGACAACATACCAGTTAGAGTTTTGTTAAAGCGCTCCGTCAATCCATTCGTTTGGGGGTAATACGCCGTCGTCATTCGATGATCGATTTGGCACAATTCGACTAGTGTGGATACACGTCTGGACTGGAAAACGGCACCACGATCTGTAATAATGACTCGACGAGCTCCATGTCTCAGAAGAATCTCTTCGAGCAGAAACTTGGTGATTTCTTCGGCTTCAGCAGTTGGTAAGGCTCAGGTTACTGCATAGCGTGTAGAGTAATCTGTGCAGACCACGATCCATTTATTTCCACGGGCAGACTTAGGGAACCTCCCAAGCAGATCTATCCCAATGCGGTGGAAAGGTGTGACAGTAGGAGGGATGGAAACCAGGCGTCCAGTTGGTGGTTGCGGAACTGATTTACTCCGTTGGCATTCTCGACAATGCATGACGTACCGCACAACATTCCGGTACATCCCCGGCCAATAAAATCTTTTCCTGATTCTGCCGTACGTTTTCGTAAAGCCAAGATGCCCTGCGGTAGGAGCGTCGTGGAAATGTTTAAGTATGTCCGCTCGTAGATGCTTGGGAATGACAGGCAACCATGGCTTCCCCGCTGGATCAAAATTCTTTCTGCATAGGACTCCGTCAATAAACTCAAATTTCTTCTCCTCGATAGAGGGACCAATCTTTGAAAGGATTATTTTTGTCATGTCTGGATCTTTCTTCTGTTCGATAGCGAGGTCTATACTCGTGGTTACAGCAATAATTGGTCTTGCGTCTCAGTCGCTTCATCCACGGGATTTCTCGAGAGAGTGTCGGCATCATTATGCTTCCTCCCAGATTTGTATTTTACCGAAAAATCATGTTCCTGGAGCCGAAGAGCCCACCTCGCCAGCCTGCCTGAGGGATCTTTTAGATTCATAAGCCAGCAGAGTGAATGATGATCCGTAACAACGGTAAAATGTCTTCCGAACAGGTATGGCCGGAATTTATTAATAGCCCATACGACGGCAAGGCATTCTTGTTCTGAAGTAGAATAATTCCTTTCGGCCTTTGACAGGGTTCTGGAGGCGTATGCTATGACTCTTTCGACTTCATTCTCAATTTGAACCAAAACTGCTTCAATACCATATCTGCTGGCGTCGGTATGAATTTCTGTAAGGCATCTTTCGTCGAATATCCCCAATACTAGATCAGATGTAAGCGCCTCCTTCAGGTTTTCAAAAGCCTGTACCTCTTTAGGACCCCAATGAAATTTCGCATTGCCTTTCAACAGTAATTTCAAGGGCTCGGCGAGATAGCAAAAGCCCTTAATAAACCTTCGGAAGTATGAGCAAAGTCCAAGAAAGCTTCGTACGTCATGTACGTTCTGTGGAGTAGGAAAGTTGCTCACGGCTTTCACTTTGTCAGGATCTGGACGGACACCGTTACTGGATACGAGATGGCCTAGTATTTTCACTTCTTGGGCAGCAAAAAGACACTTCTTGGGGTTAAGTAGGAGTCCAGCTTCTTGAATGCATCCCAGAACTAGTTTTAACCGGATAAGGTGGTCTTCAAAAGTTTCTGAAAAAACTACTATGTCGTCCAGGTAACACAGGCGCATAGTCCATTTGAGATGGCTTAGCAAATTATCCATCATTCTTTCGAAAGTCGCCGGTGCATTGCAGAGTCCAAACGGCATGACTTTAAATTCGTATAAGCCTTCAGGGTTAATAAATGCCGTCTTTTTACGCTTCATCCACTTCTATCTGCCAGTAACCAGATCGGAGGTCCATGGAAGAAAAGAACTTGGTGCCTTTTAAACAGTCTAGAGTGTCATCAATGCGGGGTAGAGGATAAACATCCTTCCTCGTGATGCTATTCAGTTTACGATAGTCTACGCAAAAACGCCAGCTTTTATCTTTTTTCTCACGAGTACGACGGGAGATGACCAGGGACTCTCAGATGGCTGGATAATACCTTGGTCAAGCATTTTCTCAACCTCTTCCCGAATTATAAGTCTTTCAGTCGGTGAAACTCGGTAAGCCCTTTGGTAGATTGGAGTATGATCACCAGTATTGATCCTATGTTTCACATTTGTCTTTGCGGCTGACGACTTGTTAGATTTTGTAAAGAAAACGCAAATTAGTTCGGCTAATTTGCGTTTTCTTTCACTGCTCAACTAAGGGGATATCATTATGGTATAATCTATACTGGAATTCGTCGGCTCCTGCAATGTACTTTTACTTTTTGTTGTATCAGCAATCTCGCATACATGCCCGTCATCCAGGAGCTCGGCTTCGCCTATGTACATCCCTTTAGGAATGACTTGATCTTTGGCCTGCATGTTGGCAACCCAAATTTCACTTTGTCCATTTTGGTATAAGGATACCATGGATGGTACAGCAAGGTTTCTTTCAAGCAGCAAATGTCTATTGCTGTTCACGATTACGCTTATGTTTCTTCCGACATCTAGTCCTGATATGGCTATTCTCGTCAATGAGCGTGGCTGAAGCGTGTAGTCCTTCGTGGCATACAGCTTCCAAGCTTCTAGCGCAGTGGTTTCTAGGTCAGTCTCTTCCAACAACAGTTCACTCCGGCCACAGTCTATCACGGCTTGAGAAGCTTCCAAGAAGTCCCATCCGAGGATTACATCGTGACTACAATGCCGTAGAACGATGAATTCAAACAGCAGCTCTCGTCCGTTTATAACGACACGCAAAACGCATTTTCCCATTGGCCTAACAAAACTGCCATTAGCGACTTTCAGTATAGTGTTCTTGGCGTCAGTAAACATAACTTTCTTTAAGGATCGACGAAACTTATCGGAGATGACAGAAAATGAAGCTCCCGAATCCACTAGGTCACAGATCGGCTGATTATTTACCATGACGTCGAGGTCATCTTTCATCTTTGCGGCTGATGGAGGATTTTCATAACATGCGGCCTCACCTCCCCGAAAGGTCGCTGTGCTCAGTTTTTCTCGTTTCTACGGCTTGGAGACCAACTTGATCGACGATATGGTGACGGTGATCGGAAAAGACGGGTTGGTGATCGGCCTCTAACAGGACTAGGTGAAGAACGGCGTACGAGGCTTGGTCGGCGCAACTCTTCTTCAGCGTTAGCGTCGTCGAAGTTCCGTCAGAGGGCTCGATAATTGTCAAAAACGGCTTTCCTCTCACGGAAATAGCGTACGACGTGTCCAGGGCGTCCACAGTGAAAACAAACTGGTCTGTTGTCGGCCGTTCTCCAAAGGTCAGTTTTCCTTGGCTGTGGTGCTGATTTCTGGGCGGGGCTACAAGGTTCTCTCATCACAGCGGCTGCATAAGTGGGACGTCGTTGGGTGCCTGCAGACTTTGCGACAACTGGTGCCAAAACTCTTTCGACTTCGTTTTGGATGACGGTCTGTAGCGGCTGGGAATAGGAGTCCAGAAACTCCTCGGGTCGATTAACTATTCGATGAACCGCTTCTTGTACAATTCTGCGGATAAGGGACACCAGGTCTGGCTCGTCCTCCATGGCTGCTACTGGTACGACATTTGGTAGTCTTTGAAATCTTCTTGGACCAACTCTTTTCTGCTTCGTGTCTTCAATGTAGTTGCACCACTTGATGAAGTCAGCTGCAGTCTTAACTTCTTTCATTAAGAGCACCTGGTAAATATCTTCAGCAACGCCTTTCATTAAGTGCGACACTTTTTCGTCGTCGGACATCGAAGGGTTGACCTCGTGACAAGGCCCTAATACACTCTGAATGTAGGACTGAGTAGCCTCTCCTGCCTTTTGAGCCCTATATTTCAGTTGCTCTTCGGCCTTCTTTTTGTACTTCTGACGATCGCCAAAAAGTTCATTTAAACCTTTCTTGAATGCGTCCCAAGAGTCCAAGGCATCCTCATTATTTATGTACCACTGCTTGGCTGTACCGTCTAGGAAAAAATAGACGTTCGCAAGGCACATCATTTCATCCCATTGGTTGAACTTGGCCACCCGATCGTATTCTGTAAGCCATTTCCTGGGGTCATCTCCAGGCTCTCCACGGAAGGTTGATGGGCTCCTTAGTAGCTGGTGGGTAGGAGTTACCACGACTGGCTTCGTATCTTCGGCCATTATCTGCTTCTTCCCTCGTTCTGGAACGTAGAGACCAAATTCCGGGGGCAATCCTCTTAAACGAAGACTTCTGCGAATACTTTCAGAATTATCCACAATGGTGAAATCGGTACCCGGCGCTTCCACCAAATTTGTCACGAAGATTTAAGTGAACACACCGTTGGATTTAAACAAACAAGTTTATTGAAGAAAAGTAGCGACTTGTAACCTTACAAGTTCGAGAAGCTGCCCACGACTAGTGGGTATAAGCTTTTATACAGTAATAGAATATTCGAGAAACAACTAATTAACATAACAAAGAAAGGTCTAGAATGTTGGAGAACATAAGGCAACAATAATTAAGGAAACAAACAAAAAATCCATACTTTGGATACAACAGCCGTGGCTAGTATCGAACCCGCAACCTCTGGGTTTGGATCGCGTGCTTTGACCACTCGGTCACTGAGCTCGTTGGTAAGCTTTTTCTATGCTGCAATATCAGCTGGAATTTTATAGAAGACAACATTAATCCTAGGTGTCTTTCCTCCCAAAAAGAATTACAACCTCCTTAATAACTTGAATATAAATTATTTAAGTAAATTGGCAATAAATGGAACTTTATTTCCAAACAGTAATTGTAGACATTGTGAATGCATTGCTTTTTATTTATTTCCATTTTAAATTCATTATAGACTAATATTCTTGTTTCAATTCCGTATTTTTCTCTAACATTATTTATTCTAAGTTTAACTATTTGCAAGCTACTATTAAAAATCCTCTATTTCGAAAAAATAGTTCATATTTCAAAATCTAATAATTAATTTTTTCTAATATTTTTCATCTGCGCATATCTAAAAATTTTCTAAGTGGAATTCGTATTCAAAAATTAATAATGACTTCAGACAGTTTATAAAAAAATGCCCGAATAAATATTTATAAATATGCCTCTGTAATTTTGAACATATTTTCCAGAAATGAATAAAAAATCAGAAATAATCAAATGAGCCAAAAAGCTCTGAAAATCTTTTATAAAGTAATTTTATTTTATTTCCATTTTTTAGGAAAACATTCTTAGTAATTTCTTTCGTATATTTCATTTGAACATCGATTATAGTGTTGTTAATAAAAAAAATAGTTTTAACGTTAATTCATTTAGTATAATATGTGAATCCGATTCATTAATGTACATTTGTAATTATACGAGATGCAAAAACAATTTTCCTTTAATCTATATTCGTACTTGCATCACAATTAAAAAGCGGATATTATTATTAATTGAAAACAATTTCATGATCATCCGTAAAGCTATGTTTTGAATTCTAACATTAAATATTTATGATATTCCAGAAATTTAAATTTATTTCATCACAAAGTCTTATAATTTTATCTAAGTTATTTACAATAATTTTAATGAAATAATTACTTTTTGTTCTTATGGTATACTATAATACATTCATGTCCATAAGTTATAGATAATTCAAAATCACACAGAAATTGAACTCTAAAATAAAAAATTTCACATGTAGAATTATCACACACATCTTGAAGAACAATATGCAAATTACAAGAAACCACCAGATGGCGCCGATAGTACGTCACAATGACAAGAGTGTAAGAGACGGATGTATAAGGAATGGTTGCAAAGAAGTAAAAATTGTTCACAAACGCTTTAAAAGCCTTCAGTGCAATAACCGCATAGTTAAGGCACAAAAGAAGTATTTGGATGATGTTTTACGTGGTAGAATTATTGGCCGTCTGGAATAAGGATGTAGCCAACTGGAAGTATCCGAGGAACTTGGAATCACCCAAAGTGTCATCTCCAGGCTTTGGCAACGGTTCCAAGATGATGTTAATGCGAGTAGACGTTGCAGCACAGGTCGCCCCCGAGTTACAACACGGAATATGGACCGGTATTTTGCAGTTACTACTAAAAGAAACAGACGGAGCACAGCATCAGATCTGTCTCTTCATACGACAGTTTCAAGGTAGACCATTTACAGACGCTTAAGGCACATTGGTCTATATGCTCGTAAGCCTGTCAGATGTGTTCCACTTACCACAACTTAGTGTTGCCTGCAGTTAGCCTGGAGTAGAAAGCATGCATTGTGGACACTGTAACAGTGATCTTGTATGATGTTTTCCGACGAGTCCAGATTTAGCTTTCAGTCTGATTCTCGCCAGACTTTCATATGTAGAGGACCAGGTATCCGTTACCAACAAGAGAACACCATTGAACGACGCCATTATGGTAGCGCAGGATTGCTCGTTTGGGGAGGAATTATTCTGGATTCTAGAAATAACCTGTATGTTCAGAATGTAACTATGACAGGCCACATTTTTTGGGATGTCAATCTGGAACAACATGTACGTTTGTTTCAGGGAGAAATAGGTGCAGAATTTCTGTTTATGGAAGACAACGCCCATCCTCACCGTGCAAACATTATACACGAATGCCTTCAATTGGACTATATTACCCGTATGGCCTGGCATCCATGCCCACCAGACTTGAATCCAATAGAGCATGTGTGGAACATGCTTCGCCGACGAATTGCAGCCCCTCAACTCCCTCCCACATGTCTACTGGAGTTTCGGAGAGCATTGCTTGATGAGTGGTGTAATATTCTCGAAGATGAGATCGATAATTTGATACTCAGCATGCCTAGGCGTTGTACGGCCTATGTTACATCGTCTGGGGGGCATATTATGTATTAACCGTCATACCAACCATGTTATATTGGTTTTTATAAATAAGTTCTTTTGTGAAATCGAGGGAATAAAAATCGAAATTTTTATTAATGATGTCAAACATATAACATCTTTTTTGCTCTTTACCTTTTCTATAATAAATAGACTTTACAAATAAGTCACGTTTGTTTTGCTTCTGTCTCTTTCTTTGTCAGAACTTGAATTATCCTTAATTTATATATATATATATATATATATATATATATATATATATATATATATATATATATATATATATATATATATGTACATGGATGGATGTACGCATATCCGTATTGAAAATATTTAATAAATTCAATTATATTTTCTTTTTTATTTAAAAATTTGCCGCCCAACTTTTCTAATGGTCAGCGTGCCCGACTGTGGATAGGAAGGTCTTGGGTTTGAATCCCGGTTCGGGCGTGAAAGTACTTTCTCTCTCTGTCTATCCTGTCTTTGTTCTTTCTTTGTATGAATGGGTTGTGAATGGTTGCCTACCCTATAAATGAGTACATATGGGATTTGAACAACAACTGCACCCATTTTAAAATAGTTGTTCACATATAAATATTAAAATTTTAAATGTAAATGGTAATTGTTAGTATAATAATTAATGGTAATTGTAAATATAAGCCATATTTTTATTATTTAAAACTACAGTACTAGAAAAAAATTAAATTTTTAATTATTTTTCATATTGATCTAATTAAATTTTCTATTTTTTGATATTTACTCTTAAAGATTGGTATAATAGTCGGTTTCATATTAAATACACACTCTTCCCGGTATAGCAATTCAAAAGTATCCAAAATTTAAAAAGTGTTTGTTTTTAATTTCTTTGTGACTAATTTGGATTTTTAAATATTGATATTTAGTATAAATATAAATATATGCGTGATATTTTTTAACCTCATTCAAAAATAATAAAGTCTAAATATTTGAGATTGGGGAAAATCCTGGAAATTCAAGCAATATATATTCGCAAGTCATACTTAACTTCAATGTTATTAGTCTAAGTACAAATATTGCATGTAAGCAGAATTTTAAATTGCAATGTGAAAAGTCAATTCTCTTAAATTATTGGCATTTTTTTTAAATATATCACTAAATTTGTTTGCTTTTTTAAAATGTAATTCTGTGCCTAATTGTATGAAATGCCAAATATCTAACTTTATTGAATGATACTTAACTTCCTTGTCTTGTTTGATACTATGGAGTTTAATTTCACTTCTTCTGAAATAAAAGAAAAAAATATTTAAATGAATTGTAAAAATATTGGGAAAAAAATCGTACAAATGTTACACTGAATCTTTTTTTTTTACATAAAATATGTAAATTTCATATTTAAAAGCCCCTGAAAATACTGATGTATAATTACAAATAGCTAGTCATACTTTTATCAATTAAATTAAAAATTAATTTCTTTAAAATCTATCATACGTTTAAGAATACCATAACAAAAATCTTAATTTGGTCTCGACCCCCTTCGCTTTCAAACTACAAAATATTATCCCAAAAAGTTGATACAGTATCTCACCCGATATCATCCTTAAATTGAAATCGAAATTGCCATTCTTCCGATAAAGGGTTGAGACCCTCCAACTCTCACCAAACGGATAAAGGTTTTTAAAAGTGTTAAAAAAATGGTCCCTTCTATCCATTGCTACCTATTTCTACACTGTCACAGCGGATTACGCGAGAAAGCTGTGAACGAAATGACGTTATTTGCCATCCATTGGCATGATTACAGTTTTTATGTACTTTTAAAAATTGCGTCGCTATTTTTTTTCGTCTCGGTTTACGACGAAAGGATTGACGATACAAAAATGTCATAAGGCAGATGTTGAATTTCACAAAGAGATTATGGAAAGCATGCTCACTCTGCAGAATATATTCAGATGTTTTGTAGTTTTCAATACGGGGTCTGCAAAACGAAAAAAGTCGTTTGCTTATAGAAAAATTATTTTAATATAAAAGAAATATAAAGAATTTATTACATTATAAGCAACTGTTTTTAGTTATTTTAAACACTTAAAACTGTCATTAAATCTTTTTGTATAGATTTTTATGTGTTTATTAATTAGTTTGTTTTTCGAGAATTTTTCTTGAAATCACAAGATAAATATGGCGCTTTCTATTTTTTTATTTTTATGATAATTGAAAGAAAAAATACTCTATAATAAAATTTTGCTCCTAATAAAATGGTGTAAATTTTTATTATTTAGTGTGATTACTTAAGTTTATTTACCTATCTTAATTTTTTTAATTACATAATTTAAAGCCAAATATTTTCGAATTAATATTTTGTAATATGTACACTAAATTATTGTATTAATTTATTTTTAGAAAATGCAGAAAATAAATGATGATAATCAAGAAAAGTAAACAATGAATTTTGTAATATTTATTAAAACATAATAACAGTAATTTTTAAGTTATAATTATGAGAGATATTTGAAATCCTAAAACTAACAAACATTAATTATTTTATATAGCTGTTATTAATATTAGTTGTTTACATTATAAATTCCTTATAAAATATATAAGTAACAATAATTGTGTCCATCTTTATTTATCTCAAAATTTCTTTTATGATAAAATGAATAGAGATTCGATTAAAATTATAGATTAAGTATTATGAGAAGCTATATCGATTTCAATTTCTTATGAATTGTTTTTACGTTAATAGTTATGTTGTTTTTAAAAAATAGATTTTTTTATTTTTCTTGCTTATTGCTTATTTTATTATGAAATGATTCATATTAGTGTAAAAACCATCGTTTGGCTCTTTTCAAAATAAAATATATATCTTGACCCTTTCTAAAATCTTTCTTACTTGATTAAGAAATGTAAAGCAAAACTACGTCACCTTTATGTAGCTTTCTTAAGAACATTTATTTAGTGTCATAAAATGAGATATTAATCCTAGATTCAATTTCAGTTAAAATGAAAGGTCCTAATTTATTAAGGTATACTGAAAATTTTATATATATTACAAGTAAATGCATGACTTAAAATGATTTTAAGCCCTTTTCTTTTGACTGTTATATTTTATTTAATTATATCAAATTTTATTTTAAATAATTCTAACATAATTGATGTAAAAACATTTAACATCATCAGTTTCAATTTTATAATAACTCCTATTTCAATAAGTTAAATATGTAAACTAAAATTTTAATTATTATACTTATTTCGATAACTTTAATTAACTGATTAAAAATAATCTAATTACATACACAAAGTTAAGCCTCCTAATTTTCCCTTACGCTAGTTTAGATCTTAGTAAATGCTTAGTTAATGAAAAAGCAGCATTAACTATTATTTGTTTCGGAGTAAGCATCTAGACCATTGGTCATCATGGTATTATGGGGTGCATCATTATTGTTTTTAAATCTCAAGTTGGGATTATACATTTTCGCTATATCAACTTTTAAAATCGTTTCTAAAGTTTTTATTCTATAAACATTTAACACTAAAATTTAGTCTACAATCTACACTTTTAGAAGTAAATTACTTATACGCAAATTACAATTACTGATGTCAGTAATTTTCAAAGATTATGTTTGATCATTTTCAATCTAGAGTAACTGACAGAACAGAATAGGATTTTTTTCATTAATATTCAGACTGACTTCAGAAAATTTTAAAAATTATAACCTTAGAAATCCAGATAAAATGAGTATTTGAATTAATAAATTCATGATAAGGAAACAATATATGTGACCTAAATTCTTAACTTGCAAATAAATTAATTTGAGAAAGATAAAACTCTTTATTTAATCCATTACGACTCGTTTATATTATAACTGTAAAATAAATTTAGCCTACTTTTATGATATATATATTGATTAAATCTCCTTCATTTAAATATCAAATAAATTTCACTGCTGCACAAAAATTCCGAAATGAGAGGGGCTCTTTTTTCCAAATTAATTTTTCCAATTTCATAATAAAACGAAATCAATTTTCCAATTATATTTTCTATACTTTTCATTTTCAATTGAATTATATATTTTCTTTGTTGAATTTTATGAGTTGTTTAACTATATACTAAACATGATTCTAGCAGAATTAATCTAAATGTAATATGGTTTTTATGGTTATGTTAAGCCAATTTAAAATGTCATTTTGCGCATTTGACTGTTGAATTAAGGAACTATCATCAAAAATTTAATTTACAAATATTTTGAAACTTGAGAATGTTAAGCATCAGATAAAATTATTGAGATAAATATGAAAAAAAAAAACAATTTGAAAAAAAAGCAGAGCAAGTTTCATTTATTCAGAATAGAAGTAGTTACTGGTGTTTATAAAATCTTAACAAAATAATTTTAAAATAAAATGAAACTGTAATTAAATTTTTTAAAAAACATGCATTTAAATTTTTTATAATTTTTATAACTTAGTTATTGATTTTTAACTGTCGAAAGAATTTTATTTTGTTGACATAATTGATAATTATGAGAAAGAATTTCCTTTGTTTTTAAATAAGTAAAATGCATTAATTATCTTTTATAATACAGACTTACTTATTTTTAGAAGAAAATTAACAAGCTATTCATTCTACAAAACTATCTTCTTGAAATTACAATATACATACTGCGTATCTTAAACATTAAGTGGATGAAAATATAACGGAAACATTTGATCCTAGTGGCATGCTATATAAATGTTATGAATACATTTATATATCTAAATAAAATTAAATTCATTGGCATGGCAGGCCCCATGGAGACTAGGTCTTCAATGCCCACATCTGTTTCTTGACCGAGGGTCCTGGAATGCGAAGCAAATGTCCTGGTTAAGTGGTCAGTCTAACATGAAATTCCTAATGTTTAGTCCCCAAGCATACTAAAATAGTCAGTTTTATCGACCCACTGAAGATATGAAAAGCTGAATTGACTTTGTCCAGCCTAAGGATTGAGCCTTGGACTTGTAACTTGAAAACATGAAGTGTTACAATATGGCGTATTTAAATATTGGAATGTATTCTTTTTTCTGTGGGGAGAAAATGCATGATTAACAAGACTTGTAAAATGTTTTTTGATTCTGTATTCAGTAGTATTTTGGAAACAACACACAGTTTCTAATTGCTCGAATGCAATTATTATTAAAAAGCTTTGTATTTTAAAATAAACTATTGTGGTACGTTTCCATATGTTTATTTCTACTGAATGATTTCTTGTGATTATTAAGCACAGTTGACACTTAAATATTCGCCTTTCAATACCAAGCCATTGTAGAGGATGTTTAACATGTAGAATCAGTGCAGGGTTGTCTAAAAATATAATGTAAGCCGAACATATCAATCAATGACGTGGTGATTTTTACAGCTAATATCCTTATCGGATCATACTTAAAATTAAAAGCTATTTATATAAAAAAAATTCCATTAACTACTTATTTAATCCTATTTTGATACTTCTTAAACATGTTTTTAAAAAGTTGGAAGCGTTATGTATCATATTTTTCTTAACATATCGCCATTTTCTCCAAATCAGGTTGGTTTTTCCGTCTTTAAACAGTAGCATAACTTTTAAGTGGTGAGAAAATGCTGGAATATTTTTATGGTTTGTGGAACCGCGTTGATCATATTAGTCTAGACGACTGAAAAATTTAACTCACTTCCTTCGTGTATAATTCTCAATAAGAGTTTTGTATAATGACTAATCTGCCTAATGACATCAACAGTACAACTCAAAGTTTCGATATTTGTATGAAATGATCGCATGCAAAACTGGCGCAGCTTGTCTTTATTTGGACCTTGCACCATTAAACCCAACCAACCAACGATCGCATGCAAAAGCTTTTATTTGGAATTATAAAAGGGTTTTTCGAAAAATGTTATTTTGTTAAAAAGCCAAATTATAATTTACCTACATAACTAAATATTATATATGTTAAAATTTCAGAGAGAGAATAAAAATTAAGTTTTAGCAAATAAAGTTATATATAGTATATAACTTAACTTTCATAAAATAAACCTTATCATATAAAAATTATTTGATACCTTTGTATTAAAAGCTTGATAAAAGAGATTTGGATGAATGGGAATGTATAGTTGCTTTTCTTATTAAATACTATTTTACTAATCTAATGACTACAAATAATATAGAGACATCACCTTAAATTTCAAAAGAAAACACTTTGCAAAGAAACAACCATTTTCTAGAAGTTCAAATATTAATTTTCCCATTTTGAAAATAATCTGTAAACTTTATATTTTGTCATAAAATGATGAAAAAATGCAGTTTCAGTTTAGTATGCAAAAGCAATATATAGATATAAGAATTGGTGTGTGGGTGTGTATATATATATATATATATATATATATATATATATATATATATATATATATATATATATATATATATATATATATATATATATATATATATATATATATATATAGGTTATAAACATTGATCATTTTTTTCTTTTTAAGATTTAATATCATGAAAAAATAAATAAAATAAATAATTATTCGATAGTGTAGGTGAATTCAGGATTGAAATAACATTTATATTGGAAATCACAAAGCCATTAGAAAAAAAATGGTGACCTGGTATGGAATTACAAAAGTTTAGTATTGCTTTTACAAATTTAGTGTTACATATATATACGATTAAATGGTGAAAATATTTATAAGTTGCTATTGTAATCTAATTTTCTCACCCATAGCTATCCCATTCAAGTTCATTTAAGCACACAAGTTAAAAAAGAAAAAAATAAGCAAAGGAAAAGAAGGTTTCAAAAAATGTGCATATAGACGTTTTTGATCCTACATATCAACCCACAAGTTATAAAATATCAACCCGCAAGTTATTGAAATTAATGAATTAAAAAAGTGCGTTTTGTTACCAAATAGAGTAGAAGGTATTGAAGTGAAATTGAAAAAAATTAGGAGTTAATTTTCCGTTGTTTAAGTTGAATAAAAAGCACAAAAAAGCATTATAATGTGTCGGCTATATATTATATTTCATTGAAAAAATACGCGTTTAAACTCTCTTAATACAAATAAGCTTTATTATCATAATTTAAAGAGACGTCTACGAGTGCTTTTCATTATACAGAGAGAAAGTATTTCAGTAATACCGTAAGACCATATTTATTTGACAGGAAAATTTTACTTTCAAGAATTACTAGAATGGAAACAAAATTAGAGTTGAGCTTTTCTGTGTGACCTATAAGAACCTTTGGTCTTCTATACTGGAAATTTCAACAAGACAATGTGCTTATCACATTTTTTAAGTAGCAAAAGTATAGGTTTTATTAGGAGAAAAACTGAGCCTGTGAAACCACTTTTGAGTTTGGAAACCTTACTTCTACAGAAAAAATAGGATTATTTAAGTTTGATGGAAACTCACTTGCTATGTAATTTTTCTCTGAAAATTAACCTGATCTTGCTATTATGCAAAAGACTGGGCAATATACTTGGTATATTCCTTCAATACTTAACATATTCAAAGGTAAATCACATTTTTGAAATTATGTGAAAAATATAAAAGTTACATTTCCTTATCAAGAAATAAATATTTTAAAATGGGATTTATTATTTCAAAATCATACATTTTACTCCTTTCTTTAAGAATTTTGATTTTATTTTTTTTATTTTGATCTTCTAAACAAAATTTGCTCTTTTTATTTCATTAATTAAGCTATAAATTTCAATAATTGAGAGCTAAATATTTTTCAGTACGTTAAAACACACTTTATTATATCTTTATTTAATAAAGCATTTTTATTTTGCTATAGATATCTATATATTATATAAACTATTTATATATTCCAGTAAATTTTTTCCATATTTCTAAAGACATTTTTTTTCAGATTATTTGCTGAATAATGAGTTATTCCAATAATACGCTGAAATAAATTCAATAAATATCTTATGTACTCCAAATAATTAGCTATAAATAAATAAACAAAAGAAATAAATTAGCAACAAATCTTAAAGCAACATCTTCAATTAGTTCATATTCATAATAAGGTTTTTCTTTAAAGAGCCACTTGATTCTAAAATGCAGAATGTATACTTTATATTAATACAATTTTTTATCATCCTTTACTGAATCTATAAGGTATTTAGCAGAATAAAATTTTTTAGTACTTGATTTGTGTGTATGTGTGTGATTACAAAATTTAAAAACAAAATTTGACAACAACAGCTCAGAACTTCTCATCATAGAAATAACATTCTTAAAGAGCAATTCTTCAATGTTTTATATTTCAGTATTATTATATATATGATAATGTTATTCTCTTTTGAAGAGTAAGACCTACAAAAAATCTACTCAATATAATAGAATCTATATTTGTCGAATCTATCGCAATTCTTATATCAAAAATTTAGGTAGCTTTTAAGCATTAAATATAACCATGTAACTCAATTTCTAAGATGATTTCAATTATGTTAATGCAAAAAATCTCATGATTCATAAGTCTATTATTACTTTTGCAATTTTTATGTAGTCTTATTTATTATTTAGAATCATTGGTTTGAAACAAAAACTAGAATTTTAATCTCTTTACTAAAATTTAATTCTCTTATACATATATTTATGTTGCATTAAAAATTTGAAGTATAATATGCTTTAAAGTTGATACCACCTAAAATATCTTTCATTTAAATAGTACACTACATAATATGAATAATCTTAAAGAATTAAAACGATATAGAAATGAGTTATATTATCTCAAATTAATCATTAAATGAAAAAAAACTAAGTTCGTTCCACACATAAAAGAATTTTTAGGAATTTCATTGTTATATAAATAAGAGTAATTTCATTTTTCATATAAAACGGTTTGAGTTCTTAAAATTCTAAAAACTTTTGATAATTTTTTTATTAACGAATTCAGAATGTTACGTAAAAGAGAATTACCTGAGCAAGAAGTTTAAAAAACTTGGTTTTGTAAAGCTTCTGGAAATTTTGAAAGAGAAAAGATCCTTAAGGATTCTAAAACTGCAGTTCATAATGTTTAAAGTAAAATAGAGCATACATGAGATTTGTGAGCAAGAGTTAACTATAAGCTAGAAGTAACAAGTAAATTTTCACTATAGTTACTATGAAAATTTATATAACTATTCATAAAATGACACCAGAGACAATTAAAAATATCGCACATACAATAAATTGTTTCACTTGAAAATCGAACTCAAATCTTGCTCTTCGGAAACTAAAAGTTGTTTGTTTGTGATGGACAGATAAATTTTACATATCATGAGAAATGACCACTACAATGAGTACTTTAAAAAATAGACTCAATTATTATCAAATCTGCTTAAATAACATTTTATGCCTTTTAATTCACTTTCAAGAGGTTCAGACTGGAAATTTCAGCAAGATAGTGCACCATATTCAATGCAAATCCAGTAAAAAAATTCACTTTTACTAATCCCATGGGAAACAGATGACGAGGAAGACCAACAATTTGGTGGCTTGACTCAGTCGAAAAGGACTTTTTAATCTGATAAATAAGGGACACTGGAGGAGCCTTCTAATTGATATGATCAGATGACAACGATTATTAGAGGCGGCCTTGGCCTGTAACATGCTGTAGTGCATTGGAAGATGAAGAAGTGTACCATGCTATTTGTTAAAATAAACTAAAAATTAGTTTTAGGAGGGAAAAATCAAGGTCTTAAGCTAGATGATTCCCAGTACAATCTATGATTTCATAGAAAAAACTTGAAGGGGGTCATTTGGGTCAAATGTTTTAACGGACTATTACTCTCATTGTGATTCTGCATGCGAATTGAAAATATCTATTATGCGTAAATGTGATCATATTCCCAAGTCTTTACTCACAAACTTTATTAACTCAATGAAAAATCCTGTATAATGAGCTATCTAAAAAAATCAGCATTCTTATAGTTGCGTAAAAATTGTGTTAAATGTTGATTATACCACTTCGCGACAGTTAGTTCAAAGGAAAAATGTGTTAAATTAGTGATAAAATGTTTAGTATAGTTAAATATCTCTTAAAATAATATGTATTTTATTTTTCATTTATTTACACCAACTTAATAAATTTAAAAAATTGCATTATTAACACATTGAGAGAGAGAGAGAATTTAGACTTAATACATCTTTATCACATTAGTTATTAAGATACAAGACACAGACTTATGAGGTAATCTATTCTTTTTAAAGTATCTACACATATCATCATAATAGACGTATTAGACACATCTAGATAACTTTTACATGCTAAGTAAAAATTACGACCTTCAGATCAAAATTTCAACATTCTACATATAGCCATAAAGCAATGGCAATGTAATTTTAAATTCTTACAAGTACTTAATTGAAACTATTTATTTACTTAAAATATTTAATGCAAATGTTATATTTCTACAAACATTGCATTTGATCACAACAATCATCTATAGATGCAACATTGAAATAAAGCTGTAATTTTTTAAGAAAATAACTTTGATTCCTTTAATTTTTGGAGTAAATATTTCATACATCTTTTAAGTTGACATAATAATGAGGCGATGTATTCAGAAATATAAGCAAGCAGAATTCAAAACAATGTTGTTTTCAAATTTAACATACAAAATATTAAACTGAAAGATTAACAATGCTTCCCGTAACAGCGTAACTATGCTTCATGTAACAGCATAACTATGCTTCGCGTAACATCGTAACTATGCTTCACGTAGCGCATAACTATGCTTCACGTAACATCGTAACTATGCTTCACGTAACATCGTAACTATGCTTCGCGTAACATCGTAACTATGCTTCACGTAGCAGAGTAATTATGCTTCGCTTAACATCGTAACTATGCTTCACGTAGCACATAACTATGCTTCACGTAACATCGTAACTATGCTTCACATAACATCGTAACTATGCTTCGCGTAGCATCGTAACTATGCTTCACATAGCATCATAACTATGCTTCACGTAGCAGCATAACTATGCTTCACGTAACATCGTAACTATGCTTCGCGTAACATCGTAACTATGCTTCACGTAGCGCATAACTATGCTTCACGTAGCGCATAACTATGCTTCACGTAACATCGAAACTATGCTTCACATAACATCGTAACAATGCTTCACGTAACATCGTAACTATGCTTCACGTAACATCGTAACTATGCTTCACGTAGCAGAGTAATTATGCTTCGCTTAACATCGTAACTATGCTTCACGTAGCGCATAACTATGCTTCCCGTAGCATCGTAACTATGCTTCACGTAGCATCATAACTATGCTTCACGTAGCTGCATAACTATGCTTCACGTAACATCGTAACTATACTTCGCGTAACATCGTAACTATGCTTCACGTAGCGCATAACTATGCTTCACGTAACATCGTAACTATGCTTCACGTAACATCGTAACTATGCTTCACGTAGCATCGTAACTATGCTTCACGTAGCAGCATGAACAGAATGCAAAAAGCATGTTATGTATTTCATACTGTAAAAAAAACTATCATATTAATATTCAATACAAAATGCTCTGTTTATTAATGCAAAAAAACAGCTGATAACTGTACTGCTGATTTCATTTTAAGCAAATCAATTTCGACTGTAAGATCTGATTATAATTCCTAATTAAGAATCCGCATTTTTACATTTACACGTTTGAAAACACTTTTTATATACAAAAAGAATATTTTGTTTTAGACACAGACACATTTAAAGTTACAAATGGGTTTTCCTTATCAAAATGGAACTCCAACTGTCATCAAAAGAAGGATCAATACACATAAACTTTCAACATGGTATTTTAGGGCGTAGGTTTTCTTTCTTAGGAGGTGTAATCTTACAAGTTTTGCTATCATTACATCACTGCTAACTCAGCAATGGTAAAATTCAAAAAATTTTAACATAGGGTTTGTTACTTGTAAAAGAGATAAAAATAGAAGCGTGAATGCAATGAAACATTTCGTTCTAATCTTCCAAATCAATCACACTCAATAAAACTTTTTTTTTCTTTTTGGAATGCTGCTATTCATCATCCAGAACCAGGACTTGTATCAAAGTTTCCTGATAAAGCAAGAAAATATCATAAAATCCGTAAGTAATGTTATTTTTGTATTCTTACTTTTACATAAAATTGAGAAAATTTTTATTGCAAGATTTGAAAAATTCAAAACATTTAAGAAAATTAAATTTATTAATGATGTTTGATAGATTAATATTTATAAAAGATTACTGTTCATATATTTATAAGTGTAAATATTTTCTTCTCGAGAAAGTCCGAAAATGAAAATCAATAATTATCAAATAAATAAAGCAAATTTTCCATCATTTATATAGTAATTTCAGCAGTTTTTCTCTCTTCAGAAATCAACTATAATAAGATAATTTTAAAAAAAATTATTATAACTAAGCAAATAAAAATAAATATAATTACTTTCAATTAGTTAATAACCAAGCAAACACCGTCTCTACAAAAAATATTAGGGTTTTTTTTTTTTTTTTTTTACAAATACATTATATTTAAAAAAGTATTAAATATCGAAGCAAAAAAAAAGTAATTAATTTAACCTAGAAAGAAAAGTTTTTTTTCAAACTTACCTACATTATATTTTCTGATCAATTATTAATAAGCATATTTGACAGAATAAAATTAAAAATCATGATGGAGTGAATAATGATTATTCTTTTTGTTCTATATTTCAAATTAGAGATCTTTTTTTATTATACTATATATTACTATTCAGACTATAATTAAGCCATATAGTCCGTATCAAAATGTCTTAAAGTGGATTGCAAAATACATTTGATTTCGAAGCAATAATGGAAAACATATTATGTGTGCTACATATTTACAATTTAAAATACGTACTTTGATATATATGTTACATTTGTATAGAAAAGAAACCCTCGATTATATAAATAAGAGTAATTAAGATTGGTTTTAAGATCTTCCTAATTTTAAAGTACATTTACCATAATCTTTTATGTCGAATGAAATCTTTGTTATAGGAAACACAGGTGGCATGGAAATATCAAAATTGAAAAGTATATGTCAGTTCATAATTTTTAGCTTGAACTGACATGCATTTTTCAATTTATTGTTTAAAAATATAAGTTTTCTCCCTGAATTTTACAGCTTCAAACTATAATTTTCCTTAAGTAGTGCGATACTCATTAGTTCTTAGTAAAAAAGTGAGAAAATAATTATGTATATGAAGAAAAATAAGATTATCTGAGAAAACAACTAAAATTAATGAATTTAAAAATCTAATTCATATTGCTTATAATATTAAATTATGAAAATCATATGGAACAAAATTTAGATTACAGATTTCCTCATCGTAACTAAAAGATAAAACAGGAGTTCTTAAGCAACAGAATCTAATGTAGATTATATTGTTCTGTAGAAACACTGTAAGCTTATAAGCTTAGGAAATAAAGGAAGGGGTATGAAATAAAGGTTCCTTCTAAATAGGAATAATTTTGAGCTTTTAAATACAAATTAATGGAGCTGAAATAATTTAACTTTTCTTATAAGACATCGTGCCTTTTCCTTTAGCAGTGCGTAAAATAATAATTTATTGTGATTTTTTATTTTATTTTCTATTTTGGATAATTATTATTTAAATTTTGATACTGATTAATGTACTAGCTATCTTAATTTTTTCTATTTTTTGGTATTTTAATGAAACTCAATTAAAACAAAAAATATATATTGAATAAATTCTTTAATTTTTCCTCAGTTAATATATTTTCTTTGCAAAACTAAATTAGATATCTGAACTCCACATTACATTTATCAAAAAAATTTTTTGTGTTGTTTATGAATAACTCTCAATTTAATTTACTTTATATAATATATACTAATTGCTTATTAAATACATATTGTTTCTATCTAAACATCCCAAATCTGAAAATATTATATACTACCGTAAAATAGAATATAATAGCAATTGGGATATTTTCAAAGATATATGGAAAACTGTATCCTGAATAATAATTTTGATTCCTCATTTTACTTTGCTTGTAAGTAATATAATTATAATTTTAATGTTCTCTGAAGTACTTGCATAAAACGATTTACTATGAAAAGCAGGAAATTCAAATTATAATTTGATTTATTTGACAAAAACATAGATGGGTTTTAAAGGGATCATTTATAAACTTTGACATATGTTCTATAACCTAAAATTTTGATGAATTCTAATTTACATTTTTCCTTACTGTTGCTTCACTTTTTTTTAATAGATAAAATGTTTTTTTTTCTATTTTAATTTAAAAAAAGTCTTAAACTAAATCAATCACACTTAATCTAAAACTTGTCATTACAGGCTTTATATTAGATGCAAAAAGAAGTTATCAATAAAAAATTAATTAAAATATTAATAAACATTCTTAATTTATTTGAATTATTAATTATTTTATATTTCTATTAATTTATTTATATTTCTAAATTCTTTATGAATGTGTTATAAGTTTAATTCTTTATAAATCTCAGTAATAATTCTTGTCTAGAATAGTGATATGATGCGTAAGTGTATTTCCATTAAACGAATAAATATAGATTTAACCCTACTTATACATTAGTTTATAATAAAAGGGAGTTATGTCGAAAGAATTAATTGAAAAAATGCCATTGTCAATAGAAATAAATTAAAAGAGTAATAAATATTTTTTAATTATTTAAATTCAAATTCTTAGTGAGTTCTTCGTGAATGAGTTATAAGCCTTGATCCTTATAGACCCCGGTAATAATTCATGTCTAGAATAGTGGCATGATAAGAAAGCATACTTCCAATCAAGGAATACAAATAGACCCCAAATCTATTTATTCATCGCTGAATTGTAAACATACATCATCCCTGCACTCAACTAATTTACAAAACACAGCAATTATCTCCGCTAAACTACACCTATTCTTCTTCAATATACATTTCCATCTGTTTCGATGACTTGGAAGTTAAAAGGATGGAAACGAGACACCGCTCAGCCATTTCTGTTGGTGGATGATGACGTACTGAATCCAGAATTAAACCACAAGTGAGAGAGCAGCAAGGCGCCCTGTAACACAAAGCAACTGGCATGGAGGAAGAAACAAAGAAAAAATACACACAAAAAAAAGCCGTTGCAAATTTGGGTAGGCAGGTACCTCGTGACACTGCCCGATTAATCAACGTCCACTTATACCAAGAAAGGTGTCCATTTGTGTGTATTGCACAGATGCAGGCTTCGCTGGCTCGTTAATCAAAAGTGGCCACATGATGTATTCCTATTTCGGAACGTGAGTGCCTTGCAGGATTAAACGGCACTTCTTTAAGACAAATGGACTTTCTAGGAAACGGCAGGGGAGAAGCTGAGGCTCTGCTTGGCAGGGGGAGTGCTCGATTAGAACTGTGAAAAAAAGAACAAGATGGAATGGTGGTGGAGTCTGAGAACGTCTCAGAGATATTGGTTGTGGTTAATGGTTAAATTGCCATGAGATTGATCCGGTTTTCGTTGTGAAATCTCAAAAATTTCCATTCATTTAAGAGCTCTAAGATCACTTGTAATGTGTAAGGAAAGCGTATCATCAAATTTTACCACCCATTGTAAGACAAGCTCTTATAAGTGAACTTATTTGAAAATTCGAGTTTACGAAATTTTTCAGCTGCACCCTTTCAAATAACTATTTGTATTTTAAAGTTCATACATTTACAATGTCATAGCTTTTTCAAATAGATCCAAAATAATTTCTCAATAGAAATTTTTGGCATTACGTTAGAAATTTTATGATCATTTGAAGTCTAATGATTATTGTACTGGGAAATATGAAAAATTTCATTTCATCATACATTTTAGTACATACATTCATCATACATTTTAATGTATAATGATTATAAAACTTCTAAAGAACAAAGTACTGTAAGCTGAAATGAATAATCTCTCGTCAATTTCGTTCAAAAAGATGTGTTTAAAATATAACAAATTCAAGTTTCAAATAACACTTTTGTTACTGAATCTGAACTCGTAAATGTATTTGACTGCATGATTTTTTTTCTTTTTTCGAATCAACAAACATATAAAAACAATTGATTTTTCTGGTAAGTTAACTAAATATTTTTAATCAATTCATATAAATTCATGAGTTTTAAATAAACATAATAAACGTGAAATGAGGAATTTTTAAAAATTGCCATTCACATTTAGTTTCCAGCTTCCTTTATCAATTTATACAATTAATAATTAGTTTAATTCAAATGTACATATTTTATGACCACCAAATATATGTAGTTTAATATATTGACTACAAACTCAATTTTCAAAATTGTCAAACGTGACTTTTGAATAGATAATAAAAAATTGAACAATAAGTGTCTAAAGATAGTGAAATCAATATTTTTTGTCGCGTGTTTCGATTCGAGAAAAGACAGAAGGCCGAAGTAGAGAGCATTTATAGACGATAAATGCTCTCTACTTCCACTATATAATATCAACGATGACTCCAGACTGGAATAAGTTGGTCGCGCTGCTTTTTTGAAACGGGAATCCATTACAGGCAGAAAGTCCGACTTCTCTTCCATAATTTTACATCCAAGCTTTACTCAGGATTCGAACCCGAGCCCACTCGATGAGATCCGAGGGTCATAACCATTATACAAGCTAAGTGGCAGTGAAATCAATATCCAATTCTTGTATAAAACGAACATTACGAATATAATATAGGAACGAACAGCTGAATTTAATGATCCTATTCCGAAATTCATGAGTAAGAAACAAATTAAATAACCAACAAATGTTCGATTTAGCAAGAAATGATGCTTAATTAGTGAAAAATCTTATATGTAAATGTGTACTATTCTCATCACTAATGTAAAAGCAAAATTCCCAATTGGATATAGGTTGAAAACATCATTGCCATCAACGTTAATTTTTATCATGCATATACTTAAGAATAGGTATTCACTTTGATATTAAGTTTACTCATGATAAAACTGCTTTAACATCCGTGAAAAACCATTTAGTAATAATGCCTGTATTGTTTTTGCAGAATTAAGGTAATTTATCAAACATATTACTATGTTAATTTGCAGCTTGCTTCAAACTAAGTTAAGACATGTAAGCTGATCTGAAAGTTCATACGCCACATTTATCTCACCCGCATTGTAGCAATGTAGATAGTTTGGTATAGTTTGATTGCCACTCTCAACGGTTATTTTTTACACGCAATGGCTAGTTTAGCGCGGACCTAAGGTTTGAAGTGGATTCCAAGCCACCAAAAACATTCAGGCCCAAAATGGCATTCAAAACCACAAGCAATTGAACAGAAGGAAAGAGCGCTGACCATTTGACTACCAGCTCGGCGCAATATAGGTGGGCTCATACATAAAAGACACAAATTTAATTAATGTTTACTTTTTAGCTGGAATGTTCAATTAGGGACTTTTTGAACAAACTATGATAGCAATGATTAGAGAAATGTAATGTATGCTAACTTATTACGTCTATTCTATATTCCTACCTCCCAAAAACCAAATTTAATAGTATTCTTCATTGAAATATCTAGTCATAACTAATAATGTGAATTTAATACACTTTTTACCAGGCAAATGGTTTCATTAATTTTTTATTAAATGATGAAATAATGACATGAATACTTCCTATTTATAATACTTTAACTAAAATTACTGAAAAAATATAATTTAATCTAATACCTAATAAACTGATACATGGGAATCGAACTTAGAAATGCTTAATTGGTGGGCAGAGACACTAAATATTTATCAGGCAAAATCTGTTTTACTAGGAATTGCATATTATTACTTATAGTTTCATATTAAAAAAAATGGAAACTAGACTTAAAAAAATATTTATCTTAAGTCACACACATTTCAATTTTTCTAAGTCTTTTTTTTAAATAAATTGAATACACTCCTATTATTTCATATTAAGTTTTTTAATATTTCAGTCGTTTAATAAACTTAAAATTTCGTTACTAGAGACACCGCACTCATTCTTACAGCAGTGCATATTTATTTCATCACACAGGTGGAAACCTATTTTGCAATTATCCTTCTTCCATCCTTGTAAAATTTACTTTGATAATTTCAAACGTGCTTAAATCTTTTTCCACTTGTTTTATTAACAATGGTTCTTCAAAAATCTATCTTGATAACAAATGTTTCAGCTGCTTATTTTCAAAGATCATTGCTCATAATATATTATGTACTAAATGAACATTATTAATAATAACTAAGCAAAAAAAGGACTGTTGATAAAGTTGATTTTATTGATTTATAGGATCAACACATAAGTAAGCATTTTATTTCAAAAACATGCTAGAATACAGCTTTCTATCAAATGATCATCTTTTTCTTAAAAGTGATTATATAAATTTTTCCTTTCTTCTTGTCAAACAGATGAATAATTGGGAATTGTTTTCTTCCCTAATTCATACAACTGGAAGAAGAATGATTGGCAATTTCTTTCTTGATGAAAACACGATAACGAAATTACCAATTTGAACAATAATAATAGATTCAATCTGTTTCGCGACGAACATTCGTAAATATAAATCACTCGGTATATGCTTCTTCTGTTGGAAAAGTAAATGATTGTAAGGCTGTACTGTGGATTTTCTTAATTACGAAACTAGTTTTCGAATCAGAAATAAATGATTTTACATCTATTTATTTTGGAGATTAATCTTTTAGTGAAAACTTAATCAAAATCAATTTGATTTTAAGAATATTTAATTAAAACTTGCTTGTAATTATTTCAAGTTAAATGATGATTTTGTTCTAATATTTCAACTGATTTTTGTCTTTTGATAATTTATTAAACAAGTTTCTATATGTAAAATTAAAATCTTATTCCTTACTAAATTTTCTGCATTAAATTACGATATATTGAGAAAATTAAATCAAACTCTAAATTAATTATAAATATCAAAAAAATTTTCATGGAATTCACTTATTTTGCTTAAGCTTTGTAATTTAAAGCGCATTTTTGGAACTTACGAAGAAATTTTCTTATATTTTGTACAGATCATTTATTAGTTGTAAATTATTTTAATATGGGATACTGTACATAGTCTCATACAATTGTAATATAGCACACAATCGCATTCTCATCAACCCTTAGCCATAGTCTATTTTAAAATAATAAATCTTCTTCGAGTTTTTATATAAAAGAAATTCTGATTCTGTAACATTTCGTTAGTTACTTTTTAATAAATTTCATTTATGATTTAGGCATTCATTAACTCGTTAAAATACTTTTCTTAAATCACTGATATGCTGTTATCAGATTATTCCATTATTTTAAATCATAAATTTAAAAAAATTGATAATTAACATTGGATTTTTTATGTACAGATCAACTTTTAAAGCGCACATTCCGTAGGCTTATTCATATTTTAAAGTTTTACTTTGCTTTCTTTTTGTGTGTTTAGTAATAATCTGTTTCTAATACTTTATATATATATATATATATATATATATATATATATATATATATATATATATATATATATATATATATATATATATATATATATATATATATATATATATAGAGAGAGAGAGAGAGAGAGAGAGAGAGAGAGAGAGAGAGAGAGAGAGAGAGAGATATGTTAATTGATGATTAACTTTTAAACTTTTGTTTCATTATCTTGTTAATGTGTAGATTTGCAAACTTTTCCCTCAAAAATTTAGAATGTATTATTAAGACTGTTCAGGAAAAAATATATATGTTTAATACGAGTTTATAATTTCAAAATACTGGTTAATTTAAATTTTCTCTCTCTTTTTATAATGTTTTCTTTAACAAATAATTTTGATTCCTTTTGGTTTATTTACATTAATTAAAGCTTTATTTAAATAAAGAAATTTTACTTTATTTAAAGCATAAGTTACATTACATTACCTTTAATCTTTCATATATCATATAAGTTGTCTTTCGTTGACACTAGTTAATTTTGCTCATCTAAGCTATTTCGAGGTAATGATAATTTATCTAATTTTAAAATAAACTTATGCATGTTGTACTTCTAGTTTTAATATTCTTGCCTTTATAATATCGGATAAAAATGGTGTTCTTAAGGACAGAGGTTAATATTTAAGAAAATAAATGCTTCTACTAAATTGTTAGGAAGTAAATTCTAGTTTAAAAATATCAACTCCAATTTTTGGGCATAAATTTCATTATACGAGGGTCACTCTGAAATTTTTGCGATACAACTAGGTTTTTAAAGTTATACTTACAAAATTTTAAGTATGTTCAAAATAGTCTCCTCCAACATCAATACACTTTTGTAGACGAATTGTCCACAGATTAAATGCCTCAAGCCATTCATTTCTTCGAATAGATGAAAAAAATGCATTTATAGCCACATCAATCTCTTCTTCTGAATGAAAACGACGTCCACGTAAGTTCTTTTTAGATTAAAGAATAACCAAAAGGCGCACATAGCTAGATCAGGTGAATACGGCGGATGTTCGATCACTTTTTGTTTCTGTTTAAGAAACTCAACTGTTAATCTGGCTGTATGTGAAGATGCTTGTTTGTATAAGATCTTGCTGGCTGTCTGTTTAAGATCATGGTGAAGCATTATTCCCTTAACATTCAGTTCTTGTATAATTTCTGGAAGACATTTAGTGGTACACCAGTTTGCTGTTACTGTCTTCTGCCCTTCCAACTTGATGGCTTTGACCAATCCCGTACTTCTGAAGAAAATGGCATACATCACTTTTTTTCAGTGCGCGTTGTTTTTTCACCATTGTCGGCGTGGGATCATCTTCAAAGACCCATACTTTGCTTTCTGGAAGTGTTGGAACGTCAAAAAACGGTATTTACATTTCATCACCTGTTACAATTTTAGAAATGATGCGGTGGCCACCATCATTCAGCATATTAAGAGTTTCTTTACTGATTCAGACACGCTCCTCTTTTTGATGCTCATTTAGATTATGGGGAACCCAACGGCAAACTACTTTTTTCATATTTAATTCTTCATGAATGATTTTGTGTATGGTTGCGGATCCAATGTTAAGTTCCTTCTGTATCATTTGATGGGTACAGCGATTATCATCCATTAACATTTTTCGTATGGCAGACACATTATCCGGGATTACTGCCGACGGCAGCCTTCCTGTGTGTTCTTCATCCTGAAGAAAATTGCGACCTCTTCTAAATTCTCTAAACCATCTGAATACAGTAGCACGAGCTGGAGATTCATCACCAAATGCTAATTGCAACCGCTTAACGCATTCTTCTTGATTTAATCCTGCTTTAAAATCGTAGAAAATCATTGCGCGAAAATGTTCTCGCGTCAACTCCATTTTCTCTTCTGTTTAAAATTTATTCCACGCTAAAAAAGTTGAAGTAAGTCAGTAAAAAAATCGTCTTCTGTGTTAAAATACTGTGTACTTTAAAATTAAACCGTTATTTTTATTTTGTAAATTCTCGTCTACGCGTATCTCAAAAATTTCAGAGTAACCCTCGTATATATTTACTCTTTCATTTACTATATAATACTTATTCAATACATACTATTTCTTTGACTCTTGCTTACTTTGCCCATCAAGTCTATTTTAAGGCTATGATAATTTATCTTATTTTGAAATAAATTTATGTAAGATATACTCCTAGTTTTAAAAATATAGTCTTGCTTATCAGGTAATGGATAAAAATAATGCTCTTAATAACAGAGGTTAATACTTAGGAAAAATAATGCTGTGTTATTTAATCTCTAGGAAGCAAATTATTTCTTGCTTAAAAAAATCATATTTTACCCTTATAACTGTTAGTTATAAATATAGATTGTAATTTCTAATTAAAAGCATTCTATCCGAAATATTTTTACAATAATCAAATAAACAAAACTTTTTGAATTTTAGAAATAAATCAGTATAATTAGTATAATTTAATAACATAATTTGTACAACATTCTTCTAATTATGATTTGTTAATTGTCATAAGCTTAATAAATGATGAAGTGAGTAAATGTCTAGCACAATATTAAAGCACATATTAAAAAATAAATAGAATTTATAAATTGGTGTTCCAATCTATTTGAGGAATATTGGATGTGTACATAAAGTACATGAATATTATTTTTATATTGTACATAATTCTCTATTGTGTATTATTTTGTGTATATAACTACATTATGTTGCTGTTGCTAATCTTAAGACTATTTAGTAAAGCAAGACAATCCGCATACATTCGAAAATTTTTTAAAAAGATGAAAGTCTCGCAGAATCTTGTCCATGCTAAAATTCAGACACACCAAAATTTGAACAGAGGAAGCGGTATATCAATGGAAGTCTGGGTGTATTTTTTGACCCTGCTTAAAATGAGGGCTTGTGTGACCACTCAAGAAGTGTCATTTTATTAGAAATTAATATTTTTATTAACTAGAATTATTTATAATTTAATTTTATTAAATTATAAATAATTATAGTTAATAAAAATATTAATTTATAAATAGAATAGTTCTTTAGGCAAATACCACGTATGGATGCTACAGCAGTAGTATAGCACATTTCTTGTCAATATACTAATCATTTTATTAGAAAATATCATGCCATGTTTGTGTCTTTTAGTTACCTTGAAGTTGAAAAAAATTAAAAAGGAGTATTTAAGAAAATTTAAAATAAACTAAAGTTAGAAAATACGGTAGCTAAAGCATATTAATTAAAATGCTGTTTTGAATAATCAATTCGGTGCCGACCAATGGCTGAGAGGTTAGCGCTCCTGACTCCTGAGCTATGGGTCCCTGTTTCGAATCCCAATTCGGCTATGGATGTTATTTTCTTTCTCTATGTTTATCTGTCATTCTTCTGTGATGGTGTATGAATGTGGCCCAACCTAAAAGCGGTTTAGTGGTGGTATGGCGCGGGCAACGCTACTAGCCTCCGTGACTTGGCTCATAGGTGCCCGCTGGGTAACGACAAACGAGTAGCAGTTTCTGGCCTTGTGGTATAGGGTTAGTCATCCAAGTGCTCACCGTTGGAAAAAAATCAATCTGGTTGTTGTTGTTGTTGCACCAACATCCTGTACTTAGCCCTGAGTTGGGCTCTACCAGTTAGGTAGAAGCAGCCAAATGAAGTCTTTGTGATTTTGAAGCAGAGACCAGGAATACTTAGTCTGCCACCCCCAGATGTATCATTTCACTTGGAAGGCTTTGCGACCACACCCAGTTTTCCTATATATGGATCAAAAAGTTCGGAAATCGATAGCAAAATATCATTGGTATTATATATATGTAAATATATACATATATATGAGGGCAAAAACTTCATTACTGCTGTTTTTGGTGTATCCAAACCTTAGTAACATTTTTTACAATGCCGAAATGCAACGGAAACTCATTCTGTATTTCAAGTAATACAAAAGTTATAGATGTAACTTTTTATGTCAACAAAACAATCTCTAAGCTCCAAATAACCAGATCAACTTATATTCGCAATAGCCTGATTTACATTCATTCAATTTTCATAACTTTATTTTCAATATTTTAATACTGCATAGTTCTTTATTAATTTAAATATAATATTATAATTATTAAATAATATAATATATTGTGTAATAATTAATACTTCCAATTATATTATTAATTTCAACTTCTAATCTAATTTTACATACGGCTTGTTTTATTTTATTTTCAACTAAATATTGGTATTTTTTCCTCCATGATTAACATAATACATCATTATTTCCAAAATCTCAAGTTTCAACTGACTCGATTTGTTCTTAAATACGTCTTGCTTCAAGTAAATCAAAATGATTGATTGTGATGTTGATTTATATTCACCTACATGCAAATGAATATTTAGCTATTTTTCAACTGAATAACCTGTTCTTGAATCATCAATTGATAATTCAAGAACAGGAAAAAGATTAGCCGTTGTATGCCTATTTATCAAACAAAACTGTCAAATAATGAATCATTTGAACATAATTCAAACTTCTCAAATACTTGCAAATGTCCATTATCGTATATTGAAAAATACTAAAAGAGTTTCACAAGTTTTAAATTTTTAGATTGAATTTTCATTTTAAAAAAAACTGTTTTTTAGATCATTTCTGTTCTTTAGCATTCACAAATTTCAGACCCATATTTGAATTTTTAGTTCTGCAACACAATTAGCAATTTTATTACTTGCAGTTTTGCTTAAAATTTAATAGTTTTTTATGTAAAATATAGTAGTTAAAATGACAGCAGGAACTTGAATACATTCAATAATGTTTTATAATAACTGATAAAAATGTATATGTGCATTCAGTTTCATATTTATATTGTAACAAGTATTATACTATATTTTTATATTTATGAATTTCCCTTCTTTCATTTTTAAATAAGAAGAATAAACATGTATATATGTATAATATAGATAATAGGTTTTATATTTTAATTTTAGAGCTTAAAGTTACTGAAATCTGCCTGAAATGAAAGTGATGTTAATATCCTATTATCCACAGAGAAGTTAATCAAACCTGCTATCTTATTATTATCTATCTTTATTTTTATTACTACAGCCTTTTTGAACTCTCAACGATACCAGTCTTTATTGTTTTCAAATGAATAGGATAATGTTTATACAAAAATATTAAAATAATAATTTTGTCACATAAATATATTTAAATAACCAGCATGTGATTATTTATTTTTACGAAGACATTTTTTTAATTGTTAGTTAAAATTTATTCCGTTAAGATTTTTTGCTTTCTAGAATGTATGCAATGTGATTTATCTTCTAATGTCGCGATTAAAAGATTCTGTAAACTACCCTTTTAAGTTATGAGGGAAGTCTTTAAAACAAAATTAATAATATTGATGCTGAAGATATGCTTTAAGATTTACACCCTTATTTATTGAAAAACTCATATACATCACTCAATTAATCTCTCTCTCTCTCTCTCTCTCTCTTTTTAATAAACACAATTTTATTTTGAAAACAGGACTGCAAATTCCATTTTTGGAGCTACAATAATGAATTTTAGAGACAAATATAATGCTAAATGTAAATAACATAGTTTAATGTTTAAAAATGCTTTGAATACATTTGAAATGTTACATTTAAAATAAACAAAGGAGAAACATTATTATTTTTTCTATGACTGATGTTTTAAAAAAACTATTCCATATCACAACATCCAAATCTCTTATCTGAAATTATGTCTTTTTATATAAGTGGGTTATTTTCTGCTAAGTTAGCGTAACTTAAATTATAACAATTGATTATGAGTTAAATTATGATAAAGTTATAATTTTTGAACGAAAGAATAGTTACTAAATGATAAATATGCATCAAACCCTATAACATTCATTACTTTCATAAACAATGCCTTCATCTACGATGGGAATTACAATAATATTTTGAATTTATAAATATTACACAAATCACAGCAAAATCTCTCTCTGATACACTTCTCTTACATACCTATTATAAATAACACATTAATCTTACTGTTAATCTGTTATACTACTCTTACATACCTGTTACAAAATAAAATTATATTTTAAATTAAAAAATTACCTTTGCTGTTTTTGTTTATCAAGTCTATGAGAAATTTAAATTCTATTTGGTCATTAAACGTTGCGCATTTAGTTAATGACGTTAATTTATGAAGAAACGATAAACCGAAGTTAGACACATTATCAGAAAATGCTTTCTCTTAATCATTAAAACAGAACAAGGAAAGTAATGAAAATAGACAACGTCAGAACCGTCTCTTGATTAATTATAAAATGTTATCTTAATCCAAAGATACGGCGTGTTTTCTTTATGGGAGTATCTCCAATGACATCATGGGGAGTCTTTTCTTTTTTTTAAGATGAAAACATCTGTCGCTTAGCACGGGAGGAATTTAAAGAGGTATTTTGGTAATTTTATCTACACATTGGACGTGTAGCCGACATTGATAGCTCTGATTCAGTAATTCTTTCAGTCACAAATGCAGCGTTAAACATAAACTAGTTGATTATGGCGTCACTGAAAAAGTATATTGAATGCGTTAATGTTCAATGAAACTTATAAACGTTAAAAAAAAGCAAACAAGAGTTTTTTTCAAGCTTATTAAATGTCTACTAAATTGTATATCATGAATATTGTAATGTTGATTATTTCCTACGTAATATGCTACTTTTTATGTTTATATTTATATGTATACATTTTACTATAGAAGTTTTTAATAAAATTTTTGAATTAACCAAAATATGTTCAAAAATGTGTTTTTCCAAAGAACCAAAGACGTTTTAGAACACTTTTAACAATACCCCTATCTTTATATTGATAAATATAAAAAAGTAATTAGTGTAGTTTTTATCGATTTATGCCTCTTTTTTTTCGCTATGAAAAATCCTTCTCTTCAATTTTTGGGGTATCTTTATATAACATTTTATGATTTATTACCACTTAATGAAAATCATTTTGTTCTCTGAAGTCATCGAAAGACGGAAATAAAGAATGACTTAAGAATTTATGCTATTAAATATGAAAAAATGTTTACAAAATTAGCTTTGAAAGCAACTTAAAATATTCGTGTTTTAAAGAAACTAACTTACTTTACATTCTGAGCTCATTTAATTATAATTTTCAAATTGAGATTAAAATTCACATTTATTTCACAAGAAACTGTCACCTTATTGTAATTTGCGATTCCAACCACGGAGGAAGCTTCGATAGAGCTCTACGTATACTCTTGTTTCTTATTCGACTTCGAGGTGAAGACTTATGTGTCGTCGAGCCAAATATTTTACATATACGAGAGCAATAGATAAAGAATAAAAAAAGTGCGATCAAATGGCCTCATATTAAGTGAAAACACTTTTTTCTTATCACAGAGTCAGAGAGGTCAGATTTGCTTAAGTAATCCATTAAGAAATTGATCCATCTTGTTCAGGACGCTGACATCCGGAAGTACATTACCCAGAACCTTGGTTATGCTTCTTATGATGTTTGAGAAAAAGTCTTTGTTGCTAAACTGCCATTTTTGACCACTCTTTTTTTACCAGACAGTATCATTAAAACGACTACGAAAATCTTTGTATAATTTCAAATGCATAAATGTACTCAATGATAAAATAAATAACTAAATGCATACAGTGAACACTCAAAATTTATGGTATGTTTAAAAGTTAAGATAAAATTTCGTTAAGAAATTGCGGACATCTATATGTGTTAAAATGTGTTCATGTATTAAATTTTTTACTGTCAAATTTCATTAAAATATAATTAGAAATGATTGGAAAAATTGCTGTACAATATTTATTTTATAAAATTTGAATTTTCCTTTTTTTATTTTTTTAACGCTGTTTTGTAATTAAAAAATGCTTATAAGCATTCTGAATAATTAAACACGTTTTTTCTTCTAAAATTTATTTATACATCAATTTAGAATTTTGATGTAAAAGAAACAAATCTGTGATATTCTTATTTAAGTTTCGGGATATCCCCGCAATAATATGATTTAGCAGAAATATTCCTAATAACCGTACAATCTTATAAAACTTTTTAGACACCATGAGTGTCTTGAAAAATCAAAATTCAATAAAAACAAATTCAAAAAACACTTTAAAGGGATGAATGTATTAAGATCAATGATTTTATCCTTAAAATTATACTTTCATTCTCAGGATATTTAATGGTAAGTCCGTTTTCTAAAAATGAGTGTGTGTGTGTGTGTGTTTTGGATAAAAATTAAATAAAATAAACTCACCTGAGACTGAAATAAGATTACAGATTATATGATTAAAGAAATTTATACTGTCTCATGGTAAATCAAATTGTGTGCAGGATATTATCAGATATAAATAATATACTGGGGAAAAATTAGTTTAATGGTGTTGAATAAAATTTACAAAGCTACACCACAAGAAGATTATTCCAAAATATTATTAAGAATCACATAAAAAGTGCTTTTATGTGATTATATTATGTGATAAACTTTTGTTATGTGATAAACTTTTAGGAACAAATAAAGCTTAACCGAGAGAAGCTTTAAAATACTCCATTAGTTAAAAAACAATGAATCATTGTGTCATAAATACTTTATTTTATTTTAAAAAATTAATTTAAAATTTTCATTTTAAATACACTGATAGTAATGATTATAGTGTTTTGCGTATGTCCTCTAATTTTTATATATTTTATAAATTCTATGATTCACAATAATCAATTCACAAATCATTTGGTGATTATATTATGTTTCTTCATCATAATAATAGTAAAAATTGAACGAAAATATTATTAACAATGATTTCTTTAAGCAAGAAAGAATCACAGAAATTTAAAAAATGCAAATAAATAAATTTACTGTTTATTCGGTAATTTAATAATTGAACTTTTTTAAATTTATGTGTAGAAGTAGATAATATTATATCGCATTTCACTCTGAGAGGCAGAAAAGAAGAATATTAGAATTCTAACCCGTGAACTTGTAATAGTGCTGAGAAAGAAAGCGAATGAATTATATCAAATGTTGAACATCAGACTTATCGTAACATATCACGTCAGTGAAAATCTCACATCAAGTACTCAAAATACAACTGCGCGTCCGTTGCATAGTTGACACCAGTGAAATAGCGAGTAGCCCACTTCTTGAAAATTCCTTGTGTGTTAATTTCGTCCACAATAACAATTCTCACCACGAAACCTACAGTTGAGTGCAACAGGCGTCTTTATACTAAAAATTTTGTATGCCTCTAGAAGAAAAAGTCCACTGGATTTTAGTCCGGTGATCGAAAAGGTTAAACCACCATTCCACCGCACCCAATCCTTCATGCTGGATATGTCACATTCAAAAAGTTACAGATCGCGAGGTGAAAATATACTGGAGCTCCTTTGGGCATAAACCATGTGTTTTTTTCAATAGGGAGAGATTTAGCCTGCTATAAACTGAAAAGCACTTGTTCCAAGAAGATACGGTATATTCAGCCAAACAAAAAATGATCTGATATGATGTAATGGTCTACCAGGTAATTATCAAAGGTACCCACTCAGATTCTTAAGAAAAATCTCTGCTGGTTTTAAGAAAGGTAGCGAAGTTATCTGGTCAAAACTCTCTCTTCTATTTCTGGTCTACATGCATTTCGTGAACCTCTTTCATTGTTATTTCAAATAGTAAACGAATAGAGTAAACGAATAGATATCTGAGAGAATAGTAAACGAATAGATATCTGACATTTGTCATCAGCACTGGAAAAGATGGGATGACTTAAAATAAGAGGAGTTGTATACTCTGTTCGAACAATATTCGCACTTCGCGTCCCTTTTGTTTTGTTTCGCTATATGTAAGGAGCATACCTCTCAATTAGTCGTACGTGTATCCACCATTCGTATGACGTTATCAAGGTAATACTTGAAACAATGATGTTGTGTCGTTTTTAGAAGAAAACGATGATTTGGATTTTGGTACCAACTTAGAACAAAATGCTACTTCGTCTCAGAGGAAATTTTCATATAAATTGTTGATAGTCTTAGGAGATATGCTACGTATGCAGATTCACAATGACTTTCGTGATGATAACTTGTATGACTTGAGAATCAGCTTGTAAGCTTGGACAACCCAACAAGACAATTAAGCGCAATTCCACTAAACCTCCGTACGATAATTGTTGTAACGGAAAAAGAAAAAATCGTACTGTCGTAAATTCGAGGCATATATTGTTTAAAAAGTTTAAGTTTTTAGAAACTACCAAAAAACAGTTCAAACATTTTGTAAACCAAATAATTATCGTGGTATTATATATATTATGTATAATTTTTTACTATTTGCGATTTCAGAGGCCGCAAAAATTCAAAAAGATTTTTGGCTGTTGACCTGAAGTGCAATTGCTATGCTTGTAATCTGTAAATAGTGTCTGATTAAAGAAATGTAATCAAACATGAAATTTAAACATTCCTTTGGTATAGTATGTGATTCGGTACTATCCATTATCTACCACATGCAAAGTGTCAGCGTAGTTGAAAGAAATCACTCTGAAAATTTGTTAAATAGAGTAAAATGTTTTATTTTCTTTTGATTCTATGTGCTTATTAGTTGTTTTCCTTATCTGTTACTCAGCCAAGAAATTTTTCGCAATATGATAGAATAACAAAATATAACAATAAACTTTCTATTTTAATTTTTTTGCATTACATCTTTGCTATAATCTTGTGCAGCAGATCAAGGATTCATACCAAATATTATGGATAAAGAAAACGTCCTAGCATCTGTAAATATCCACTATTAAAAAATTGGTATAGATCCTTAAATGAGTTTCTTGTGATATTAATACAATAACTTAAGAACCTTCAATGCTACCGTACCATTTTTAAAACTTACTGTGAGCATCCATCCGAAAGAATTACCAACATTTCTGTAAAAAATATATCTTATACTTGCTAACTATCTTACTCTCGTTTATAATAAATATGAAATTATTTATAACTAAACTATATATAACAAAAAGAAATTAAAAGTAAAATGTAAACTAAACTCCATGGCACGACAGTCCATGTGGGCCAAGGCCTACAGTGCCCATAACTGTTTTCATGACCGAGGGCCCTGTGGTGCGAAGCATATGTCTCGATTAGGTGGTCAGCCTAACGTGAAACCCCAGTGTTTAGTTCCCAAGCATGCTTGGTACTTAGTTAATCGACCCACTGAAGGGTTGAAAGGCTCAGTCAACCTTGCCCAGCCCGAGGATCGAACCTCGGACCTGTGTCTTGGGAGCGTGAAACGCTGCCACTAAGCCACCGGGCTTCAAAAGTAAAATGTAGTTGGCAATAAATAACAAATATAATATCAAATTATTTTTTATCAGACTTATTAACTTTAATGGGAAGGATTGAAAAAGATTTCTTTGTCAACAAGTTTTTCTATGTTCCTCGAGTAGGTATTGGCTACCACTGAATGCAGTTGTTCAAATGTTCATCTGCTTTTGTTTTTATTTTTTATAAGTTTCATACCGAAAGAAGAAATCTTGCATGTATATGTAAAGCCGAACCTTGATAAATTGAAATAAATCTGGATCAAAATGGGGTAATTTTTTCTTAAAGACCAAGAGGCCAAATATTTTCAGAACTTGAAAAGATTTATTTTAAAAAAAAAGAATTTCTATCACTATTGCAGCCTTCTCTTCTATTATATCAAAAGATTCTCCATGGTACAATCAATAATTCTTCAGAATTAATTTCTGTAAAAGACGATTTTGCAAACAGTCTTTTAAACTCTTATATTTTTTATTGCATTTATATTTTAAATCTGGAGCATTTTCAATGCATTGTTTGTAGTTGTAAGAAGTCACTGAAGATACTTTTTTGTCAAAAGCTTACTTTAATAAGAAGCAAAGTGCTTAACTGTGCTAACAAAGTGCAAAATGCTTTATTAACTTCGGATTATACTTTTTTACCCTAGTTTAACTTTTCTGTGATCAAAGCCAACTTTTAAAAATTGTTTACCGATGTCTTTATCCTTATCTTGAAACTGCAAAATCTACTTTCCAATGTCAGAGTAAAAATCAAAATACTGTAGCCGTATCGGATATTTTAGATCTTGAAAAGATTCGCCTTTTTTTCTGAAATATTACTAAGTAAAAAGCAACTCTTAGAAATATTGTAAACTCTGTCTTCATCAAATCAATTACGGTCAATAAATGTACTAATTATTGGATCACCATAAACAAATCAGACTGATGTTAAAGAGCGCTGACTGATATAATTTGTCAAACAATATCTTAACAAACGTCTCTGAATTGCATGTACTCTCTCCCTATTTTTAAAGTTATTTCATTAGTTCATACTTAGAAGCTTTCCTCATAGCAAATCATGGGGTATTACATATTAATAAGACAGAAATTTTAAATAAATATTGTATTTATGACGCAAATTATGAATATATTTTCTCTACCTAACATCACAAGAATTCTATCACAGTTGCTAAGCCAACTAACTTATTTATAATAATTTTTTCAGGATTAGTGGGATATTTAATTGTTAAAAGTATATTCTGTACTGTAGTACCACATATTAATTGTATAATGTTTACAGGCTGCTTTCTCATTTTGATGATATCAAAAATCATTTTTGCAGAAACGACAAGCTAAGCTGTATCAGTTAATATGTCGAATGAAATGGGAAATAGCTAGTCAGTTTTAAGCTGTGAATTAAAGTTAGAACTCGTAATTTCAACCTTTTCCTTTATTATATTTCGTGAAAGTTGTACAAAAGTAATCTTATTCATTACTTCAGATTTATTTTTGGGATGAAGTAGTCGGTTTTTCATTCCGAATGAAAGTAATAACACACCATCATTAGATAAGATATTGCTTGGTATCGATAATCAAATAAAACTATTCAAAGCATGAAATGCCTAATATAACCATTGAAAATATAAGGTCTTTACAATAAAGTTTAAAATGTAATTCACAATAATAGTTTCACAGGAGACACAAATTGTTGTTGTGGTCAACTACAGTTCAGAGGGGAAATCAATATTAGCCAACTGGGAGTTATAAATTTGAATAAAAAAAATCGGAAATTGTCCCCACAAGCTGCTAGTATCTCACCATACTTGTTAACACAGTACCTATTAGGTTAACACAGTACTAGAATGTTATCATTATATATTAGAATACTCATACATGTACTCACAAATATACATTATCTATATAGAGAAACTAAACAAAATATTCCAAACTTTTAATAGATGAGACCAAAAATTCATATCTTTTGATTATTTGTGTGTATGCATGTATGTACTTATATCATTCACAAAATACACAATGATCCATAGGTGATAGGGCAGGTATACACTCAAAATACATTCAGATTTTTAAGCATATCTAAATGTATCTTCATATACTTCGTAATTTTGAAATTCCGGCAAGTAAGAGCCAATATTTCAACTAAGACTCACTTCGCCATTCTCGGTTTACTAAAAAAAATTCTAATGATCTACAGATTTTTAATGCAACCATTATCATTTTTTAGCAGAAATGCCCTCGAACTCACACAAAATTCATCTCACTGTCTCGTCATAAAAGTGACACTTTCGCCAAATAAGATACCATGATTTTTTCATTTTGTTGATATATAAGAAATTTCAGAAAACAAATATTTCCTGAATGGAACGCATAATCGAAAAAAAGTAAAATGCAATTAATTAAACGAAATTATATAATTAAATTATGTACTTTATTATAAATTTAAAGTTTTTAAATATTTTTTAAGAATTTAATTTAGAAAAAATTTAAAAACTGAAAATTTTAAACTTTAAAAATTTGCGATGCTTTTAAACTAGCTTGAAGTCGATGGTCAAAAATGGCCACGTTTAATACGTGCGACTTAACTTTTTCAAACAAATACTTTCACTCACAGACATTTACGACTTATCTTAAAGAAAAAGAGTGAGCCATAATTTTCTTAGCCTGACCATACCCACTTGAAATAGTGAATGATGCCATAAATATTCGTCCAGTGGAATCAAAATAAATATTAATTTTATTATTAAATAGCCCCATCTTGAAAGAAGCCCACGCAAAACAATTCAAACTTTTTTTTTATTCTTATCTAATTCCCTATCTTTACGGTTATTTATTTTTTGCGTCCCTTGTTCTATCATTTGGGTGTGGACAAGTATAAAATGGGTGTGATTTTGATTAGGTACTTCCGCTTTTAGTTTCTGAGATTGCTCATGTTATGTTCACTGATTCTAATGAGTGATGTACATTTATACTGACAGTACCTAAGTTTTTTTCATAACAAATTAAGTAATTTTGTTTAAATGTACTCCTTTCTGGTTGGATAGATAAAAGAGAGTATATTTTACCCTCTTTTCCAACTGGAAAGCAAAAATGTTTTCATTATTCAATTGAGCGAAATATTAGATAATACAGTAAATATTTTTCTGCGTAAATGTAATACATTACATTCACCGTTATAAGAAAAACAATTTTTCATTAAAAAAATTGGTAAATAATTTTTCGCTATGTTTCTTTGTTTACATTCATTAATAATTCGCTAATCAGCCAACTGTAAGTAACAAATAAATAATTTATTGAGTGAAAAAAATTTCTTTTGTACACATAAATTGCATTGCTCAATACAGAAAACGCTATTTTTTTAACTTATATTTTCTAATTATTTATTTAAAAAATTGAAACTTGACCTTAATTTATTTTCAATATGGTTAATAAATGTTCCCTTTAAGTCATATAACGAAATACATTTTTAATGGATGTGAAATACATATTAATGGAAGAAAGTATGTTTGGCTTTATATTGTAAAAAAAAATTTTTTGTAGAAATTTATATACATTATGCCTGTTCCAAAACACCACAGTATAACTTTATTGTATATAATAATAATACCACAGTATAACTTTATTATATTTATGTAACGAAATAACAACAAATCATTATTTAGAGCACTATTAGTACTAATGTAAGGGAAGATTTCGTGATCAGATAAATAAGTTGTGAATTACACTATGTTAATCCAAAAGATTTAGGACTCTTTGTACTTAAACTGAATCAACCTTAGTTTAAAGTTAGACCACATAGTTCCTCTCGGTTGAAAAAAAATAAAACATTTAAAATAAGAAAATGAAATCTTTTCAAGATCAATGCTAAAATAAATAATCAAGAGAAGCATATGTGATTTTTTTCTTAACGTTTTGAGAAAGTTTGGGTTATTTTTTAACTATAAATGATGTTAAAAATTGGATTTAAAGAATAAGAATTCCAGACATATTTTTACATACAGTTCTTCAAAAGGTTTGAGAGCTTTTTTATGTTAATTATTTTATTTTATTCTTTTATTCATTCTGTAATTCTTTGGAAACATTTTTGTAACTTGAGATTAAAGAATTATTATATGTTCCATGACTGAGAAAAAATTAGGCTGATTAATATCTTGATTAAAGTTCAAAAAGAATTTGCTTAGTGTTCTTTATACTTTTCATATACCATAGAAAAAATTCAATATCATAACTTTCAAAGAAACTATTTAATACAGCACCTATTACCATATAATTCACAGCACCTATTACATCTTAAACTAGTATTAGAATGGCAAAACAAAAAAGAGCAAAAATTACAAATTAAATTTAAAGCCAAAACGTTACATAATAACAAATAATATAGCAGAAACCAAAACTTATGTTTTAAATTTTTTCAATAAATAATTTGTTCTTCTGAAAAGAAATTTTAATTTATTAAATTTAATTGCTTTATTACAACGATATTGCCTTGATAGTGAAATTTGAATGTATTAAAGTGAAGTTCTCCCTTCTTCTAAATCGAAATGGTAATCAATTTGTGAAAGAATTTTTTACTACGTAGGTCTTGGGGGAAAGAATCAAACACAAAGCTACTGATGCTAGTTTTAATTTATTTTCTAAGCATCACATAACAAAACACATTAGCAATCAAATACGGCTTGTGAAGCCCATAGATATATTCATAAGAGACTAGCCTCTTAAATATTCAAAAGAATTACATATAAAGCTGGCTTAAGAAGCCCAAACAAATAATTAATCATTAATTTCGAGACTAATGTCTCCAATAACATAGCACTCATTAATAAATGGCTTGAGAAGCCTAACTAATCAGTTATTTAGACAAAAGGTGACTGGCGTCTCTACGAGCATATTAATGCTATACCTAAGAAGGCTTAGGGAGCCTAACAGCAGCCACTCTGGATACAAGGCGTGGTCCTCTCTGTCCTGCATCCCAGCCTAAATTCCACTCTAAAACTAAAATTTTAAAAAAATAAAAAATTACTCCTTTGCTTCAGTGTTACCCTTTTCCTCTGCGGTCGTAAAGGGTGGTGGGGTAGAGGAAGTAATGCCCGGATGTCGTCTCAAGAAGCTTCCGAATTTCGCAATTAAGCTGTTAAATTAAATCTTAATACTATCCGTATAAAATGTTTTTAAGAAAATTATGAAATTTGTGAAGAATTTTTTCAATATTTTGTTTCATATGAAGCCTTAAGGACAGCTTTAAAAAAGCTTTTATAAAGACATCATAAACCTTATAAAAGAAAAAATTCTTTTACTAATGAAGCAAGAGTATTTTATTACGGGCATTTGAAAAGTATTAACCAATGTTGATTTGCATATTTAATCTACCCTTACAAATGACCAGCTTGAAGGCAATTAATGTTTTTTAATCAAAAGAAGGGTTAAAATGCTTAAGTAACTTATATTGATATCACTAGATTATTTTATACTCATGAGAATGTGCAAAGAAATGAATGTACATTTACATCCTTATTTGTAAAATTCAAAAAGAAAATTTTAACCCTAAACTTAATATTTAATATTTAAATAAATTAAAATTTTAATGTAAAATTTAAAATTGTAATAAATAAGGTTAAAAAAATAAGATGACAGTTTTCATTAAAATTGCCGAGTTTAAGCATCATTATCAAAGTCAATACATTTATAGATGTTATCAGATGGTGTATCTGTGGATTAAAGAAAAAGACCATGAAGGAGAAAATATTTGTGTATACATATTTTTTTACAAATTTTTTTATTAAATATTCTACTATTATATTTATTCAATTTAGCAATTAAGTCATTGAAATTAATAAAATTTTAAATTATCATTTTTTACATTCTTGAAATACATGCAAATAAAAACATTATAGGCAGCAATATTATTTTTATAAATAAAAAGCAAATTTGCTCTTTTTTTATAATAGGTTACAAAAAATTAAATTCCTATACGAATAATTCTCACTCTGAATCTTCATGTTGTTAGTTAAAAAGTGTTACTACTATATTTTCGATATTACTTTTAACAATTCTTTAATTATTCATCCATAAATTTCCCCTATCAAGACTCGAAAGCTGTACAGTAATTCTCATTTTTTCTCATTTTATGTTCAATTTCAGAAAAAGCATGAATTCTAATTTTGATTGAAATAAAAATTACACTCAGTTAAATCCAAGTGTTGTTAATGGACAACTCTCTACATCAATGTCAAAATTAGAAAATGCACAAATTTCTTACTCACATAAACTTTATATTTTCATTTGTAACATACTTATTAAAAAATAGTGATTTATGTATTTTTGTACGTTGTGATAGCGCTGCGAAAATATCCATAGATCATAATTTATTAATTCTGTAGCTGTTAAGAAAGTGATTTTATCAAATAACCAAAATTTAAGTTCGTAGAGTAATACTTCTAGTGGATGTAAGCTCTATGCGGTATAATTAATAATTTGCATTTTGTTTTCTCATTCGAAAGCATGAAAGCATCAAAGAACAGTAATGAATGTTGAGCAATTTTTTGATAATAAGTCAAAATTGCCTTTACCATTTTTTATAATTTTACTCCACAAACCGCCACTAAACATTCTCTAGACAACATTAATATAACGTCAATCTACCGCTTATATCGTGCATTTTAGGAAGCATACCAAGAAATCATCAGTTGCTCTAAGATAAAATAGAGAAGATTTAATTTTACTTTTACCTTAAGATAAAAAACTAGATCTTTTTTTCAAATCGACTCCATATGATTTCCTTATGCATTTCATAGTTATTGCATGCCAATTTGCTCTTACAAATTAAGATAATATTACAACGAGTTATTAGTCATAGACAACAGTACGTACTAAAAAGAATTAAAAAATCTGATTTGGAAAGAATTCTCCATGATATTGAGCTACTATCAAGCATTAAAATTAAATTATTCGCTGAACTAAATTGACATATTTCCATGTTACTCTTTAATAGATGTGATTGCCCGTCAATGAAAAGTCATCAGCACATGCATTTTTTGATTAGGTTGAAACCTCATGTGCTATTTTACGATAAAGAATTATCATCTTTGAAAATGTATAATAGAAAAAAAGTTATTTACTGGATGTATAATAATGGCGTGCAACAAATTTTGAATTACGATGAAACATTGAACATGCTAATTAAAAAATATTTTTGTAGAAATTGTGTACACATTGAAGGTAAGCTGAATGTTAAACAATATGATTATTTATTTTGAGTAAAATTTTAAATGAAAATGTAATAAAAATGGTATTAAATATCAGAATCATGGCGACCAATGAATGTTCTGTCGAACAGAAACGAATATCAGCTTCCTTACATCCTTCAGACACATATGCAGATGTGTACTCTTAACTATTAGACATGAGCATTCTAAATTACATTTGTTGCATTTTATATCACAGGATAATTCAAAACAATTTTAGAGTAAACCAACGAAGGCCCATATTTAAAATAAACAAATATAGTAAATGAACGTAAATTAGAATGTCGTTTAAACTGTGTGTGAGTTTATTTTGCGAGATTATATATTAAATTATATTTAATTTATAATAATATAAATAATATTTAAGTTATTATAAGACTTAATTTATATAAATTCTTTAAACTCTAAAGTACTATAGATAATTATTGATGTATAATTAGAATTTATTTACAAAATACTAAATTAAAACAAATAAGTTTAAGAATATGCTTTCCTGGAGCAAATCTAAATTAGAATATTAGTATGGATCATTTCATTTTTAGAATAAATCTTTAACTATTGTAAAATGCTGCTTTAAGTTTCAAAATGTTTTATAATTTTAACAAATAATTCAAAATTAATTAAGAACTTAGCTAGCAATGTGCTTGGAAACTCACTCTATTATGAAAACACATAGGAAAAGTTTTAAAACAAGAACTGTTTGCCTTTTTGTTTTCTTGAAAAGTATTATTTATGTGAGTAGCATAGCAAAATGTATGGGAATTTGCATGATTAATTTTTACGATAAAAAAGATTTACTGAATAATTGTTTGTTAGTAACTAATGGTATAATTGAATGAATGTTCTACCACAAGGATGTTTGGAAATAATCATAATTATGAATGACAAAAACCAAAATTTACTTCTTAAAAGATGACAAAAAAATTGAAAGAGATGGTTAAAAAATTTTCTTAAAGTTCATGATGAGGAACCGAAAGTATAGAAAAAAAGTGATATATTTCTCAGTTAATAAAATAACAATATTTCCAAAATATTTAATTTCAATATTATGTGCCTGACCCTAAACATGCTTTAAATATCAAGCTAAAATGGGGAAGAATGTAATAGTGTAAAAGCAAATTTCTGTATGATTAAAGTGATTGAGAAAAATGCATTGTTTATTTATTTAGTAATAAATGCTTATGGAAATTATGATATCAGCGCTTGGCATCTAAAATATAAAACATTTATAATTTGAAATTTCGAAACCTTAGAAATAAATACTCACACTATAAAATTTTGCCTGTAAATATTACGGATCATAAACCATTTATTGGAATTTATAAAAAGATTAAAACTTCTCTCCTTAAGTGATAAAAAAAACTTATAAATGATAATGAAGTAAATCTGCCCTAGAGTAACAAACAAAGTTCTGTGATTTGTTATACCTTATATAATTTTAAAAACTAACATTTTAAGAAAACTTTACAAGCAACATTATTCATAGAATTTTTTACGAAAATACTAACAATTCATCCCATTAAAACAGCAAACGCAGTATTTGAATTTAATCTTCTTCATACGATGGTAATTATATTCATCCTTAAAAAATATTCAAAGAAGATATCTTAAAAATAAAAAATAAAATTTGATTAATTTAACAGCATCAAAACTCATTTTTATTTTTAGTATTATTAGATGCTTGATTAACTACTTTTCAAGAACTCGAGTGGTCACTAAACTTTCTGCTTGAATTCAAGAAAGGTAAGATATGGAAGTACATCACAATTGCCAAACACATCAATTATAATAAAAGAGTATACTGCATTAAGGAGTGTACTTTACAAAGCCTTTCGCCCAACGAGGGGCGTGTCTACGTGAAGAGGTACTGTAAACGTAATAATTACATAATTGAGATTTAAGAGCTAAAATTAACTATTCTCCTACGAATTTTATGGATGTGATGTAGTTCGTGCATTTAATACGTGGTTTACAGCTGACACTTGCTTTTAAACACTGAATGTGGATTCATTATACCGTTTAGATGTGTTGTGGAAGCTCCAGTTACAAGAATAATCGTGAGGATACTCGTAGTCTTAAATTGTCGCCAAAGGCTATGCCGTGGATAACTTATTGAATATATTATAACTTTCTGCATTAAATTCGTTTTAGTTTTCTAGTGGCTGTAAAATTTTGGTAAATATAGTTTCAAATTGATTTTCAATTAGTTCTTCGGGTGTTCGTCGAATAAAAGAAAAGTAAAATGTTTTTTTTTAATAAATTAATAAATATCTTGTACTAACAATGATTGTTTCAATTTGAAATTATCACTAAAAGACAATTTAGGGATAATGTAAAGAAAAGCATTGCTAAAAAAATGATGCTTTGTTTTTAAAACATTTAAGTAAAGGTGTAGAAATTATCTCATTGATTTTAATATCATTTGATAAGAAATTTTAAATAATTAATGAAGTTTTAGATTTAAACTTTGTTTTGAAATTACTGTTTATACATTAATATCGTCTTAATAATAATACATTCGAATTTCTTTCTAAATGTAAGGTTTTTGTGTATATGTAAATTTGTCATTAAGATCAAAACAGAACGTCATGGAATGTGCTTACTGCAGATCTAGGGGGGTCCTTAAAGAAATAACCCAAAGACTACTTATAAACTTGATAGGAAATAGTATAACAGGGATTCTTTTCTTTCATTGCAATAGTACAGATATGTAGATGCGATAATATTTCACGCAATATGCTGACCTGCTCAAAAATCTCCTGTTTCTATTAACAGATTGTTTTTCACTGTTTTTTTGTTTTCACTGTTTTTAGTACAAACAGATTGTTTGTACTTTAAAGAAATCAAACTAAGAGATTTGCTTGAATCCATATCACCCATTCATGTTGAGCTCTGAAAGAAAGAAGAAAGTCTGATCGAACTTTCGAGATCTGAGTTTGAATTTTATGAAATTATTGGATAAAAATATTGAATTGGTGAAATTGATTTTATGAAATATTGAATTTTATTTTAGATATTTATAAAAATTGAATATCCTAGTTTTAGTGCAAAAGCAATGAGAGTTCTTATTTTTTTTGAGATTATAAATCTTGGGTTTTCAGTGGTTATTATGAAGGGCAATTATTGCTTGAAAATTAATGATGGTAAAGAAAAGTAAAAATGACTGGATATCAAACTTAATTCCCCAATATGAACAACAAGCACATTTGTCGGAAAAAGCATTATACATATATATATATATATATATATATATATATATATATATATATATATATATATATATATATATATATATATATATATATATATATATATATATATATATATATATAAAGTAGTAAATAAAAGATATATGCAAAAGAGTTTATTAAATCAAAATAAAATACCATACCAACATATATGCATTTAACAACCTAACTAGTGCAAATTAATCAGCTAAAGGTAAATGTGAAAATAATGTATAAATAAGATAAGATGCATTTTAAATACCAATAACATGAATAAGACAAAAGTCTTAAAATCGATAACACAAAGAAGACAAAACCTTTCAAATCAAAAAACATGAAATTGAAAAGCATGTGGATCTTGTCTTCTTCAGGAGAGAGATGTCAGCTGTGCAAATCTAAAAAAAACACAAAGGTCTGAAAAGTGCCTGTAATTTGTAGAATATGTGCAAGAGTAATTTTATCAAGAAAACATCAAAGCAATGTACATAATCTAAAGTAAAAAGAAGATAATATCAAAGCAATACAGTATAATATATCAAAACAATTTATAAAGGATAATATCGAATCCATCATGTCAAAAAAATTTTAAGTGAGTAAAGACTTATGTCTTTACTTTAGCCTAAATTAATATGATAAATAATGATGCAAATTTATAAAAAAATTTATTTTTAACCTTTCTAATAATTAGGCATGCTAATAGACTATCTAATAAAGCACACAAATAGATACTCTAAAACAAAAATGAAGTGAAAAAACTCTTTTAATATTGCCTCATTTGGATGAATTTAAGAATCACGTAACTACTTAATGCAATTTGAAGTCTTAAAAGGAATATTCTCTGTAAAAGTTATGCTTGTGAATTTTCATAAAATAAATGGGGACTCTTTAAGTGTTTTAAGTTAAATTGAATATCTTCACTATTTGGCAGGCAACCCAGACTTTTTCAAACCGTAACTCCAAATTCTACCAGTTTCTCCTTAAAAATTACACATTTAGTTAAATTTTAAACTTGAATCAACTGTACAGAGCCAAATTTCTCATGTAAAAATTATTTTCAAAATTACTATGAAAAAATGTATGGAATCAATATAATTAGAATGTTTCATTAGTCTAAAAATAATACATTTAATTATATAATTTCTAAAAGAGAAATGAATTTTAAATCATTTTTTAGTTAAAATCTAAATCTAGGTAATAAGAAAAATTTTTATGGTCTTCAAAATTGTAATTGTTGAAGTCCTTTATTTACAATTTAATTAAGTTCATAATTATTTGAGGCTAGAAATATCTAATTAGAAAAGATTTTATTATTTAATCCTGAATCAACTTGAATGTTTTTGAATTTGAATGTTTAACCTAAAATTAATTCACTATAACTTTTTTTTTTAATTTTCTTAAAAATTAGTTTTTTTCCACCAAATACAATTTCAATTTCTAATACAAATAAACCACCGACAGTTTATTAATAATTTTACTTAATTAAGAAGTGCTTAAATATAAAAAAATAACTTCATTTCTTTTTAGGCTAAACTAGTTTAATAAATATTATAGAAAATCAAAATAAATCACACAGGTTACTGTCAAATTTTCCTCATTTGACAATTTGTTTATACAATAAAAAAAGAAAGAAAAGAATTTGCTTATAAATACCATATAAATATTTTCATTTCACGTCGTTATTTTGTAAGCAATTAAAACAAAGAAATATGGGGTTCATCCATAATTATCATATTATGGATTAAATTTTTTTTGTTTCCAATGATTTAATATAAAGCTCAGAAATTATTGGAAAGCACTGTATTTTACGATTACATAAACTCTTAAAAAATAATATCTGTTGTTACTCATGACACTTGGACAAACTAAGCTGTCTATGCCTTTACCTATGCGAATTTAAGTCAGTAGGATGCTTTTTTCGCTTAACCAAAGCACCACAAATGTTAAAGTACGACTTTGCTCTAAACGCCTCCGATAGATGGCACCACCAACATATACACTCTCTCAATTTTGACAATGCTTTGAAGGGAGAGGACATTTTCTCCAGACCATTACGCCCTTAGAAACTGCTCAAATGCCGACCACAAGACTTTCAATTCCACAGATTTAACGAGCTCATATATCGCATGTACTCGATGGGCATTGGTATTGAGCCCCGTCCTTCCCAACGGAAGACCGATGCCTTAACCACTAGGTTACCACGGTCTATAATAGTTTTTTCATACCTATAAACGTTATTTCTATATATTATATTGGTTAAATTGGTTATTTATCCATTACAAATAAATATGGTAGCAACTATATATATAAACTGGGCACATATTATTATCTTATTTTCTTATATTACTACAATAATTTATTTATTTATTTATATACTTATTTATTTCTATTAATATCAATCCAATATATCCATTATGAGTCTATAAATTTAAACGGATTTTTTTGTTTGATTTCTTAAAAAAAGTGCATAAAATAAGTCATGATAGAATAAAATTTGCTTGTAAGGAATACAGTAAATATGTGAATGATTTAATAACTGAAACTTGATCAATACTTTTACAAACTCAACGCATCTCAAGAAGTCAAAAATTAGTCACTACTTAAGCTTGTATGAAAAGAAATTAACTGGAATGATAAATTTAAGCGGTGACATAAATTGTGATCTAAAATAGAAAAATTCGGACAGAGTCTGGCTCTCATCAGCAGCCACTCCCTTTGAAATTACGTATCCGGTGTATAAGTTAGTTCACTTATACAAAATGTCACACGGTCCTTCTTCACACCCAGAAAGTTTGATTCTGCCAAAACCTCACCCCAGATGGATTCGGGCAATAAATTCGACCGAAAAGAATTTTTTTCTTCAGATTTACAATCGCACTTAGCGGAGAAGTATGATACGAAACATACACGTCGCTTCATTTAGCAGAATCTCTTCATTTCCAGCTCATTTTTGCGATTTTTTCTTCCACATACTGATGGATACAATTTATAACTCCCCGTTAGCTTGAAGTGACCAGACTTTTAAATCATTTTAAGAGGCGCATTTGTTAAGCCCGATTTCAATGCTGTGATTGTCGAATGGTAGGTGCTAAAACCTCACAAAGAAAAAAATTTATTTCTAATGGTGATATTGTTTTGTTTTTATTTTCACCAACTTCTTCGTGAGGTCATTCAAAAAGTCACTTCGGGAAGGACCTTTTTTTGCACGAGTCACTTCTTTAATTTAATAGCACTAGTGGTTCTGTGGTTTTTACTACCGACAATTTAGAACGCCTTTTTATGGACCGAATCACATGACTTAATCATCTTTAACGGATACAACCACCGTTAAGTTTAGAAGTTTATTCTTTTTTTACAGTGTAGAGTCTAATTTATGAAGGACATTAAATTTAACAGAACACCAAAGGTAGCTGTAACTTTTATTAAATATTGCCTCTGTCCTGGTCTTTAGCATATATATTTAAACATGCAGAATAATTTAAGATTCTTCTGGTACAGAAGAAGTGTTTCATCACTGTGTTCTGAAAAGAAATTGTAAAATGAATTTTATAACAACTGATTTTATTTTAAATAATACATTCAAATGCGATATTGTATTATAACAGATCAATGCACCAATGTTTACCCTAAGATGCTGAATATCAGTGCCAAATCCATTATGGTTATAAACCTGATCACATGAGTTTCTAATTAGTCTAATCTTTTTTAGGAACAAAGCAAAACAAAATACATATGTTTGTTATATATATTTCTGAAGTTGCAACATTATTTAATTACTTCGCATTGTCTCAGATTGAAATTTTTGTCTGTATTCTCAAACATGCTTGTTTTTCCTTTGCATGACACAATAGCATAAGAATTATACAAGATAAAACATAATATTCATTAGAATCTGCAGTGCAACAAATTATATCTCATTGTTATGAAACAACATAATTTTTATTCCATTGGCTAACAGAGTTCAATACTATTTTTTCTTGTGATTAAATTCCGATGAAATTACCATGTTTCTTCTCTGAGACTTCAAAATACATTTTATTTTATAATTTTGAAAAAGACGTGACTATAAAACAGAATTTAAGCGAAATGATTTATAATAGCTTTTTTAATTTGTGCCGGTGCATACAGACAATGCAAAGGTATTTAAAACTTGTAATGATAGTAATTAGGAAAAAAAAGTCCAATTCTTAATCTCAATCATAATAAGAAATATTAAATTTTTAAAAAAAACTAAATTCATCATATAGCTAGCTAATCACGTATTCTATGTTTTTGCAAGGAGTACAACATCTGTAGGCCATAAATCGAAAGAGAGAAAGGGAAAGACGAAGTTATGTACACACACACACACACACACACACACACACACACACATATATATATATATATATATATATATGGGATGATCAAATGAAAAGGTGACGACATGGTGGATACAAAAGTAGACTTTATTCAAAATATACACTATAGGCTAGAACACAACGATCCCACTGATGAACAAGCCACAGGATTCTTTGTTCCCAGAATTACTTTGACCGTGACGTGATCCAGTTCTTCACAGCGTCCTTGAGTACGTCGTCCGAATTGAAGTGCTTCCCTTTCAGGTGTTTCTTCAATGGACCAAACACATGGAAATCGTAGGGCGACATGTCCGGACTGTAGCTCGGATGATCCAACGCCTCCCACTTGAACTTGGTTAGTTCCATGTGTGTGACCAGTTGCAGCTGGAGACGTGTGGACACGCATTATCAAGGAACAGGACTACACCCTTCGTGAGTTGCCCCAGTCTTTTGCTCTTGATTGACATGCGTACGCGTCGGAGAGACTCACAGTACACATCAGAATTTATGGTTTTTCTGTGCTTGTGGAATTCCACAAGTATCAGACCTTAAGCACCGAAAAAGATGGTGAGAAACACCTTTCCTGCTGACGGTATGGTTTTGAACACTTGAGGGGGATGCTTCCACTGGTTTCTCACCTTCCGCTCTCAGAAATAGGATAACACCTCGCTGCTCCTCAATAGTCGTTACGTTTTTACACCGTTTCGTACCTTTTCATTTGATCACTCCTTATATATATATATATATATATATATATATATATATATATATATATATATATATATATATATATATATATATATATATATATATATATAGACTGCTTAATTCCATTTATTATTAAACATTTTAAGAATTATCTTTATTTCATAGACAAACGGTGATTTTATTGCAATTTATAACAATATAAATTCCCTTAATTTATTTCAATTTATAACTATAATTCAAAAAAAATATTCATACATTTTGTGACTCGAAAGTTTAAATAAAATTTATCTTCTTGAATACATTTGATTCTAAAGAAAATTTTAATTCATATGTAAAAGTATATTTTATACGAAAATATTTAAAGGTAATATTTTTTTAATAACGGTTGGCACTGGGTGACTAACCTTTCGCCACAACAAGGCGTGAAACTGCTACTCATTTGTCGTAACCCAGAAGGCACCTGTGAACCCAGTTATGGAGGCGCGTAAAATTACCCACACCATACCAACAAATCCGTTTATAGGGTAGGCCACATTCCATTTCAGAAGAAAGGATAGAGAAACACATAGAGAAAGTAACATCCATGTCCGAACCGGGAATCGAACCCGGGACTCCCAGCTCTGGAGTCAGGAAAGCTAACAACTCAGCCATTGGTCGGTTTTCAGAGGTAGTATTATCCAACTTGTAGATAAATATATTTCTTTCTTATTCTAATTTTCTTTCTTTTTCCATAATAAATCGAGATTTCATGTAAGAAAACTCAAAATTTAAGGGTTTTTTTTCTCCTTTAAGTTCAATAATTATTGAATAAGATGCTATCAATTCCGCCATTTGTAATGGTGAATGAGGAAAATCTTAGTAGCAGATGGGCATTAGAAATAAAAAAATATATTCCAAGAGATAAATAAACGATTATCGATTCATAATCATTTAAACATTCAATATTTTTGGCATCTTTTATGACTTCATGTAAACGATTATCGATTCATTAGGGTTTACTTAAAAAATTTAATGACTTATGATTGCGTTATTAATGTAATTTTTTATAGTGTTATTAATAGAGAAAAAAAAGATAATCCTTGTTCCATGAAGGCCGTGGTAGCCTTGTGGTTAGAACATCAGCTTTCAGTCTGGATTCAATTTCCAATGCCTCCAAAGAACCACCGAGTACATGCGATTTATGTGATCGTTAAATCTGTGGAATCGAAATTCCTGTGGTCGGTCGTCGAGCAGTTACCACAGGTATTAATGATCTGAAGAAAATTCCCTCCTCTTCCAGATCAAAGTCAAAATTGAGGAAGTAAATTCTCTGGTGGTGCCATCTGTCGGAGGAGTTCAGAGCAAAAGTCATACTTTTACCTTAGTGGTGCTCTGGTTAAACGAAGGACGCACCCTACTGACTTGAACTCGCATAGCCAACGGCATAGCTAGCTCGGCTTGTCCAAGTGTCATAAGTCACAACAACAACAGCATATTATTTCCATAGAGGTCTATAAAATAATTTCAATCTGATTTTACAACACACATTCTTTTCTAAGCAAATGAAGCTTGATATCTGGTTGGGATTTCAATTTCCATGCTTTCAAATCGGAATAATGAAAATTCATGAAAACCAACTGTGTGATGGAATAAAGAATTCTTAAGACTTTTGATAACAACACATTGATTTAAAATTTTCCTAAAAAAATTTTTATAGATAAAATTTTCATCAAATAAATGGCCTTTTTAGCACAAAAATTAAATTATTTGATTTTAAATATCTGGAAAATATGAAAAAAATAATGTCGTTGGCATGAAAAATGAATAAAAGTGTAAGTATATTTCTATAAACGTGAGTGACATATCTCCTGTATGAATAAGTATTTAAAAGATATTGGGGAAGAGATTATATCTCTAGCTCAAATGAAAGCAATTTCAAAACAAGATTTAAAATAATAAGGGAAAAGGATTATTACTGAAATAGAATCTTCCATGTATAGTTGATGTGAATAGTGTTACTCTTGACATCGGTTAAATCAAAATTTAACTGATACATGAATTTAAAATAAAAGATATAAGATATCTAGATTACTGTCAAATATATAGTTTTTGCAGTTGAATTGTGAGCTAATTTGTGACAAATCTGGTAGCAATTTAAGCAGAATTCAGTTAATAAAGAAAGTACACATAGTGTGAAGTGACCGCGGATAATTACGCATGATTTTTTTTTTTTTTTTTGAAATATGACTGTGCTGTAGAAACTACATGATTTGTCAAAAATATAGATTATTTTGAAAACGAAATCAGTAGTGTTTATATTTGTCTTCATACTAATTTTGCTTTCACACACATTTCCTTACTAACTTTATAAAACAATTAAAATAAAATAATAATAAAAATAAATAAAAAACAATTTTAAGAAATTTAACTAACTTTTTGAGCCCATATTTTACAAATCTGCTTTTTATTATTTCAGCAATATTAATTCAAAGAAAATTTTTATGCTGGCATAAGCAAGGCAATAATCTTAAGATTCAAAAGAGGTTGCTGAAAAATATTGCAATTATTAATTTAAAATTCTATTAATTAATAAGCAAATTTAAATTTAAATCATCCTTGCCGTTTTAGATTAATCCATGTTTTGTCATGTCTTTTTCATTTTGTCGTTTCTGCTGTTCTATTGTACATGTGTTAATGACTTGAATCAATGGAAAATGGCTTCGCAAAACAATGTGTTTTTGCTCCTTATATATAAAATCGTTTTATTAACAAAATGAACTTCGACTCTATTCTCAGACATTCAATAGTGAATTTCACCTTGTTAGCTGCTGCTCGAAGAATGTAATTTGAAGGCAGGCAGCAAATTCGTCAACAAGTCGGATTTACAACGCCCTCTCAGTACGATATTAAACGTTATCTGACGTCTTCTATAGTACTGTAGAGGAAACGTTATCTGACGTCTTGGATATTTTAAACCAATGAGAATCATAATAAAGTGGTCTACTCAGGATTTGAACTGTGACAAAAAAACAACCACTATATGGTTAAAAAAATAGATGTGTGAAAATAAGAAAGTACTATTCATATTACCCTTAACCAGTTTCTGCTTTCCTTTAAAGTTTGCTTAATAAGGCAAATTAATAAAAGTTTTTATTAGTTACAAAGTAATTTGAATATAATATAACTTTTTTGTTTTACTTCTCATCCTATTGAAAAATATAGTGTATAATAAAGTAATTATAGAACTTGAGAAATGATATATTTATAAATTCATATACTGTAGATTCATATACTGTATTCATATACTGCAAAAATTTTCTCTAAATCTATACTTTGCAATGCATGAATATAAAAAATTGATGATAATGAAACAGGGAACCCAAAAACATAACCTGGCACATCAATGCAAGTTATTAAAAAAATATAATGCAGTGCATAACATATACTTACCATAGACGAAGTACAATAAGTATTTGGAAATGTTTATTACTTTTGCGTAAAACTATGTGGTTTCTAAATGCTGATGACAAAGAAAGTGAATTAAGATGTTGTAGAAATATTGGGAATTCAATCAAAATTTGAAATAATATGTGAATACCTGTAGAAATAACACCAATTACTAAGATGGTAATTAACTTTTTTAAATTGTTCCCCAGATGAAGACTAAGATGAATAATACCAAATGAAATCTTAGGGCATTCTGTTCTCTACCAAGCTTATGATGATTTTAAATCCCATTAATACACAACCCCGATCTTCTGACACATTAGATCCTAGTTAAAACAATCATCTAGTTCAATTGATTTGCACCAAGAAAAACGAAAACGGAACTGGGATTTTCCTTTCTTACTGGATCGGTGAAATCAAAAAGCCTCTTTACTAACAGAACAGCAAATAAAAGGCAGCCAAAGACAAATCGAAGAATACATCGGCGTGATTTATCAGGCGAGAGATGGCGTTGAGAGTTCTGCCAGTTGCCAAATTACGGGTTATTAAAGCCGGAACCGTGCCTCGATTGCATTCGCCCATTTATTTGAGTGTCAGCGGAATAAAAAAAAGAACAAAAGGAAAAACGGCAATTTATTAAAAGGGAGGAATGTTTGCCTTTCCAGCATTGTAGTCCATTAAACACCATAGAATTACAGGTTATGAAAGAAATGTGTCTAGAGTGATATATCCTTTTACGTTTCTATGACTGCTCATAAAATTCGATATTATTTCTTGAAGGATGATAAAGAATTTTTTAGGGAGTCGTGAATTCGAGTATCTTAGCAAGAATTTCTTTTTATGAAATGAATAATGTTATGTAAATAAAAATCATATCCCCTTGCAATGGTAATGAAAAAAATGTATATAATACTATTTAACTAAAAAGTAGCTTTAAAATTAAGTGATATACGTAAACATATATATACAGATATTTAAAAATATAGATTTAAGGACACATTATTTAATGCTTTAATGCAATATCTGAATTATAAAGATTTATTAAATGACTTTTATGAAGCTCGATGGTGTAGGGATAGGGCTTTTCGCTTCTAAGGCACAGGTTCGCAGTTCAATCCTCACCAAGGCAATGTCAACTCACCCTTCTACACTTCTCTGGACCAATAAAACTGAGTACCAAGCATGCTTGGGAACTATTCCTAACGGATTTCCCATCAGGCTGACCACCTAATCGAAATATATGCTTCGCACCCCAGGGCCCTCGTTCATGTTAACAGAAATGGGCATTGTAGGCTGTAATGCCATTGAGTTTAGTTTTTCGAATGGCTTACATGAATGAGGTTTAAATTCCCAGAGATATAATTTTTGTAAATAGCCTCTCCTTTTGACATTAACCCCTTGTTTCTCTTCCTATGATATCTATTGAAAGGCATTGATCTTAAACTCTTTTTAATTCATATATTTGAAAAGTAAAAGTAAACTTTATTATATATATATATATATATATATATATATATATATATATATATATATATATATATATATATATATATATATATATATATATATATATATATACATTCACATCACGTACTCAAAAATTAAAATTAACACATTAGTTTATATTTCACGTTACATTAGTATATATTATTAACGACCCCTTTTAGTATAATTTGAAAATACTTGTGACGTTAATTTTCAGATATCATTAAAAGAAATACAACAGTAACAAAGCAATCTTCCTAATTTAGAACGGCTAACCATGAAAATCAAATAGTAACCACAATATGATATATACAGACGACTATTTGAGAACTTATATTCTGCTTTCTTATCAACCTTTTAGTCTTAAATATATATATTTTTTTTGTAATTAAGACCACCTAATTTCTTTTTGTTATTCTAAAGAATATATGCTATTCATTGCACATATATAATTAAAAATAAACTGATAGTACATTAGCTCGTAGTTCCAATTCTAAAGAACCGAATTAAATGAAATTTCAATTAAGCTATGTGAATTATGAGTCAAAATTTCATTAGAAAAGTATAGTAAATAGATGGCATTATATTGCTTAAAAATATATGTGAAGAGTATTTTATGGAATTTCTTGATAAAAACCGGACATTTGAATGAATAATTTGCTTATAGAGAATACGCTTCTGAATCATAAGAAATGCACACTTTAATCGCAAAACCTTTTACCAGAATAAGAGCAATGCTCTAGCAGAATTCTGCCTTATAAGCGAATAAGAAATTTAAGCTCACCCATATCTGTAAAGGCAATTAAAACTATGTTGCGAAAGACTTTAGAGACTAAATTTTATATACTGTCCTGGAGAGAAAACGACGTGCAAATGAAGTAATCGTTAAGGAGAAAATTACAAAAGCAATATCTGAAGAATTTGCAAGCACTTAAACTTTAGAGGCCATTTAAAAGCACGAATTTAGTGATACTATAAGCAATTGGGATGATTTTATCTAAAAGTTTGCACTTGTGTGTAATCTTATAAGGTGCATTTTGTGCAACAACTGAAACCGCAAAATTTCTCTGGACTGCTGGCCTTGCATTTCCTGGGGCAAAGAAGACGTGCCAAAAGCTTTATAAAAAAATTTCCAATTTAATAATTTTAACTGATTTATTTAGTTTTCTTTAAATTACTAGAATTTTTTTTGGCAATTTTAGTATCTTTTGTTTTGTTCCATCTCAAGCCATCTTGATCAAACAAAAAAGTATACTAACTGGAAAATTTCACTTACCTTGATTGTCTTTTGCCTTGCTCGCTTTCTGATTCAATTATACAGGGTGATCTTTTTTACAGTGACTGTGTTTGGAACATTCTGTAGCGCGATTTGATAGCCGAAATAACACCACACTTGGTATTTAGACTAATCAAGACATGGGAAAAATAATTCCGTAAAAAGATTTTAGTTCCAAAAGTCACCGCTAGGGCATTTTGTGACGTTGCTGTAGCTTGCAATAACGAGAATTAAATAAAACATAAGTGTATCAAAGAAAAATGCAAATGTTGTGCGATGATAGTGCCAGTAATAGGAGCTATAAAAGCAAGTAGTAGACAGCTCTGACAAATAATCTCAGCTGAAGTAAACGAGCTCCAGTGGCCATGCCTCTCACGTTACCGGAACGTGCGTTTATGTTGGTGGAGTATCAAATCTGTCTATTCTAAAGGACAATATAACAAAGACAGTGCGGAATATTCCTCGTGATACGTGTCGTACGGCTGGGGAGAACGTTATGCACAGAATGCACGATGTTATTTCTGAGAACGGTGCTCACATTGAATGTAGTCTAATTCCTCACCGGGGAAGTTAATGTAGCAAATAAACACACATTAATAATTTGACTGTACGATTGTATGTGTTAGCATTTTCTTTTCTCACAATTTATACATTGTAAAATGCCCCAAAATGCTCTAGCGACGAGTTTTGGAACTAAATTTTTTTTCACGGAATATTTTTTCTTGTGTTTTGATTAATCTAAATACCAAGTTTGGTGCCATTTCGGCAATTAGATCGCGCTACAGGGAGCTCCAAACACTGTCACTTTAAAAAAGATCACCCTGTATTTGCAAGATAAAATAGTTATTAAAGATTTTACTACCTTTCGATTGGACAAATTTTTGAGAAATTAATTTCTCGAGAAACTGAGGACTCTGACCTGAGCGCTGATAGGCCGCGGTGACCTGGTTCGCTTTTAGCGTCGTTCTCAGTATTGGAAAGTAGTGGCTTAAAATACCAGCTTAACTGAAGATCCATCGTGTACGCTGAAGACAGCTGGAGCAAATTTAGTGTGGTCGCAATGTCCTCCAATTGAAACGGTAATGTCTGTGGATGGCAGGCCAAGTATTGGGGTCTTCTGCTTGGTCCTTGCTTAAAAATCACGAAGACTCCATCCGGTGGTTTATATCTAACTGGTAGAGCCCAAGTCAGGGTAGCATGCAGCTGCAACAACAACCTCAGCACTGATGAGTTTTGTTAAATAAATTTATATTTTACATTGTTAATTTAATGATGCAGATTTAATCTAAAAATATATTTTATAATATAATTATTTTATAAATATTTATAAATCATTTTATAATATTTATATATGTAAATATATATACATATATATACATACATACATATATATATATATATATATATATATATATATATATATATATATATATATATATATATATATATATATATATATATATATATATATATATATATTATGTGCTTTGTGTGGTTTTGATCCGCTACTTATACGTATATCCTTACCTTAAAATAAGAGTTAAAACCACAAATAGTTCAGATAAAAATAAGAATATTGACAATTTAACTAAAACTTTTTTGGTTTCTAATAAAATAAGTTTTTTTTTTGTAATAGATTAAAATTTAAAATAACGCAAATATTTAAAAGAATTATTCGCATTATTTTAATTAATTTTAAGAAATGTCTTCAAGCGTAATGGAAATATAATATTTCCATTACGCTTAAAGATATAATATTATTTACAACATTGTAGACATAATATTAATTACAACATTAAAAACATAATATTTCCATCAAACTTGAAGACATTTCTTAATGTAAACATTTTTCTGTAATCTGAACTTTCATTATTAAAAGTGATTGGATAAAGTAGAAGAACTACTAATGATGAATAAATATGCTTTATTTTACTCTGAACACGAAATATATGAAGATTAAAAATGTGTTTTCCCTCTCCACATTTTCTGAGGCAAAGAATTTCGAAACTTTTTGTCTCACTGTAGTTCCATGTGTGTATGTGACTCTGTGTAATATTAAATTTAAGATAATTTAATCTAATAGAATTGGAGTTCTTTGTGATAATGTAACCTATTTAATAGAATTCTAAGTTTATGAATCTTCCCTTATTTTACCCCTAAACTGAAGTCCTGAAAAGTGCCAGTGAATTCCTTAGACCTATCTTATACATTTACCAACCCCGTAGCATCCCCTATATAAACCCCCTTCTGAAAGAAACAGTACACAGATGTCTGCTAACCACTGTGTGAGCGTTACATCAAGGATGGACACTTTTCATTTTATCTTTTCATTAAATAAATGCTGTTTGGAATGTATCTCTGTCTCGTTTTCATTGTCTTATTACTCTATTGAAGACTGTTTCGCAACTATATTATGATATATACATATATATATATATATATATATATATATATATATATATATATATATATATATATATATATATATATATATATATATATATATATATATATATATATAATTTCCTTTTTGAAATCTTTGTTTAAATTGCAAATTTACATAATAAATTCATCAGGTTTCTCAGCAGCTTGGTTGACCATGTTTTCAAATAGCAAAAATAAGCACTTTTTCATCTATAATTTAAAAAAAATTTCTGTTAAAACAAAAGTAAAATATTTTAATTAGAGCACTTTGAAAATCTGTGCCAAATTTTAGCAGTTAGTGACATTAAAACATAATACATATATAATTTCAACAACAGTACTAAAAAAATTTTTAAGCAATTTTTATGTGAATCTTGAATAGAAAGTGAAGTATAAGTTCAGATATTTTTTTAATGGGAATATCTGTTAAGTGTCCTGTTTCTTTCTCTTAAAGTACACAAGATGAATAATAACTTCTACACAGTTACACAGTTTTTTTAAGTTTACTGCTTAGTGACTGTTTTTTAAAATTTATTAGTTTAGAAAATTACAGGAATGCAAAAAGGGTTTTTTACGTTTTATCAAACAAGTATATAAGATTAAATTTACTATTAATTAAAATGAACTAATCCTTAAAAGGTAAATTAAACCATATACTAAGTCATCAAAGTTAAGAACATAAAATTTGAATTGCTAATGCGACGTTTTATCAGTCTATATTTGAGGCAAAATTTGATTTTTTGTATTAATCACGGGTATCTATTCAATTATTATTTTCGAAACATTAAATCAAACAAAAATTAATTAAATTTTTATTGACCTTTGAAATTAGTCAAATTCAATGTTCATGAATTTTAATCAAATAGTTTTCATTTATGCATCTTAAAAGTTTCGATTATAAATAATACAATAAAGGTATTATACGCTTTATATCTGCAGTTGATTAACACATAATCAAACATAATATTTATGAATTGACTATATGAAATCATTCAAACTTTTAATTTGGAGAGTTAGGAAAATACACACATACATCACAGCTATCACACTTAGCACATAAAAAAGACATTTTTATAATTATTTGTCTTTAAGAAGATACAAAATTATGTAAACTAAATTTTCTAAGTTAGGATATTTTAAAATAATTTCACAATCAAAAATGCAGCTTTCATTTCTGGAACTAGAGAAATATAAAATATAGATTATCATAACAAGAAATAACGTTATGAACTATAAAAATATATGTAATTTCTGTCATAGATATTTATTATTATAGTAAAAAACTTTTAATCTACTTTCTGACTAATCAATGACTGAATTAATTTGAAATATAAAATACTCTAAATAAAAATACTCTAAGCAAATGATTACCACAACAGCAACAAGTGTCTCTGTGTTATAAAAGCACAGATATTTTTATCAAAGCAAAAAGCTTAGAAAAAATAAATAATGTAAAACAAGCTTATGTTTTACAAACACTTGCGTGAATAGATTCCATAGTATTAAGATATAAATAAAAAATTCCGAAGTAAAGTCTTCCTAGAAACATATAAATTTTGCAAAATTTGAAATCTAAATGTATCAAATATTTCCATAATTGATTTTCCCTCCATAACTTATTGTCGAATACTATTTTTCGTTGATCTGTGTTTTTGCATAGATTAAAATTTATGAAATAATCTAATTTGTTATAGCCGTTTTCTATGTATTATTTTCAGCAAACAGTTCAAGCGATTCAATATTATCTCTTGAAAGTTTATTATAATCAATTAAGTATGAATTTAAGAATTAGGGTTAATTAGAAATGCTAGGACATAAAACATTTGATAAATTTATTCACTAAATTGTCTAATATAAAATATATAACTATAAATATTTAATCTTTACGAAAGCTAAAAACCAATTTAAAGCACATCAACAAGATTTTAATATCATTTAATATAATTAATATCATAATTAATCATATCATTGGTAATTCCGTATTCAATACAGAATTACCAATGATATGATTGTTAGAATTTATTTTCTTTCTACTCGTTACATTACAAAATGTATTGTAATGAATTGTTATGAGCAAAGAAGTTCAGATCGTTGATAGCAAAATGTCTGTGAAATGTTTTTTTAATTAAGTTGGGGAAATTAACTATAAATAAAAATTACACACAATTAATTAATGTTACATTTCGTCCAGCAGAGCCTACAAGTTGTTGAAAGCATTTTAGGAAAGTGAGCTAATTTTCATGCAATTATTATAAACTGCTGCTTAAATTTTATTTAAAAAAATATATTCTATTTTTAAAAATAGTAATTGTATTTTAAATCACGTCTATTTAAGTTTTTATTATTATTCCTATCGTCTAAAACATGAAAGTATGCAGAAAAGAACCAGTTTGAAAAAAGCATAATTAGTTGAGGGATGAGAATAAAAAAAGCATATTAATGTTTTCTCGGATGACGTTCTGAATTGAAAAGTTCTTAGCATTCTTAATTAACATTACAAAATTATAACTTAAATAAATGAAATTGGTAAACAAAAATATGCTTGCTTTCAAAAATAGAAACTGACTTTCAAAATCAAACATTAAAGAATATTTAAGAAGGGTTAAAAAGAAAACTAAATAAAAATAAAGAAATCCTAAAACCAGTATCTTTTTAACTTTTTTAATTACAGATGCAGTTTGAATTTAAAAACTCTTGTGGCACGCTAAAAAGATGTAAAACTGAAACTATTGCATAATTCATATATTTTTTATCTGTTACATTAAAAAACGACAAGATATGTAATAAAATCCTTAAAAAAATTTTTTATTTTTCATGTAACATGAAATACCAAAAATAATTTACTCCCTTTTTGATGCCTATTCAGTGATTTCTGCTAAGATAATAATTTTTTTATCTGATATACAAAGTAAGAATTTAAAGCTTAAACTTGAGGAATGCAGCTTTTTAATTTATGTTTTCCTTTTTGTATTCATATTCTGATTATTTTGAATTTAAAAAAAAGAGAAATGAACTGTTGGAATTTTTTTTAAGCTTAGAGGGTAATTTCTGTCAAATTTGGCTTATCGCACAGTTTTAAGAAAAAACATTTAACCTCTTAATTTTATTATTTTCAGCTTTCATATATGTATAATTGCATATGTCTTGAAGCTTTTTCTTTACATTTCCTGGATAACCATCAAACTGTAACTGAAATAAAAGAGGATCTTAATAAAACTTTAATTTTTTTCCGTCACAAATTATAAAAAATGTGAAGACAAAAAATCAGTATTAGTTTATCACTTTGGATATAAAAAAGTTTTTTGAATTTTATTTTTTATTATATTTTTATGTTTGGTAACGTTTTTATTTCTTGTTTACTTATTTAAGAAACGCCCTTTGTATCAAATATCATATTTATTATCAGCAACTACACAAAATTTAAACTTTAAGCAAATGCAAATTTAAATTGTTTTTCAACATTTAAATAGAAGCGAAGCAAAGCAAATATCCTTTAAACATTTATTTTAAATCGATATTTAATTTCATTACTTACAATAGCAAGGACAGTGGTGACCTGGTTGGTTAGGGCTACATTTTCACTATCGGAAGGCTGTACGTTCGAATCCTGGCTTAATCGAAGATACGTCGTGTTCGCTAACCCTAAATGCGGCTGGGGCACATTAATACTGGGTGTGGTCGCAATATCCCCCAAATGAAATAATACCTCTCGGGGTGACAGGCCAAGTATAAAGGTTCTTCTGCTCTATTCCTGCTTCAAAATCACGAAGACTCCACCAGGCTGCTTCTATCTAACTCATGGGTTCCCAAGCTTTTTTTTCTCGTGGACCACTTTCAAAGTTTTACTTTTTTCAGTAGACCCCCTGCTGCTGCATTTCTACTGTATTCCCAAAACTCCTAAAAATATCACCCTAAATTGAGGGTGTTAAAAAAAGTAGCACATTTTCTTGTGTCCTATTTATTAGAATACTTGTGGTTATACAGAATTATAAACATTATTACAAACAATCAACAAATGACAAAAAATCAACATTGAACTCTGAAATGTAAATCAACTATAAAAAATAGTCATACTTTTAATGAGACGGTACACGGGCGGCACTTTGCAAGTCTCGACATGTGGTGTATACTTACTTGTACTATATTATCTATTGTTCTATTAAATTCTGTGTTTGAAGTGAATCTCGAATATTTTTAAGTACCTACCTTGTGAATGATGCTACCTGCCTACGTTGATAGATAAATCGAAGCTAAAATTTTTGTTCTTTATTATGAAAACCAGAAAATGTTTCGTAGACCCCCACTTACAACTTGTGAACCCTTGTTTTCTTTTCACATCTAGGTGGACCCCGTGTGGTCTCCTATGGACCCTCGGCGTTCAACCTGGATTACTTTGGGTACCTATGATCTAACTGGTAGTGACCAACTCATGGCTAGGTAAAGGGAAGCATGCTAGTGCAACAACATACAATATTACTGAAATGCGTATTATTGTCCAGGAATCATTATTCATTAAAACAAAAAAAGCTATGGACAATAAATGGTTATTTGGATAAATATTACTTTAGAATTAAGAACCTAGAAATTGAATTTCCGTTTCTGAATGACGATATTTCAGATTTTATGACACTCCCACTTTATTGCGCTTATAAGTCAAAATAAAATAAAGCCGAAAAATATATAATATTGAGAATCAATAAGATTTTTTAAGGATATTTTTAATCGAATTGCGTTTTCCTCTTTTCAATATATTTTAAACACATTATGGAAAAGATAACAGCATCTTCTTTTTTAATAGCGAAACAATCTATTTCAAGTCTTAGCTGCCTCTACAACACGCCTTTTCCAACCCAGCCTGTCCAGAGCGACACTTTGCGAGTTCTTAACTTTCAGTATCTTGAGGTCATTTTCAGTGTCAACAAGTCATTTTATTAGTGGTCTTTCTCAGGCACGGGATCCTTTTATGTTCTTAAGCGTTGATATTCTAATGGGGCTGTTTTCCCGGCGTCTCAGACCTGGGCAAAGCCATCTTTGCCTGTTGCTTCTGATAACCTGGGTAATCTGGGGCTAGTTAACAGCATACGTCATTTTAATATTCGCACCATAAATTTCTTCTAATTCTTTTCAAAAATAATGCACGGTATTTCCATGTCTCATGGAAGAAAGCCTGGAACACTCCCAACCACCCACCTCGATAGATGTGTAAAGCAGAATCCCAACATTTCTATCTCCAATTTCTCAACAGCAGTTGAGATTGAACCAAATACCTTCCACTTTTTAAAAATCTTTATCCGATGAGAAAATTTTTAAATACGTATTATCCAAATCCTAATTTCAATAATGAGTATTTTATGTGTGTATTCTAAGATGTATTTTAGGTGTACTAAAGAAAACTTCTATTTTTATAGGATTGCATGATATTTACGAACCTTGTTTGCCATGCCGCATAGTTCATGACAAATAACATTCTCTATCATAAGATCAGCATTATTAGGAAAATAAACCAAATTATATTAATTATAATAAATATTTCTAAGCAATAAAATCTAAAATAATGTAGTGAGAGACTGTTTATTTCAGTAGACTTAGAATACACAATGCTCTACTTTATATATTTAGTCCTCTCCTAAAATATTACAATTTACTATTAAACGCTGTACGACAATTTATTCAGATAACAGTATAATTCCAACACATTGACGATAAGAATGACTTAAAAGAAATGAAATCCAAATAATATTGAGAGAAAAAAGAAAAGATAAGTTTCATATTAAATATCAATACTATAATAAATGGGTTTTATCCTCGTTGTTCATTTAAAGTCAAACTTTTATTAAAGGTGTCTCCGGTAAGTAATTGCCATTTATATTCTCAGAATATCATAAATATTTATCTAAATTTCCCTAAAAAACTTCACTTATTTAAAATCCTAAAAAATGGATTCCATCTCGTCATCTTGCAGTTGAGGGTTATAAAGATAAAAATAGATTATTGAACAAAGAACTGAAATTTTCAGCTAACAATGGGTGTTGTTATACTTATGACACTTGAACAAACCAAACGGTTATTAGAAATTAGGCAAAAAAAATGCATCTTTCGTTTAATCACAGCACACACGAAGGTGAAAGTAAGTCTTTGTTCTAAGACTTCTCCAATCGATGGCACCACCTGGGGATCCACTCCTTACATTTTGACTTTGAACTGAAGGAAGGAGAAATTTCCTCCAGATCACTACACCCATTGTATATATATATATATATATATATATATATATATATATATATATATATATATATAAAGTATTTCAAACTGACCGATGATGTCATCCCCGGCCACTATTCTGAACGAATAAGTGACCAGTATGCTATACCCTTCAAAGGGGGCTCGAGGCTTTTTTGGTTGAACTCTCCTAACGAGCAAACGTGCTACAGATGTCATGGTTGGTCTTCACACGAAGAAATTGGGCCTGCATAATAAAACTTATTTTTAAAAAATCTTTCTCTTAAATAATCTTTTTTACTTTTTACTTTCATCAAGACAAGGATATATTATATTTATATATTATGTATTACATTACATTATATTTATACATATATATATATATATATATATATATATATATATATATATATATATATATATATATATATATATATATATATATATATATAGTATGTATGTATATATATACATAATTTATATAATTTAATTAAAAAAGGTATTGAGAAAATTCCTTGAATTTTTCTTTTTGACCAATAAAATGAAGAAGACTCATAAATTTATCAGTGAATTAAAAAGATTTTTTTTTTTTTTACAAAACGAACATATTACATTATTTCAATTTAATTTAAGTTTAATATTACAAATACATAGATGCTTTCTTGTATTACTGTAAAAATCTGCAATCCGGAAAATCCTGGATTTTACAGCTAAAATCTAGCTTTTATCCAAATGGCTCAGTAAAAAGCTTAAAAATGCTTTAATGTGATTTCATTTCGGCCTTTTACCAATTCTTTGCGTAAGAACTAAGCGTTCTTGCGTAAAGGACCAAAACGAGGGATTATTTATGATAGGATTTTCTAATTGCAGATGCATAGAATATAGTGTGTCCAAAAACTTTAGTACTATTTGATTATTTAAGTGAAATTTAAATTTTAAAAGCAATTAAAATTATGTTTAATTTAAAATTATATTCATAAAACTGCCTAACAATTATTTTTACAAAAAATGTAAAATTTATACTATTTTATAAATTAGATCCCATTTCATGAAGTAGATCCAATACACATTTCTTTTGATGACAATTAAAGATATTTTAATAAATTTTAAAATAATTTATGTAATCATTAAATAAAATTTAACTGATAAATGAGAGAAATGAAAGATAAAATTTATTAAATTTAGAAGACAGAAATTCAATCTATTTTAATATCACTACTTTAATACTTTTTACATCTATTACAACAATGTTGATTGTTAAGGGATTTTAATTATGTTTTACTATGCTTTAAACTATAAAGTAGATTAGCTGATTTACACAAACACATCTTCGAAGTATATTTATTTGAACAGTTGCATTTTCCGTGTCATTATTCCCAGACTAAAGAAAGATTCTTTACTATTCTTTATATGTACAGTTATTTCTTGTATATCAATTTCTTCGATGTTTAAAAATTTTTATTTGAAAAAATTAAATTCGTTTTTCTTGTTTACAAAGATTTTAATCTACCAAACTTAGTAAGACGAGCATAAAACGTTCCACCTTTAATACTTGTATTAACAACTATTACTGGTTTTGAATCTTTTTTTAAACTATCAGTAGCAGGTATTATTATCTCAACATTTTATCCGATAATCATCTTTCCGATAATAAACTGCTTTTCGAAACATCTTCACATCTTGAACTTTGTTGATTATAACACGTGCTGTGCCAGAGTATATTTTTGATTCTTTTTTAGCTAAAGAAGGGCTTTTAGCTAAAGAAGGCAGAAAAATAACATGAAGATTACACCTACTAATAACATTCTTAAAACCACTTTCGATCAAAGTTTTAAATTAAAAGTACTGAATATTGTTAGATGCAAAATCAGCAATAGCCATGATTACAGATGAATAATGATGACTTTTCATGCATTTTGATACAAAGTCTTAGTAAATTAAAATAGTAATACACAAGAAACCAACTTATTTTTTACAAAATAAAACAACATTTTTAAACACCAAAGAATTTTCCACAGAAACAAAATATGTGGGCCTACAATATTTTTTTTATTTACCGGAGACAAAACTTTGAAAATGCAACTCTTCGAAGAAGACTAGGAAGATGTTTTTGCGTAAATCATCTGGTCTGTTTTGTAATTCAAAATCAAAATTACAACATTAAAACTTGTAAGAAATAGTTAAATAGTATTAAGGAAACAAATTATATATTTTTTCCTTATTTTGCAAATTTAATTTCTTTTTTCCTAAATTACAAGTTAAATTTTTTAACTATTACTAAAATTGTTTTTAAAATGTATTGAAATGTCTTCAATAAAAATTGAGAGAATTTTGCATTAATTAGCTAATTATTTTTTTTTTAGAAATATGATCGTATTGGCGAAAAGGCATAAATATTGAATATGTGTGTGTGCATTGTTTTTTCTTTAAATGCTCCTTGAGAGAGAGAGAGAAATAATTATACGAATCAAACTTGCTTAGCATAATCTTAATACCTCATCTTTAACACTTATACAATTAGCATTATCAATTAAAAATTAAAACCTGATTTAAATTTTGGGGCACGTTGTATGTTACATATCTGCGAATGAAATAAATCATTTTTATAAACCCTTGTTTCTGGCCTATACCGAGAGGCGTTGGAAAATCCTAAGTTTTATCGCAAAAGCTCTGTAAATCACGTAATGGAATCGGGGCTGTGGTAGCCCAGTATTTAGGGCATCGGCCTACAGTCTAGAAGGGCAGAGTTTGATTCCCAACGCCACCAAAGTCCCATCGATTTAACAAGCACGTATATCATCGTACATGCGATATATGTACTCGTTAAATCTGTGGAATCAAATGTCCTATGGTCGGTTGCTAAATAGTTACCATGGCTATAATGTTCTGGAAAAAACTTCCACCCCCTCCAGATCAAAGTCAAAATTAAGGGAGTGAATCCTCTGGTCGCGCCATCTATCGTAGGAGTCTTAGAGCAAAGACGTACTTTTACATTCTTAGTGCTCTGGTTAAACGAAAGACGCCTCCTTCTAATTTAATTTCGCATTGTCGTCGGGTAGCGAGCTTGGTTTGTCCAAGTGTCATAAATAATAACAGAAATAACAACATAAATGGAATCACATGAATGAATACTTTGGACAGTTACCAATCCGCTGGGGTTTACCAAGCTTTTGGCTTTTTTAATACAGTAACACACATACATATATTATTATTATTATTATTATTAGTATTCTCAGTATTATTCGATTCTCAGCAATATAATTTTATTTGCAAGCTGTGACTGCATTTAGAAAAATTGAAACATCTTTACAAAATTCAAGTTCATGTTTTCCTAAATAACAAAAAGTTTAGTAAGATTTTTTTTTCATCAGTCAGAAATAAAAAATATTCCTAAAAGCTTAGGTAACAAGTTACGGCGTTCTTACGATACTATATGTATATAAAATCAGTCTAAATACATAATAAAATAGTAATCTAACGTAGGGGTTAGTTCTAAAATTCTTAATGGTCTTTAACTCATACTGTTTTCACTTGCTTTTGGATCATTTGTGTTTCCAGTGCATTGTGACAAATAAATCATTCGTAATTCTTCAAAACAATTTATAACTATGACTATCCTCCTCATTCTTGGTAAAGAGCGAATAAAAAATTGATATGATCCATGCTGTGTTCCACTTTAACTTTTCGCTCAGGCTGTTAAAGATCACAGAGTAATTTACAACGTATCCTGTTTATTTATGACCGCTTAGAGTCCGTAATTACGAACAACTTTTTCTTTTCTGCGAGGGTTATAAAAGAAATTTTTCTTTTCTCTGGTCTGTCTTATTCATCGCTGGTCGTCCTGACAGCTACAGCAGTAAAAAAGTTATTTATCTTCGCATATAACTAGAAGCGAGACCTTGAAAACGACGAAACTTCTGTTGCAGCCTTACAGTTGATAACAGTTATAAATGTCTGTATTTTATTTGAATAGTTTTGGCCTTAGAGACAAGATGAATGTTGAGTAAACAGCTATTTGTCACATATTTAGATTACATTAAAATATTGTCGATTTGATATTAACATTTCTTAAGCAAATATAATCTTAAGGAGTTTCTGAGAAGAAATATCATACGATGGTATTGAAAAGTTATAAATAGTATTCATTCCAAACTTTATGAATCAGTACTACTTGTGTGCAAGTCTTATATTTAGCGTTTGTGATCACTTTTTGTTTAATACTTAAACTATTTATATATTTATTATGTGACCATTTAAAAAAACTATTGACCTGCTGCATACACAATATATAAAACACTAAACGTAACTGTAGAAATGAGACTTAAGTCATTTTTTATTATTTTATGTTATTACTAAGGAATAATTTGAACTTTTTAGAGCAAACTCACTGCATAATTTGCAACACAAGTGATATTTTCTTTCTAAAACTTCGTTACACAAGCTGTATATGTTCAAAGTAAATAACTTATAGTAATCTTTAATGATAATTGATACAAAAATTCTTTGACAAAAATATAATCAATTTTATTTAACATTATAAAATGTTTATTATTTTTAATTTTTAGTTGATTTAATCAATGTAAATTAAAATAAATAAATGAATACAAAATTCTAATTTTCAAACAGAATTTAATTTTGAGATTACATACATTTTCTATAGAAAAGCTTTATATTTTTAAATAAATATGAAGAAAAAAATTAAAAATATTATGTGTCTACCCAAATGCGAAACTAATTCTCAAATATGTAAATAATTAAATGAAGATAGCATTTTACTTTTAGAAAATAAGTAACAAAATATTATTCTATAATTATGCGATTTCTAATGATTCGAATAATTTTAACAGCATGTTTAAGGAAAAATCAATATTTTCTAATCTCCTATTGAGCATTCAATAATCAAATGTCACTTGTTTCTCACTGTTAATGCAACTTTTTTGTACAATTTGAGAATGATTTTGCATGAATGGAGAAATGAATTTTAAAGACATAGTTATGTATATAAGTATATATATTATCCTTTAATAATAGTTTTATACTACAGAAGGGTCACCCAAGCCTTGAAGGTCTTATAAGAAGCTTGAAATGCCGATAGTGTTTACACTTTGTCACTAATTTATGTATTTGGTGAGGATCTTGCAGATTTGGATTTGTGATTAGATAATGTTTTAAATTTGATTATTATAAATTAAATGTATTTTGGCAACATTGGATTTTGACTTACATATTTTAGATTAAATTCTACTTCTTTTATTCTGGTTTGATACTTTTGTTTGAATTTTTGGTATGGCTTTGGGGTATACTGGCTTCTTTAAGACTTATGTCTTGGGCCATTGCAGAAAAGCCATAATTTGTGCAAATGTGGTCAACACCCACTGACGTAGCTGGCCATGTTGGCCATGATATCTTTATTCCATTTATATCTATCTTTCTTTGATACTTTCTTTGAAATTTCTTTCAAGTATTTTCAATGTAATTCTTTTCAATGTATTGTTTTCCATTTAATATTTTCAATGTATTGTTTTCCATTTAATATTTTCAATGTATAGTTTTCCATTTAATATTTTCAATGTACTATTCTCCATTTGGCATTTTTCATTGTATTTTGTTTCATTATATTCATTGCATTTTATAAATATACTATTAACTATATCTATATGAATACTATATCTAGCTGCTATATGTGCTAAATGTATATGCTAAACTATAAATATATTTATATATCTTATACTATATATATATATATATATATATATATATATATATATATATATATATATATATATATATATATATATATATATATATATATATATATATATATATATATATATATATATATATATATATATATATATATATATATATACTGATTTAAAATCTTAATAGATTGCTTTTTGTGTATTTGACTTGAGTGACGGTATACAACGACGCCAGATATCAAACTCTGAATCAGATATTTCCATTCTCTATCACTACATATACCTTTTTAATGAACAGAAAACGAATACACAGACCGAACACAAATGGTACGTTGCGTTTAATAAATATGATGAGCTAAACTATAAGATAAAAATAATAAATCTGCTGATAAGGTAATGGCAAAAATATATTTTTCTCCCAGTTGAACCATCACATGTAAAGGTCACGAATTAAAAATTCAGGAAATTCTATTATCCATGTTGAATCTGTACTTTCCTCGTAAAACTTATGAGGAAAGGAAAATCATACAAATCAAGAGTAATTGTACTCTGGAAGTAGTAGTATAAAGTATTCTGAAAAGAGATTTTTACTTTCAAAACAACTTCTGTTGAACAACGGCATACACATAGAGCGTTTCTGCTACCTATCAGTTCATCATTCTATGTAGGAACTCGAGATTTTTGTAGCTTTTTGTTCTTGCAAATACGATTATGAATATAATTAATATTTGAAAATATTTCTTAAAACGCTATGTGCTATGGATATGAAATAAATTGATTCAATTGAAATTTCAGACGATACACTAGATGGCAACAAAATGAAATCTATTCTACTGCTAAAGCTTCTTGATGAGAATTTTGTTAATTTCGATTTCTAAAGTTTACTCCACTATTTAGGTTAAATTTCCACAAAATTTATGAAACTTTAATTTATTATACGTATATATAGACAAGAAATTTATTTAAATCTTATATTTTCATAATAACATAATTTATTTTCAAAAAACAGTTCGGAAATATGTTTGACCTGCGTGGAATCTATTGTGTAAACACAAGTCTGCAAACTCAAAGATAACTGTGTAAAGATGTGACAGGATGTAAGATTTTAACCTATAATACTTGAAGGACGTGATCAAGATGTACCCATAGCATCATCGCCCAGAAAGCATCTTTGAATATGGTTGTATGTGCTGCTAATAATATCCCAATGTCCATCATCATAATTATAAAGGACACTTTCCGTAAAATATTGATGCACTTGAGAGACCGATTAATGAGTTAGCGCGTGCTTATTTGGAAATGTTTCCCGAAGTAATTGAACAGAAGTAGGAATTGATCTAAGTAACTGAACTCTAAAATAGACATTCAAAAAATCTGCGTTTATGAAATCTCTCATATTTACCACGTAAAATCCGTGTCTATAATAAGAAAGACACAGGTGTCGACAGTATATCTATATATTGAATACATTTGTTCAGCTCCAAATATCGATTCTCGCTTTTGCAGTCCTATTTAATTATAGTTCTTTGCGTTGTTTTTTTAGCACCTATCCAAATTGATAAAGAAAATTCAGGACAAACTGTATATATGTATGTGAATATTTTTTTCCAACGGTGGGCACTTGGGTGACGAACCCTATGCCACAACAAGGCCAGAAACTGCTACTCATTTGTCGTCACCCAGTGGGCACCTGTGAACAAAGTCACGGAGGCGAGTAGCGTTGCCCGCGCTTTACCACCACAAACCTGTTTATGGGGTGGGCCACATTCTCACATCATCACAGAATAAAGGACAGAGAAACACAGAGAGAACAGAGAAAGAAAGTAACATCCATGCACGAACCGGGATTCGAACCCGAGACCCACAGCTCAGGAGTCAGGAGGACTAACCACTAAGCCATCGGTCGACTATATGTATGTGAATATTTATTCGTAATTATTGCATGCTCACAAAAGTATGAAAGGAAATGCAATTAAAATCACATAAGTCAGCATGTAAAACAACTGATGATAATTACTATATTCATTATCAATTTATTACTGATTTTGAGCAGTTGATATTTTTTGGTTAATATTTTTCATTTGTAACTATTCTTAATTTTTTGTAATTGATAAAATTTATTTCTCAATTCTTACAAAATGATATTGATCATTTTTCAACTAACTTCACTCTTTAATGCTAATGTTTATCTTCTTTAATATAAAGTATATATAATTTTTTGAATATTTCTTATACATTTATTCTATTATTTTTCTATACGAATAAGGTCCGGTCTCTAGAGAACGAACGTATTCTGATGTAAAACTAATTATCTGCAAAAAAAAACTATCTTAAATAATTATCTTATAATTGCACTCAATTAATATAGAAACAAGCCTTGATTCTTTTGAATTATCTTTAAAATGTTTAAATAAATATTTAAATACTTAAATGATTAATGGACCTCTTAAATCTCAGAGACCAACATGTATATCCATATAATAATTTATCAACTTTATTGTTTTAAAGTTAGGATAATATTTTTAATATCTTGTAATGTCATCCCAAGACTTCCAGTCAAATTTTTACATTTTCATCCTAACAAAAATGTTTTAGTTTCAATTCATAACACTTACATAATTTAAATAATCTTTTATCATGAAAATTTACCAATTCTAAACGAGTTTTTTTTCCCTGTAAATTTAATGATTAATATTTTCATTTGTCATTTAAATATGAAAATGCTCATTCCTTGTATTCTTCAACTTTATTTATACTGATGCTATTTTTGACAAATGTCCTTTAAATTTATCGTATTTTTTAGAATCTCCACAATAAATTTAATTATTTTTTTTATTCTTTTTTCTTTCATCCAAAATGGGTGGTCTATTTATAAGTAACTTCTTGTCTGTAGCTTAAATCAAGTAATGAATTCTAATAATTAGTTTATAAAACAAATCGTTTTTCCTACAATTTTACCCATTTAATTATATCATTTATAAGCATCTTTCATTTATATGGTAAGTTTTTATATTTCTATAATAATTTCTATTCTGTTAGAGATTTATCAATTGTTGTTCAAGAGCCCCTGAGGGAATACATCAATTTGAATGACATAAACAAAAGTAAAAGTCTGGTAATATACTGAGACTCCAAGTCTGATCTGGAGGCAATTTTACATGGGCACTCGAGGCTCGTAAGAAATTCACCGACTACTCGAAGCAATTTATTAAATGAGGAAAGCATGCACCATGCAGTGGATGCTTTCACATGTAGGAATTCAGAGCAATGACGCAGCTGATGAACTGGCTAAAGAGGCAAGAGACTTAAGCAACAACTCTAAAAGCCATGTTACACTCGAACACGCAAACGCAACTGCCCTATATCGACTTAAAGAGAAAACCATTAAAGTGAATCAACAAATATTCGAGATTGATTCCAACAGAGAAATCACAAAGACAATTACACTATTGAGAACAAGCCACTGTGGCATGAAAATAAATGCAGACTATACTTGAACATATGTAAAATGTAGGAATTGTCCTGACGAAGAACTCTCTCCAAGCCATATTTTCAATTGTCCAGCAATACTAACATTTCTTGAAAACATCGGAGTATATCCATTTGATGGCAATTCCTACACAGAGAGTATAGTGAAACTGACTAAAACCATCACTGTCAGTCACGTATCTATTTGACTTCTTGGATGTGACTCAAACCCAACCGATTTCTACTCACCATTTCTATATTTATAAAAAATATTTTTTACCAAAATTATTAAAAAATATCAAGGTAATTAAACTTGGCATAAAGACTTTGAAGAACAGGAACTGCTAAAGAAAAGTTAGAAACTATATAAGAAAATTACTTGTAAAGTTATCTCAGTGACTAGTCCTCTATAAAGGATGAAACAAGTTTATCTATTCTGCTGAAATTAAAAATGATCTCAGAAGACAAGATGTACATATCCAATGGATTCCATCTCATGTAAATATTAGTGGCAATGAGACAGCAGATTGACTGGCCAAAGAGGGCAGTGAGGAAGATACGCCCACTGATTCAACACTTGTATACCAGGAACTTCACTCTAATGAAAATCTAGATTACATTCAATCTGGCAAATTCCACCAACACATCAATGGTACTCTGGAACATCTCCTGGAACTCTTCTGAAAATAAAATGTGACCGAAAATCTCAAACTGCCTTGGCCAGATTCTCAAGTGGACATCTAAAATATTTATCGTTTGAACTTGGCATAAAAAATTATCCCACTTGTAAAAAATGTTGTGACCATCTACCTTCACCTGAACATTTTCTGGATTGCATCGGACTTTCCCGGGAGGATTTATCCTCAGATTCCCTGGTAGTCATTGACTTTCTAACTGTCAATAACTTATTGGAGTTGATCTGAAAAAGGACAGATCTTTAGAGGATAAGTCAACAACAACAACTTGTAAAGTATTTCTAATAATAAAATAGAAAATATTATAAGATTTTCAATCATGTACATAATACTTAACACTAACTAAAAATTTGTTCAATATTTAAATATTTTATTAAATTTGGTAAGAATTCTAGCTTTTATTAAAATTTTCTGAAAGTGAAAATCTATTAAACAATATTTAATACATAAAACAAATATTCTCTATCACAATTTTCATGTGGTCATTGTAATTTCATATTATTTAACAATTTAGGCTACCATGACTTGTAGAAGCTTATATTTCTGAATTTAATTTAATCACATTATTTAACCAAATAAAAACTATTTCACTTTTATTCCATTATTTTCCAGATTACAAAACAGAAATTTTTTTTCATTAATAATTTTCGATAGTATATTTTTTTTACAACTTATTTTCAATGTTTTTAAATATCTATAATTTTCAGTGTATTAACTATTGACAATGTTGATGCATAAATTGTTTACTTCAATAGAAGAAGAATAAAAATAATTTATATGCTAAATGTTCTACCTATCTAAATATCGAGATAGAATTTTTTTCGATAAAGCTTGTATTTATAATTTATAAAACTTATTTAAAAGCATATTTTAATCAACTTATATTTTATTCTCGATAAACCTTATAAAATACTTCCTTAATATTTTTAACTACATTGTACGTATGATAGTAATTTATATATATCCATATATATTCATTTATGCTTAAAAAACTGCATATAACAATGTAAAAAGGTATCCATTATTATTTGTTACAAAAATTGATTAATTCGTATAAATTTGAGAGTTAAATTGCTTAAATTGATCACGTAATAACTAATTATTTTCCTAATTCAAAAATTTCTTAGCCTTAAAAAAGATACTGCAATTAAATTACGCTGTTTTCAAAAATTTAATATTAAACAATAAAAGAATTATTTTGCAAATTTTATTGGATTCAATGATTTTGATTTTTATGTAATGACTTCTTTTATTTCAAATTCAAATTGATAAAGCATCAAGAGAATTTTTTTACAAATTAAATAGTCTCCTAATTAACAACCACAAATAAAAAGGAGTTTTGAGAGCAAAATTAAAAAATTAAGAGCCAAATCCACCATTAATTACTTTATTGCTCAGTCATTAACGCTTGTTTGCGCAAATTGCGCCAAACTTGTCGCACAGTATCAAATCAAGGAACCGCCGTACCCATTAACGAAGCTCTTTCGAAAAGAAACCTCGTTTAAAATTAGAGAGAATATTTGAAGGAAATAATATTTTCGAACAATACCCCAGGGAGGGCGCATTAGTTGATTGTTGGGCTGAAAGAACATAATTAGAGCCAAGAAACAAAAGCAATGTTCTCTTGGTTTTAATAGCTGCCTATTTGATTGGCGAGCCATTAAAGAAAGTAGGCGCAAAAAAATAATTCGCTTATGAAACCCAATTACTCCAACACGGATGAAGAAAAAGAAAAGAAAAAATCGCGCATAAACATAAAAGCAAACAGCGCCAGCTCAACGCCGTTTGCAGCAATCGCATTAGTATTTGGCGAAGAAACAATGATTGTTTCATGAGGCGCAAATTTATGTCATCAGCAGGATTTAGATTGCGTTGTTTCGTGAATACGTTTAAAAAGGTAACGAATAAATATATAAAGCGATAAAAAATAAATATTACGAAATACATTTGTGTTCGGAGGGGTTTTGCGGTTTTACTGTTTATTTATTTTTTGGATTTTTGTTTGGGGTAAAATACTCCTTGTGGAAATGAAATCCAATATCGCGCTTCCGAAATGGCGTGTCCTGCCATTCCATTATCCGGCCCATAAAACAAGGACCCTGTTACCGATACCCAAGGGAGCAGGAAGTGTATGGTTACTATTTTTGGCATCTTATCTCTTCAATCGCTTACCCATAGTTTCTTAGTTCAACTTTAAGGCAATTGTTTTTGTATTTTTTCAACTAATGTTTAAAAATGAATTATAAATGGGTTGTGAGTAGTATTCAAATTTTTCTCTCAAAATAGATTTAACGGCAGTTATTTTTATAATATTCATTAAAAAATTTTCTAAAAAAATGAGTCAAGTAGATTAATTAATATAAGGCTCATGTTTTTAATAAAATTTACATTGGTATCACGTTACAAGGTTATTATCTAATCTGCTTCCATAACAACTTCAAGGTCTTCGGAACTTTAACGTTTATTCTCTGAAATAATTGCTAAAATTTCATATAAATGAAGATCTTTTTTTCTTAAGAAAATTTTGCGCCAAATATTCAATAGCTTTGATAATAGTGATATATTTTTAAATAAAACATATATTCAAGTACAAAAAAATTCAAGATATTTAGTATTCTATATGAAATTGAAATATCAAAGTAATTTACTATATTTACGCTTGATTCTGAATTTTTTTGTACGTTTTCAATATTAAAATTTTTTAAAGTAGCATACCTATATTTTATTTTTATTTGATGCAGATTTTATTCACTTGAATTAAAAACATAACGTTGAGTGGTTAAAACAGTAAATGTTTTTTTTTCCCATGTATGAAATACACAAAATTTCTGTAATGCATTTATATGTTAGATAAAAAGCAAGACATTATTTTTATATTAATGACAAATAAAAAAATTTATATTTATACTAACTATAACATACCGACATTTAAATAAATTACCACTTTAATGCATTTCATTAATTATTAATTATAATACAGTGAAATAAACATATTCGCATATTTTAATATAAATTTAATTCTATAAATTTCATATTAGCATCAAATCATTTTTGCTATTGTTTTGTAAAATCAATTTTGTTTTATATTATACATATTATTGTAAATAAAGTAAGAAACAAAATCAATATAACTTATTTATAATTAATGATGTATTTCATTAAATTACCAGAAAAACGGTGAATTTCTAGAGTAAAATATTTGGAAGCAAATCAATTAAAAGGATAAATAGTAAGGAATCACTTGTTTGTTATTTACAGAAATAAACCTGCTTAGTGACAAAAATAAATAGAAATGCAAAAATGAAAAGAATATTATAACATAAAACAAATTTATATATAATGTTAACATTTTATAAATTTCCTTATGACACTTAATCTTATTAACCATTAATATGTAAAAATATAATAAAAGTAAACAAAAAAGGCCTTATTTTTTATTTATATTTCTTTTCCACTTTAAAATTAACTCAAATTTTTTTAAATAATATTTTATTATCCTAAAAAAATACATTTAAGGCATTCAATAACTATTATTGTTGTATTTTAATGAAAGCAAATTTTAGATTTCGATCTCAAATTCAAATGAAACAATTTATAAAATTAATAATTTTTCTAATAACTTACTGTTATTAATGCTTTTTAATTCTTATCGAACTGCGAAAAGATTTCAATATTTATAAATAAAAAATTCATATCGAATTTTAGTTAATTAAAGTTTATAAACACAGCATATAATTATGATTAGGATTTACATATTTAATGGTAATTGATAAAATCATCATTTTATATTCAAATTGTTTAAAATAAAAACCATTTTTCTATGCAATTCTCATTCAATGCAACATTATTGTTGTCTTTACATATCAATCATCATTTAATACTTTTGTAAAGATAGAAACCTTAAAATATACAAAGATTTTAATGGTTGCCTACACATTGCAAAGAATTTACGAAGATTTACAAAAATCAGTTTAATGAAATGTTAATTTTCCTTTAACAACTTTGTAAACTGAGCTTATCTAAAATCTTATAATTTATAGACGTCTTTAAGAGTTCAGGTTCCATGCTTTTGAAAATTTACTTCATTTTTACTTTTTTAATCTATAAGTATAATAGAAATGGAATTTAGATGAAGAAAATTATAGTGTGTTATTCTGATTTTTATTCATGTTGTATAATATTATATAACTGAAATATATCTAACAATTATGATATGAATTAAATTATCAAACTTATAGTAATCTAAATATTATCAATAGCAAATAATTTTGATAACAGCAGACAACAATGCATCCGTTGGAGAAAAAAATATAAAAAATCACTCATTTTGTTTTCCTCTCTTTCAAAAACAGATGTCACTAAAATTCAATATAATTAGACATAGGTATGCTATGATGGAAGGTTTGTTTTCTTTAACTTCTTAGTATAAGATTTGTTCTTTTGTTAATTAGTAGAATGAATTAAAAAACAGTAGCTCATTTTTGCGTATTTACAATTTATATTTTTCTTAATTGACATATATATATATATATATATATATATATATATATATATATATATATATATATATATATATATATATATATATATATATATATATGCGGTGTTTTTGAAAATATAACTCGCTTTGTCATGTCTTATTTATATTTCTCGAAAAATTCGATGTTTCATAGTGTTACTTAATGCTTATTAAGTGCCAAATGCAAAATAAACTTCCGTTTCGAAATGAATTGTTTTTTATTATGGAACGGCGAAATGCGATCTCTTTTCCCCTTGGTTGGCGATGAATTTGGCGAAAAATCTATATTAGCAGGAGAAATTCGATTCACGGCGGCAACCCTTGTATTTGAGGCATTTGTACTTTATTTGAGCGCCAGATCGTGCTGGGAAAAGAACTACTAAGGCAGAAAAACTGTGACAAAAAAATTTTAGGCACGCTCGTATTTTGTTGGGGCGAAAGGCTGTAAACACCTATCACGGCTACTCACAGTTCTTTTTTTTATTTTTTCTCATACAATGAAAAAGATCAGTTTGTGGAGGGGAAGTAAAGGGGGTACTTGTGAAGGTGAGGTGGAGGCAAAGTTAGAAGGGTGGGAGATAAAACGTTTTTCAACAAAAACCTTCCTAGATTGTTGGGAGAGTTCGATGTTTTACGATACTCCGGAGAAATCCATCGGACGGTGCTGCTATTGGCTCTAATGGAAGAGCAAAAAGATCGCCAAATAAAGATGAGGAAAAGAGCATTTGAATTTTTCTTTTTGAAAGATTGTTGTTGATATTGCTCTTTCATTTAAAAAAAAATCTGAAACACTATTTATAAGGAAAATTATTTGTATTTAGAAGAGTAATGATCACATTTCATATTTATAAATTCTCATTTCGTAGCTAATTAATATAAGACTTTCCTATGTAATTTTGATTGCAAAATTTTTACTTTATGATTTAATGAAAGGAAGTAACTGTAACTTTAGTTAGGTTTCTGCCTAAAATATCACTTAATGAGATAGTGTGTCACTCAATGAGATAGTAAAAACATATTATATGAGTGTTGCAATTAATTTTTTTATTTATTTACTTTGGGAAATGGAAAAACTCATTACCAACAAGTTGCTGATGAAATTTTCGACGATCTTAATATGATTACTTTGTATTATTTCGAGTCTACAGCAGAATTTTTTTGTTAACTAAAAAATAAAGTTATAATGTATGCGAATCAATTTTCTTGTTGAACATGCACAAAAAAATCTTGATTATAAAATGATTAGGAATATATAAAAGTTAGTTATAGACTGTTTACTTTACAATTACATATTTCGTTTGTAACAATAGTGGATCAAAAATAATAATTAAAAAAATAAATAGTGACATTATTAAGGATGAGAATATTGTGTTAAAAAATGTATTTAAAGCAATGGTACCATTTATGTATACATTATAAATTAATTGCTTATTAATGAGAACCTATTATTTAGTAATTGTATATGATTATGTCTCATAATTTTAAAAACAATTGCTTAAAAAAATTTTAATTTTTGGCGTTTTCTGATTTTAAATCTCAAAATTGATTTTGTAAATTTAATTATTGTTTTTATATTTAATAATTCATAAAAAAAACTGAAAAAAATTTTAGATTGTAATTTTCAATAAACTAATTAATTTTAAAATTTTCTGATTAAAAAATAAATTTATAAGGATTTGGCTCGTATTTTGATTTGAGAAACTACAGATCTTGCTTTGCGTTTAAAATAGTAACTTCACATTTTAAAAGAAGTAGCATTAATCATATTTATCGAATTTAAAACAGACCAATGAATCATTAACTATTAAAGGCAATCAACCAAACGAATCCCTTCCAATTCTGAGGAAATGAAAGTTTATCTTCATCTGCTACTCCTATATAAAGCATCAGAGGGGGGCGTTTCAGATGCGTTTACCAGCTACGCCCCCCGAAGTCGTTAGGGCGCAATAAATGAAATGCAACCCTCTCTCACCGCTTAAAAGGAATAGCTTTGCGCCCTGCTTCCCTTGGGGCACATAATTAATCGGAGCGATTGGTCACGCTTTCACAACCAATTACTGCGAATTAACCTTGGTAAGCCATAGTGGGGCTCTTGTTTCCCTGAGGGATGGTGCTCTTGATACGTTGTCATGGCAACGACACTTGCTTGCTCTGGAGATTATGTAGGAAAATGACTGTTGTAGCTAGAATTCAAATGGGGCTATTCGAAGTTCTTAAGAGAGAATGAAACTAATTATGTTAGTTATCTGTGAAAGCGAAACTGGAATTGGAATTAATATCTGTTTTGATTAAGAAAACATGTTTTGTGTTTGTGTTTGAACAATTAAGCTATCGGAAAAAGTGATGGTTGCAATTATGAATATTCTGCTTCTTTATATTTTTCTAATTTAATAATATTACTTTCGCTTCAATTTCTTTTTTAGATAAAAAAGAGTGCCAAAATATTGTAATTATAAATATTTCAAAGTCAAAATAAATAGCTATTTTCTTTTAAAGATGTCTCGACAAAAATAACTATTCAAAAATTCATATAGTGTGTTGAAAATGAATTTAAGTTACGATCAAAACTAATTTTAAAAATGGAAATTAAAGTTTAAAATTAGATATAAATTTTTGAGTTTATTTTATTTTGGTTGCAAAAAATTAAAGATTATCTTAAACTAAACATATAATTTTTTTTACCATTTGTTTAAGTCATTTTTTTATAACTTTGGGTGACTTACTTTGCAAAATTAATGCATTAATGTAAATTCATAGCAATCATAATATTAGAAATGTATCAAAATTTTAAAAAAATATGCATTTATATGAGAGTAATCAAGCTATATATGTGGTTTCATAAATTTTTCTTTCATTTTTAAATAATAATATTTTTTGCTGAATATTTCACACTTGTTTTTCTCAAAATTTCTCACATTTGGAAATTTTTTTTCAAATTATAGAATCTTAAAGAAATTTTTAAATTTATGCCTTTGACTTTTTTTTTTACAAATGTTTTGATTTTATTTCATGATATTTCTAAATGGCTACATTTAACAATTAATTTTCATAATTTATCCTGTAGACTTTTATTTTATTAATTATTTTCCATAACTTTTTTTCACAAAAAATATTCAACGATATTTAAGCTTCATTGTATATATTTATATTTTTTATAATATCAAAGCCTATTTTGTTTAAAAAAAAAAAAGAAATCGCAATTCTAAAAAAGTAAGACTACAATTTTTTTTTCAATCAAAATAACTTTTTTACGAGGTGTATTTAATAGAAATTTTGCTTTAAAATATTGCTTATGTATAGTTTCAAGGTTCATTTGTATCGTTTTTTTTTTTTTTTTTTTTTTTTTTTTTTTTTTAATTCTATTTAACTGAATTCATGGTAGTTTGTTTACAGCTTTGATTATAAATCTAAAAATTTTATCTTTTTTACGAAAAATGACTGACTTTTTATATATTCATTTTATTAAATTCACATGATTTCAAATGTACCATATATTTGCAACAGATTGCAGAGAAATGTAATATTTCTAATCACACCATTCTAAAGATTTATTATAATTGATACTTCAGCCTTGATCATATAGACATCGTGGTACATTACACAGTTTTTCACTTTGAAATTGACCTTCTATAATCACATACTAAAACTTTTATATGCTTAGACTGATAGAAATCAACTTAAAATTAAAAAAGGAAAGAAAATTTGTCTTTCAGAAAGGATTTGGAATGAAGTTCTCGAATGCTGAGGAGTTAAATCTCTAAAATTACGCCTGAAAAAATATATATTTACTATAAAGTTCAATAGTAAAATGGAATTTTAAGACAGAGTAAAATGTTTAATTTCTTTTATTTTTACAAAAGTTTTCAATTCAAAAATGTTTTATTAAACTTTTAGATCCCAAAATTTGCAGATTTGTAAGAATATGAATAATTTTTACTCATTTGTAATATTGATCAGCAACTATTGGTAAATGTGAGGTTGGAAAATGCAATTGAAATTGTGATTGATAAATATAACTTTTCCAAACTAGTCACTCAAATTCACTTTTTGCCAAAATTGTATAAATAAAATTTCCGATATATAATGATAACACAATACTCTTTGTTGTGAAAAATTTTAGGTTCCATTTTGAGACTGAATATTCAGATGTTAAATATACTGATTCATTGCTAAAAAAAATCGCAAATGTATACACAAATTTCTTGGTGTATGGGTGGAAGAGGGATTTTTTCCCATATCCTCCCTTTATAACACAAGAATACTGTCCCCGAAAATACTGAATTTTGTGTGGTGCATATACTACAACGCTATACAAAAGAATTGCTCGTTTATCAACATCATTTTAAAATCTTTCAGGAATGTGCAATTCACTTTGTTTTTCATGTTTTTAGAAATGAAAGAATTTATAGTTCGCGACCCTCTTCATTATTGAAATATCTAAATATAGATATTGGATTTCTATTTTGAAATATAAATTGCTTCAAATAGTTGCTTTAAAGGTCTTTTATCTAGCGATATGCAATTATAATTACCGAATCGATAAAATATTATTATAAAAAACAATGGGGCTAAAATAATTTACAGCCATCTTGTGATTTTAGTTTTGCTGTGGGAAATTCTGTTGCTGGTCGCTAAATATGTTCTCATCTTGTATGTCATATATAAAAGTTTCTCATATCATCTACGAATCATTTTTATACCAACTCAGAAGTTCTTAGCATATTTTCGGTTTCTTCGTACTGGATGCTAAAAATATGTTTCCTTCTTGTATGTCATATATAAAAGTTTATCATGTTATCTACGCATCTTATTTATACCAACTCGGTTGTTCTTAACTTAGGCCGTGGTGGTCTGGTTGGTAAGGGACTCGTTCTCAAGGTAGAGAATTCAAATGCCGACTAAGCCAAAAATCTGTCGTGTTTGCTAATGGCGGCCTGGGTACGTTAAAACTGGGCATGGTCGCAATGTCTTCCAAGTGAAATGATACCACTGGAAATGGCAGTCCAAGTATTTGGGATCTTCTGCTTGAACCTTGCTTCAAAATCACGAAAACTCCTTCCAGCTGCTTCTATCTAATTGTTAAAGCCCAACTCAGAGCTAGGTACACGGAAGTATGCTGGTGCAGCAACATGCTTTCACTTTCTTTGTACTGGACGCTAAGTATGTTTCCATCTAGTGTGTCATATGTAAAAGTTTCTCATAACATCAACACATCGTTTTTATACCAACTTTTGTGCTCATTTATAACACACTTACACCTTCTTTGTAATTAATTTAATTTACTCAAAAAATTAAAGTTACTAAAAGTGTAATTTAATTTCTGACATGTGTAGGAATATGCTGAAAATAAAATTTGTAGGTTTCATTTCTCTATTAATTTGCCAAACATGAATATTCGATTTATAAAAAGAAAAATGCCTAACACATCGAAAATATTTGAGAAGAAAAAAAAAGAATGTTAGCAATAAAAACGACATCCAAATGTTACGCACATATTTCGGAGAAGGGCGGGGAAATGCAACACAGACTGACAGTGAAAAATGACTTGTTATCTGAATAAAGCGTTAAAAGTGACAATTTTACGTTGAGCGATAGATTTCCGCTTCTAGCTCTCCCTCCGCGTTTTTACTGTTTTTCTTCTTGCTTTTCTGACGGGAGGGGATTTACACTGCCTGTAAAACTAAGTTTTAAACATAAAATACTGCAGAGCGCAGTCATGAATAACGTAGAGCTACGCTTAAAAGAATCATTGACTCATTCAGCTATTCAATACAGAAATTCAGAGAGAAGAATGTCACAATAGATTAATCATTTAATAAAACCGCTTACATTAACATATAAGAATTTACCTAACTGTACTAGATGATAGAGGTTAAAATACTGATGAATAAACACTTACATACATACATATGCATTTATATATATATATATATATATATATATATATATATATATATATATATATATATATATATATATATATATATATATATATATATATATATATATATATATATATATATACATAGAAAAAAGCTAAAAGAAAATATTTGGTAGGATTCGTCATTTTGATGACGACTTTTATGAGGATTTCATCCTCCAACTGCTGTCCTAATCACTATCCTAATCAGTTAGATTATTAAAAACTAATTCAATGTTTGTTGGATTGTTATTATTTATCTTTGGTTTATTCAATTATAGAGTCGTAATTTAAGAATATATCAAGTCATATCTAAATCAAAGATTCAAATTTTAAGAAGTTTCATGATAATCATAAAACTTTTTCAAAATTATAAATATGTCTATAATTCTTGACATATGCTTACACACACAAATATATATATTCTTTATAATGCTTTCCAACTAGTATTTCCTTGTACACTGTCGTAAGAAGTAAGAAAGGGATTATTGTGTGGCCTAATGGTAGATCCGTGCTCATCGGAGCATAGAGTTTCGGGTTTGAGTCCATCCACGGTTAAGAAAATTTAGATAGGTCTACCTTTTGCATGCATGTCTATTAAGGTGGGTGCTTGGGAGTCTCCTAAGTATCCTCCATTTCGACATGCGAACTTGCCCTTTTACCTATAAAAAGTTCTCCAACACGGTAATATATGCAGTGGATAATAAATTTGCTTTGTAACAGATTTAGGACGTTAAATTTTTCATTATGTGGTGTCAAAAATAATGAAAGTTTAAACATGATCTAGTGGCAGGTCTGCTTTTTCCAGAATGATAGTTCACTAATTCGGTCCCATCCATTATTAATCAAACGAAGATGAATATTTCGCTTCATTCTTTTTTGTGATAAATGCTCAGGAGTTTTTCCCGGTGTCTTTTCTTGTTGACACATGAGTACCCCCTACTATCTACGAAAAAATACTCGAAAGCAAATACGCAATAGATCCTTAGAGAAACTTTTTAATAAATACCATTTGTAGACTATCTAATATGTACTCTCAAATACGAAAAAAGAAAATTAACTTATCAAATATAACTCTACTAGATTGACTAGTTGGTTCTACTCTCTTTTGTCACTTTTACAAGAGAAAGTTAATTCGATTGAGATGGGGTTTGAAAAGGAAGCAAAGAAAAATTCGCTTTGGAAATGGTAATCAAACTCATAAACTGTTAAAGTAGATATCACAGCATTACAATTCAACTGGCGATACATAACATGAGAAGGAATCTTCATGTAATGCTTTCTAAGAACATAATAGAATACGTAATTAATTAGATATGAAAAATTCGCTGTTTCGATGCAACAAATATTTAAAACTGCATACTAAAATTTTAGCTTAATTCTGTTGTTGTTACTTATGATAATTGGACAAGACAAGCTTGCTATGCCATTGGTTATGTGTATTTTAATCAGAAGGCTGCGTCTTTCGTGTAACCAGAGCATCAAAAATGTGAAAGGTACAACTTTGGTCTAAACTCCTCCGATAGATGGCACCACCAGAGTATCTACACCTCAATTTTGACATTAATCTACAGGGGGAATATTTTTTTCTCCAGATCATTATAGACCCCCATGGTAACTGCTCAACGACCAACCACAGGACTTTAGATTCACAGATTTAACGAGCACGTATGTCGCATCTACTCAGTGGGTCTTTGGCTGCAAGGGGAATCGAACCCCGCCTTCCGAAAGAAGAGCAGATGTATTAACCACTATATTACCACGGCCTTTATTTTAAAATTTAATTCATTCTTATGTTTTTACTTAATTATTTACTTGTGTTATTATTCTTTAATACTCACTTCTAAAGAATATTTCGTACAAAATTTTGGAGTTGATATAAAATATCGTCATTTTGATACAGCAAAGGCTTAAAATCATTGTACATTTATAAATTTAATTCTGTAGTTACAACAAAGTAAGCAAAAATTTTTACCTTGTAAGTTAAAAAGTTATTTCCATGATATATTCATATGTAAATTATTATAAAAATCAATTAAAAATGATGCATCTTGTTTTGATGCCTCATTGCTTCAAATGTATAATGTGCATGAATTGTGAACAATCATAAAAATATACATTAAAGAGTTTCTTTTAAGTCTCTACCATTTCCATTGTGATTCAGAAAGTACAAAGTAATATAAATTTGCAAAATGATGACATATCAACAGAAAGCATTTTCATGTCTTGAATTCTTCAAGTGTACCTTAATATATCTTGAACTTACAGTATGTATTTTCTTTGATGATGCTAGTTAGTTAATTCTTATGTACCATCTTTTAATCTTTTAATTTAATCCGTTATAAATTTCACTGAAGTTAAAAAATGCAATGTTGCTTCAATGATGATCGTTGAGATACTCGTGACGACATACTCAGTGAAGATATAATAAACTCATGCATATATGAATAATCATACATTTACTACTACAATTTGCTATGGAACACAATGAACAAACAATGACATTTGTAATGATGTCTAAGAAGCACCGTAAAATATATTTTCACATACTACTTAATATTTTGAATATTACATTATATATTTATACATGTAGTATCAGATTAATCATTTGTAATCACCTTGGAACATTGTGAGTCAGCGGAGATAAATCGATGTACTTTTATTTCTCATAAACAGATTGATTCATTATTATTATTATTATTGCCTTCTTCTTTCAATAACCAACGAAATCCAGGTTTAAGTCAATTGAAAATTTATAAGTTTGTGAAGCAATAAGTTGAAAATGTATTTACATAAGGAAAATTTCTCTAGTTTAATTAGGACATACTTTCGAAGGAAATAACTCAATGGTGGTTCTTTTAAGCTTAACAACTTCCAAGCAGAGGAAAGCTTGGGGATGTGGGGGGGGGGAGAATCTTACAAATAAAAGACACTCGCGACGCGCACCAGTGGAGAAGGCTGGGGAGCGAGCCGTCTCGGTCGCCCACCGGAAACACAAACCCCATGCAGCCACAGAAAGGAAGAAAGTAAGGCGAATAAGCAAAGAAAATATAGTGCTCAGCTCTCCATTATGCGACTCTATTCATGTGAGTTTAGTGGACCATTTTTCACGATCAAGTGTCGGTATTCTTCCTAATGTTGCCACCACGAATAGAAGAATAGCATGAATTATATCTTTTTTTCCTTCTGCCCCCCCTCATATAGAGTTTTTTCTATTTCTGTTTAACAGGAAAAAACTGAAAAATTCTGTGTTGATATATCAAACTGGAAGTTTTTTCCACCGATTGAGCAATTAGTAGCTTAGCTTTAAGATGTAATATTAGAAAATAAACGGTTATTTTTATATAAAATTTTAAATTTCGTAATTTATTTGTACTTTATATATTATTATCTAATTGATTTCTTATGTGTAATCTCATAACCCTAAGAACAATTATTTTCTCCTCTTTCGCGATTTTTACTGTTTCTACAACAAGTGGGATATTATGTAGGATTGTATATACACTTGCAATGGAAATTGATTTACGTAATTTTTTTCATTTGTATATATTTTATTTTTACTGTAATTAAGCTACACTAGAATAGATAGATTATAGGTTGATCCTTTTTACTAAAGATTCAGAAGAAATGTGCAGTAATTAAGAAATGCGTAGTGATTTTTTATAACGTCAGGAAATCAACATTACAGGAAATGTTGGTGCCACTAAGATTATATATAGCATTGTGTTGTTGATAGCACCAGTGTTTCCAGTTCTTCCATTATATGAGAAGAAAAATATATGAAATATAGATTTAATTTTTAATGACTCTTTCAACACATCAATCATTCAGATTCAAAAAGATTTCCAGTCAAGAAAATGATGCTTCTGGTGTTCAGAGTAACTGAAATTTAAAAACAAATGTGTTAACACGATGCATGCATTGTTCAGTAAATTGTTTGAATTCCAAAAAAATAAAATTTTGAAATAAGCCATTGTTTAATCAGGACATCAAAATTGCTTTGAAACTATGCAATAGGAAATCAACCTTGCAGTTCTTACATAACAGTGCATTTAGTTATTATGAAGTATTTAAATGATGGAGCAGGCTTACTTTTTAAATTTCTTTTTTCTTTTCTTTTTTTTAAAAAGTAAGATATATGTATACACACACACACACACACACACACACATATATATATATATATATATATATATATATATATATATATGTGAGTGTGTGTGTGTGTGTGTGTGTGTATGTATATATATATATATATATATATATATATATATATATATATATATGTATGTATATGTATATATACCTTATTAAATAACAATGATACGTAATTAAATACTTAATAAAATGAAATAAAGAAATAAATACTTAATAAAATTTTGATCAAATGAATTTTAAATATAATAAAAGGTTTTAAATATAATAAAGGTATAATAAAGAATTTTAAATATAATATAATAAAATATAATTTAGCAAAACTTATAGTGATCTTTTTAATGTGACTTAAATAAACATCAATTTTTTTTGATTTTGAATGAAGCTGAATGATGTTTTTATAATTTTATATTCATCTTCAAAGTTAATAAATATGTATGTAAAACAGAATTAAGAATTTTGAAATATTTACCACTGGGAATACATCTGAAATTAATTCAGCACATTATTCAGTTTTTTGGGAAGAAATTATTCGAGATTCAACAGTTACCTGCTAATAGTATTTTCCCCTTGAACTACATGAAAATAAAATACGCAACTTATAGCTATAATACTAAAAGATATATTGAAAAATTCAGAAGTTCTGTTCTAACGTATATAAGTATTCGTATCATAAAAAATATATAATTTTATTCCAAAGCACAATGATTCAGTATTTTATATTCCTGTCTTTTTACGAGCTTTTTAAAGAAATAAATTTTCACAATCTGCAGCGCTAAATAGAATGCAGGTAAATCTCTTGAAAGATTTCATTTTCCTTTCACATGCAGCTGAATTTTTACAAAGGTGTGCAGAAATAGTTGATTTTTCTCTCTTTTCAATTGCTACACATTTATGGCAGTCAACTACTTCTGCCCATTTATGCTTTGATTCCTATTTAGATATTTATATCCGTATAATGACGAAAGGTTCATAGAATACACAGCTGTCTTTGTGATCGTTTCTGAAGCCAATTTTGTTATCGAAACGAAAACATCAGAAAAAGATCTTTCAACTACCCCTTTCCGAACTTAAGTGCTGGTTATAAGAATTGACTCGCCTGACCGTGACGTGTTTTACGAGTGACAAGCGGTCAGTCAAAATGCGGCGCAAATGCTATATTTTGATGTGTCTTTTTGTGACTTTACTTTTCTGCATTTACACTTCACAACTACTTTGTAACAACCGTGAGAATATTTTTATGCGCGTTTTCGAAGAACTACATCTGCCTTACAATCTTTTTTTTATTTGTAACTTTTTAAAAGGAAGAAAGAATAAAAAAATGTACTGATTTTTCTTTATTCTGAATACAAACAATATCTAAATAATTAATAAAAAAATGAGTATATTATAAAAAATACTATTTTTTAATTTTAAAATTTATATTTATTGAAAATATCTGAGTTTTAAAAAATAGGATAGGTTAAATAATCAATGAAATAATTACTCAGCACCAGTAAAAAAATTAAAAAAATGAGTCACTTTTAAATTTTTATTAAGTGAATTGAATATTGTTTGAAATTTAAATTATACTTCTAATTAAATGGAGAACTAATTCAAGGCTATATTTCTTAGCAGTATTGAAAAGCTTGTTTCTTTTAACCTAATAAGTAATTCATGTACAATTTGACAACTGTAATTTAAATATAGCTTCACGTATTTGCAATACCATTTTTACGTCCTGAATATTGAAAGTGTTTCGCTTTTTACAGCTCTAAATAAATGGTATATTCTTACAATTTATTTAAGTTAGTAACGAGACTAGAGTTTAAATGTCGAAAGAGAATGCTTTTATTGGGTTCTTAAAGCGTGAAAACTAAACTGACCGCTTCGGGGTGGTCCATTTTACTGAGAACCATTACAAATCAATTGCGCTTCAGTAAATAAATGTCACTACCCATAGAAATAAGCTTAACTCTACAGGGTCGAACATTGCAAGGAAGCTTAATACCCGCTGAGTTTGGTTCCGGTATGTGAGACTGACGATTTTTGTTGCCTTTTTTGAAGTATTCAGTGCCTAATAGGTTGGCGAGATTATCTCAACAAGTATGAGAGTATACAAATGTTTCGAATGACAAAATTGAACAATTGTCAATCATCTCTTGTGACTGTGGTAGGTAAGAGAGGGCTATAAAGCAAAAGATTCGAATACTTTGGCATAAAACTCAATAGAATGTCTTTATTTCGCGGTAAAAAAAATTAGCTCTTTCCAAAAAAAAATCTCCATCGTGATTTGTGACAGAATTTTGATTACTTTTAACCAAAAATTTCTTAAAATAGTTTATTCATTTTATATTAATAATTATTTTTGTGTAATTCATTTTACAGGAAAAATATTTAAAATCAATTATTAATTTTATTCTTTCTTTTTCATTCGAATAACGAAAATATAAGACAGTCTAATTTGTGATCAGTATAGAAGAGTAAATGAATAAATTTCAGAAGTAGTAAATCAAAAGCTATGCTATAAACTAAAAAAAAAAAAAGATAAAAATAACTCCAAATTTAAATTCTCAAAAGCGCACAAATCTTTACATCATTCATATAATATTAAATTATTTATTGAATTAAAATTTTTAAAAATGTGTTGAGTGAAAAACAATTAGAGAAGATGAAAATTTTCAACAATTCTGAATACATTTATTAAAAAACTGATAGCCAAGCTTTCAATTATGGAAAACTATTCATCAAACTAGAGAAATTAATTAGTTTTATTTCGATGAATAATTTTGCCTAAGATACTGCAATTTCATGCCTGAGAGAATTAATTTAAATTATTAATGTTTTAATAATATAAGAATTTGAAAATCTCATTTGAAATCTTTGTAATTATAATTGCTCTATCTTAACAATCCATAAACAAGTATTAATTCTCATATAATCTTGATAACGCAATAAATATTTCTTTAATATCTAATTCTTCAGATATTAATTCAAAATTAAATTTCAGATATATGTTTAAAATGATGTTTCGTAAAAGTTAACGTTAATAAAAAAATATTTAAAAATATTATACAGTAAAATCGTACTGGTAACCAGCAATATAGTTTTAAAATTTTGAATTTAAAACGGATAGTTATTTCCTAATAAATAATGAAATGCATTTTAATTAAAACTACCAAAGAAAATTAATTTGAGTCTCAAATATTTTACATTTATAGGAGCATAGAAGAGTCTATACTTAACATTTCTTATCATTTATAAATTTTATGTCTCTATAACAATACATAAAAAGTGGTATGGATTCAATTCATTGTGTTGCAATTAATAAGGTATCACTTTAGTTACCCCAGATGTTGTATAAATATAATCCATTCCATTTTATTTAATTAATTTGAAGAAATATTTCTCCACATATAATTCAAATCGCGTTACAGTTATCAATTGTTTTCATAGCAATTTTTAAAAATCGTGTTAAAATATAACTCTTATTATATCCTAAATTAGAATGCATTTTACATTAATTATATGATCGTTTTACATTAATTATATTTTAAATATAATCGCTTGACTATAAATTAATAATATATAATCAGCAAACTTGGTTACAATTATTGAAATTTAAGAGAAAAAACTGGAATTTCTGAAAATAATATATTTGAAAAAAAAGAAAAAATAATAATATGAATATTATATATTTATATGAGTAAAATAAATCCCTCGCCATAATACTTTTTTATTGTCATTTAGATTTTTTATGATTCTTGATAATATTTGATTTTTGTTCAAAAATTATGACATTAAATAATTGTTAAATAATCTTAAAAATTATAAAATTAACTAACAGAAGAAAAAAAATAGTACAAAATATATATTATGAATTACTTTAAAATATGCATTGCTCTTGGATAATGGAAAGGGGGGTCAAAAACAGTTACATAGCTAGAGCGGGAACATTGGCATACCCCCATTGAAAAAATGATAAATTATCGTTATTAAATTCCGGAAAGCTTTAATAAAAAGACCGCGTAACGACGACCTCTTAACGTCCGGATCTTATATAATAGTTTATTTTATCCCCTTCGCTTATTCGATGATATCATTTCCTAAGGGGAGAGAGAGACAGTTTCCCTTCAATTTTTCCCTTTTTATTTATTTTTTCCCTGCTATTACTTTTTTATTAGTATTATTGCTTTGCCTTGCAAGTAGTTTCCGACCACAGGAAGCTATGATTGGCCGGGATGAAAGAGAATAGAAATAAGATCACTTCGTGATTGGACGGTTGAGTCGAATGTTGGGGGATTCGGATGAAGCGGTTTTCGATCCGATGCGTCCGTTGGGATGAGAAAAAGAGGATGGAGAGCTGAAGTTCAAGGGCTGCCATTTATTGGCGAAATTTGCTAATCGTTGTCTGTTTTGTAATTTGTTATATATAAATTATGCTTTTCAACGTTTCATTGTTTTCTTTTCCAATTTATAATTAACTTTTTATTTATTAGTATCAGCAAACATTGTATTTTATTGAAATCTTATTGAATTGCAACATTTTTTACTGCTTATTATTAAAGTGTTTTGTAAAATTGTGATAAAAAAGCCAAAGATTAAATAATAAGAGTTGTCGACTGTAAGAATTTTAGAATTAATATTTATGATTTTTGATATAATTAGTATTTTTAATTTCTCCTCCAAATGTTTTTTCTTTGTGTAATTTTTTTGACATATGCTTTAAAAATCCTCAGGCTATTTTTTTATGAACAAAACTAAACTATTTGTTAGTTTATCTTTGAAAATACTAATGAAGAGTATGAATATATCATTAATCATGAATATGTATTGCTGCTTTTTTTTAGTTTTTATTTAGTTTTTAAAATGCAAACATAATTTTCTGATAAAAATAATTTAAATAAATTGAAATTAAAACTAGAGTCACAAAAACTACTCCCTTGTAGTTTTCAAAACTTCTCTTTGACATATCTGTACAGTTTATAATTGTCTTAATATCACAATAGTATGAAATAGTTATAAAGGAGGAATAATTTTAAGCGAAAATAGCTCTTATGACGTAATTTAAGTATATATTACCTAAATTACATTATTTATTATTTGAATTAATTTTAACGTCATGCGTTACTTATAAGTAATTTGATTTAAAGTAGAGTGGTTCCAAAAGAACATAGCAGTTCGAATATAGGTCTATTGTACTATCACTTTTAAGTAACTCATATAACTTACTTGCATATAATTGTCGTTAAGGAAATAAATTTCTTAGAAGCATTAAAAGAAAAGTAGAACAATAAAATAGAAATAGAAACACCAAATCTGATAATACATTCGTCATTTTATTATTTCGTATCGTTAATGAATTATAATATATTATGAATGTACCTATCATTTTTGTCTAATTTGCTAATTGCAGCTAAATATAATGAATTTGTAATTTTTATAATTTTCAAATATAAAATTTAAAATTAGATATTCTAAGTAAAAAGAAATACATCTTTAAATTTAATTTTTAAATCTATCCATTGCAATCGTTTAAAATTTTCAAATTCCATTATCAATAACATTGTAGATGTTGTGTTTAATGTTTTCTTTGCCAATCATTTCACATTCCTTCATTTACACAATTTTTCTAGTTAAAACGATGGATAAATTCGAAATCTGACATAGTTTTTAATGACAATTAACACTGCATAAAATCAGTAAAATTATAATCTAATCATATCGTTTCGATATTGTAATTGCCAAAAAAAAGTTAAAAAATAACCTAAAAATATCTAAAAGATTCTCTTTTATAATAGAAATGATAATACATAATTTAAATTCAGAATTGGCATATTTATTTATCGAAATCGATCAAAAAATATAGTTATTTTCTGGAAAAGTTGGATATTCACTGAAGTTAAAAATCCTACATCGAAATGTCGCCAAAGCAAAATTTTGGCGATTGCAATCAGACAGACAATTGCGGCAACCATGAAGCAATATTCACAACCCTGTGACTGGTGTTTGAGGCTATCAACATTTCGAGTCTAGTTAATGGGGAAAGGGTCCCGAAACTTAATTTACCTACCATATTCCTTGATGAGTACGACAGTGTTTATAGTTTATTGCGTGTAATGATGAATTACACTTAATGACGCGATAGAAAGAGGAGGAGAAGGAGGTAATTTTGCTACCCCGTTTGAAAGAGAGAGAAAACAGATAATTTTATTGAAGTCACTGAGATAAATAGCTTGGGATATTTTATCTTGTTTTTTTTTTTTTTTTTTTTTTTAACTCTTTCAGAAAAAGAAATTATTTATTCTACGAAGTTAAACTTTTCTATGACGAAAGTTAATTTTTTCCCCTTTGCGTATTAATTTGAAAGCGTACTGTTATTTAGAAATTAAATGATAAGATATATGAATGATAATGACTATGAATGATAAGAAATAATATATAACAATATAAAATTATTTCTTATCAACCACTGATAAAAAAAATAAATAATAAAAGCAATACAATATTATCAAAATAAAATAATAAAAACAATACAAAAACAAATCTAACTTAAAAGCAATTAAAGGAGAAATAATTTCTTAAAGAAGTAATAAAAATAATAATTAAATAAGTTGTATTTACTGGTTATTCAATGAATCATTAGAAAATAACGAATGATGTTATCTTATATACTGTACTTCTTTTTTCAACTACGTATCAATGAATACATTTCTTTAATCCATAATGGTTAAGATTGAATAACGCTTAGAAATCACTATTAGTTATGATTTCAGTTAAAAAATAATTGAAATATATTTTTCCCTAATAAATAGTTGTTATAAAAAAATGAATGATAGTTCTATCTCACTGTAATCAATTTTCCCCTTAATGTTATAATTAGTATGCAAATTATCTTAATCTGCTTTGCTCATAATTTTTTATGACATTATTAATTGTAAAAAATTTCCTTGATTTAATATTAGTAACATCACAGTTATCATTTTTCGCTGTATTTAAAAAAATCGTGTTGCGTTTGCAATATGTGATTTAATTGATCGGTATGATTATTGCAAACACAACTGCATTTAATTTAACAGGCAAAATACTATACTGGAACAGTTTGGTATATCTGGATGATACAAAAGACAATAATATAAAGAACAAGAAAGAATATGGGATAGTAAGCTCACAAAATATGCTCTTCTGTTGTAAAGGATCCCATGAATTATTATTTATTTTTTAAAGAATGATCGTTAAATTATCATTTAGTAGATATCATTCTGATTAAGTATTTTTATATTGATATATTAAAAAGCACCTTTTATCTCCAGTTAATTACAAGCAGACTTTCTGGTGTACACGTTTTTATTTAAAATAGAAAAATTCATTAAATCTAATATTGTTTTTCAGCTTTAAAATTGCATGCATTTTTCTTAACAAATTTAGTTTTCCTGTAACAGGAATCTTTGAATAAACATATTTTCATCAGAGGGGAGGGGAAGAGGAGGAAAATGTGGTATAAAATTATATAACTCTCTCTGTATCACAATATGAACAATGGAAGAAAATTTCTGTAATTCATAAAATTTCTGTAAAAAAATCAGTCCAAAACTTATTGAACCATTAAACTTTCAGCTTACATCTACTAAGAAGTTATAGAAAACATAATCAAAAGTAATTATTGAAAATTGATATAAAATTTTTACTCTAAATTATTAAAATATGCTCTCTTATTTGAAAAAACTGCTAATTTAAAAACTAAAATTTCATAACGATATATTTATGAAACCTAAATATTTTTTCTTCAATATTTTTGAAGCATGTCCTTGTATAGAACTTTTCCTTTTTCTTCCGCGCGATATCTAAGTTTGTTCCATAAACCTTAATAAATCCAAGTAATATTTCCTTTAAATAAAAAATAGTCGAGAGAAAAGTTCACAATCATTAATCTGAAAGTAATAAATAACTTACAATTTAAAATAAGATCTTAAATGGTACAAAGAATAAGATAGAAATCGAAAAAAAACTCTAAAAACTCTCTCTCTTGGTTGCTCTCCTCCCAAGCTAATATCTTTCAATGCTAAATGACCACTTGACCACGCCTTCTCAAGTTGATAAATAGCATTTCTAAGAAAAGACTACCTTTCACGTTGGAAATGAAAGAACCCCTTTCCGCTACCACTTCACCTTTAAACCCTCTGTAGAAGTGGGAGAAAGTGTAAAAAGGTTTTAATAGACTGTCCAGACTTGCTAGAAGAACTTCTGGAACTTCATCATAGTTTATTTTTCTCTGAGGGCAACAGACCGTCAATAGCTGCTCAATAACTCCGGACAACAATGGTGGGTCGCACCTTATACGTTGCCGAAGGCCCATGAGTCCAGACACGCGCCAAGATTGATGAGCCCAGATTGCCATCTCCTGACCCCCAGACGCTTGTCTGCTGTGGCCAGTCTTGTGGGCAAAGAAAGGTGTGTTATTATGTCAAATGTGCCAGGTAACACGATCCTTTTCTGGTGACCTTCACATTGGCTGTGTTACAACTGCTGCACATGGGTCCTTCTGCAAATATTCTTGCAATGGCTATTGAATCTGAATTCCCAAAAGACATGAAAGCTATCTGTAACAGAGATATGTAATATGTGTCATGAATAGATAGACAGATGTTGAATGCATTTTCATTGACTCCAATTTTATAACTACTTTCGAAATCTAGTTTTGCTGACGGTTGGCGCCAACTGGAAAAGTTACTGTTTAATATATTTGGAGACCCTTTAAGGCATAAATATATTTTCAGAAAAAATGCTTCACTATTATTAACTTTGAGCATTAATTTTATGCATCGTTATTTGTTGTAAATTAATATAAAATAAATTACCTTGCAAATAGTGTATTTATCACAAATGCATTGATACGTGCGTTTACACAAGAAGAAAATTAGAAACTGTTAATTTAATGTAACTCATGATTAAACATCTTCATACATTTTTATAAGATGCTGCTGGTTTCTTATGTAGTATTATTTCAATAATTTAAAATTACAAAAAGAGTTTTTGAAAACTATTGAAATTTTAAATAATAAGCAATTTTGCAAGCATTTCAGTATCTTTCTTCATCCCAAATTTTGATAATATCCTGTTGATTACATTTATATCGATTCTGAAAAAGATGATTTCACGTCTTATTAGTTTTACAGATGGTAGAAAAAATTAGCTTCAAGATTGGATGCATGTTTGTTTCCTATTTTAATAACTTAATCACAATTAAAATCGTATTTAAATTTCCAGATTGCTCTAATAATCAATCAGAATTTTAATACATTTTAAATAATCCCTTAAAGTAATCCCTTCAAAAATAATCTATCCAGTAAAGATGTTGCATTTACCAAAAGGTAAAGTTACTATCACAAAAGTTAAAAATGGACATAATTATTTATCAATTTTTAAAACCAAGGAAAGCTTTTTTCAAGAACAAATTAAATATTTAAGAAAGATTAAGAAGGTAATATTGGAAATCAAACTATTGACAAGAAAGTCAAGAAAATAATTTTATTTCATCTTTCCATTGAATTCTGCTTATAACTTTTGAATTCTTTATCATAGAAATACACAGGCTTAAAATAGTAAAATTTTTAAGCTGGCAGAAGCAGGGGTCATTTAACACAGAAAAGTGAACTATTCTGTATTAAATGACCACATTTGATAAGAAAGGTGAATAGAAGTGATTTAATATAGGTAGAACTGTGAACTCATTTCTTTCTGATATGTAACAAAAATGAAATACATAAAATGAGTTAAATTTTATCGATTCATGCTAGAATAAAAGATTATTCTGATAAGTTCGAGTTAACCGAACCTGCTGTATTTTCTTGTGATTTAAATGAAAGCCACAGTTCATAAAATTTATGATTTACCTTTGTCCATTATTGATGTCTTACTATTTGAATTTCAGATAAAACCAAGTTGCTAATGATAAACATTTATCTGCAAAAATTTGAATAAATTTATTAAATAGGAATATTACAAATAGTTTTCAGGCCGAGATTTTGGATACATGGAATAATTTGACTTGATTTCAAATGGAAACGACACCAACCAACTTACAAATAGTTTTCTACAATTTTATCGATAAAATTCTTTTAAAAACTTTTTCCTATTTTCATAATACATGTGCAATTTTCTTATATATTTTAATGCTGACTTTTCAGATATATATATATATATATATATATATATATATATATATATATATATATATATATATATATATATATATATATATATATATATATATATATATATATATATATATATATTTCAAAAACTTCTCAAATGAGAACAAAACTATTCATTTAGAAAGCAAAGAAAATAATGGAGAGGAAAAAAAAATAATTTAGAGTAGCAAAAATTGAAATCATTAAAAACTGGAAATTAAAAATTAAAATTGAGAAAAGTATAATAAAATATTGATAAAAATAGAAATAAAATTTTGTCCCATTTTTATCAGGGGAATAGAGAACAAGTCGAAGATGATTTAAATTCATTTGTGTAAATATTCTAAAGAATATATAAAACCTTAAATTGAATGATTCGCGATGCCTTCCAGTAAAAAATTAATGCTAATTAAAAAGAGATGAATCGACCGATGGCTAAGTGGTCAGCGTTCCTGATTCCTAAGCTGTTTGTCCCGGGTTCGAATCCCGGTTCGGGTATGGGTGTTCCTTTCCTTCTCTGTTCTCTCTGTGTTTCTCTGTCCTTTCTTTTGTGATGTTGAATGAATGTGACCCGTCCTATAAACGGGTTTGTGGTGGTATGGCGCGGGTAACGCTACTCGCCTCCGTGACTTGGTTCACAGGTGCCCGCTGGATAACGACAAATGAGTAGCAATTTCTGGCCTTGTTGTGGCATAGGGTTAGTCACCCAAGTGTGTGCCCGACATTGGAAAAAAAAGAGATTGGAAAAATATTCGAAAGAAAATCTTTTTCAAATGATACTACAAAAATGTAATTAAACTAAGCGATGTAAAATATATATTTAAAAAGATATATTTTTCAGAAGAGATTTAAGACATAAAGTAAATAGTAAATAATTAGAAGTATTTATAAAAAATTGGCAAATAAAACTAAATTGAAAATTAATTTACCTGGAGCTACTCAGATGGTAAAGATATTCTTATTAAAGAAAGAACAGAGTAAAAAGACGTGTTAAACAGTGGTGGCCAGCGCAATGACTGTTGGTAGTAGATAACATTACACGAGGAAAGATCCAACAAAAAGTAAAAAAATATAATCATTATTTTTATCTTGTGCCAGCTTGGTAGGAAAAATGGGGTATAGGGTTTAGCAACTATTCACAACTCATTCATACAGGGAAGGGACAAAGATTGGAGAGAGAAAAAGTACATTCATGCCCCAACCGGGATTCGAACTAAGGACCTCAATGTCTGCAGTCAGACACGCTGACCACTAGACAGGTTGAGCTGTTATTTTATTAGTTAACAGATTATAAATAGAAATCATTAAAAATAGAATTTTAATAATTGAAATCTAAGAATTTCTTAAAAACCATAATATGAATATTTTATATGTATATAAGAGCAGTTATCTCGGAATTAAATAATATTATTAAAAAAGTAATTTATTTACATAATACTAAATATTTCATTTAAGAAATATATTTAGTGCATAGCAAATTATATTAAGAAAATTTGATATTAATAAGAAATTTTAAAGGAATTTTATTGCAGATTGTAAATTTAACAAGCATCGATAAGCGTTTTCCCGATTAATATAAAATCGCATTTTATACTTCTTATTAAACTTAATTTTAAGTTTAACTTCCAAATAGTTCTTACTAATAATTTAATGAGCAATAAAAGGAACGAAAAAAGTACTTTTATTCGATATAAAGCATTTTATTTTCTTGTAAATATCCTTTTAGTAAATCAAGACTTTAAAGTATTGCTTAATAAGTTCTAAATGATGATTTTAAAGCGAAAATGTAAAATAGAAACTCAATTTAATCAAATTTGGTTTAATGAGAAGATTTTTGGCTTTTAGTGCTCATTTTTAAAGCAAGATGATTATAAAAATATATTGTTGTCATAAAGAATTGCAGAAAAGTAAATTTTATGAAAACCCTTTATACTGTAACTTAGCGCTTAAGTTAATAGTGCTCGTTTCCTATTATTATCCTATTCTTGTAATCATAGTTTTCATTCTATTTTATTATTGCTTTCAATTTCTAGAAAATCATTAAAATATTTATTCTTATTTTTAAACGGAAATTAATTTTCCGTGCAGGCATCTTAAATTTTGAAATTTATATTAAGTAAAATCTACTTCATTGACATTTTGGTAGGCCTAGGTTATTCACATTTGAATATTATATAACTTAAAATATTCAATATAATATATAATTAAGAATTTACAAAAATATTAGTTATATACAATGAAAATAACTTAAAAGTAAGGGATAATTCCTCATTCTTCCATAGTAAAAATGTTTTAAATTTGCTTAAATTAATCATAAAAATTGTGAAGAATCAATGTGTGTGAACAATAATTTAAATAAATATTTATCAAAATTGTATACAGTATATATATATATATATATATATATACATATATATATATATATATATATATATATATATATATATATATATATATATATATATATATATATATATATATATATATATATATATATATATATATATATATATATATATATATATATATATATATATATATATGTAAATATGTATGTAAATTTCTTTAGATAACAATAAGCAAATATTTTATTTTCTTTTAATATATTATATTCGATTATTTTTCTCTTTACTACAAAAATTGGGCTTTTCATAATAAATTTACTTAAAAAAACAACTTCATTTAAATGAATGAATAATTTAAGGTTAAATGTATCACAGATAAAAACGAATTCTTTCAAATAGGAATTTCATTATACAGTTTTAGGCGTATTTCTGGGATATTGTACATGAAATCTGAATTTAGATTAAAAAATATACACCAGTGATCTAAATAAAAATTATCAGACCATTGATAATTTTTATTCTCAGAACCCTGATAATTTTTATTCAAGACTCTGGATAATTTTTATTCAAGACCACTGATAATTTTTACTCAGATCACTGATAATTTTTATTCAGACCATTGATAATTTTTAGTAAGACCGCTGATAATTGTGTGTTTTTTTTTTTTTTTATCTAAGTTTATCTAAGACTGTAAATGGTTCATCCGATAGAAAATAAGAAATTCTTTTGTTGATTTACAAGATTGCTTTTCAATCTAATGAATAGTTGTGACTTGATATTTATGATATTTAAACTATTATTTTCATATTGTATTATTTCAATCTTGATATAGTTTAATCCACTTAATATTATTACAGACTAAGTGTTTTCTAGAGAAACATTTCAATCAAATTCACGTATAGATACACTTTTTGCTGTTAGTCTCAATTGTATAAAGTTATTTTACATAAATATTTTGTTATTTTAAAGGTTTTAATTTTTAAGAATCTCTGCTGAATTTTAAGAATATTTTAAATATCTCCTCATTGAAATTTAAGAAATGAATAATTAGAAAAAGATTATTTATATGATATTTCAAAATTATGATCCATCTTTTGTTTTTTTAGTATTTTTTATTAATAACAATTTAGTTTTGTTCACGAGTATTTAACACATGAATATATTTTTGCACATGTAAAGTACTGCATTAACATTTGTATTGTATTTCTCGAAATTCAATGAATAACTATATAAAATCACATGATAAATTAAGTAAAAGTAAGACTTTGTATATGTATGTAGGTATTTATGTATGTAATAATTCAAATTAATATACAGATAATAGGTTTCACAATGAGTTATTCATTTTCACACAAATGAGTTATTCTGTGAAATAAAGTTTTAATTAACACAAAGTTATGACTCAACCATAATTTAGACTCGTTTACTTTCTGTTCGCTAATAAAAGAACTTTGCTTAAATTTGAAAAAGGAAATGTTTTTTTAAAAAGCCTAATTTAAATATAAAATTAAGCTTAATTTAAATATAAAATTAATACTTTAGGTCTAATCTGTTTTATAAACAAACATTGCAAGTGAAATTCATATTTACTTAAATAGAAATTTGATTAAATTAGATAAAATATTGGCGAAAATCAAGGCATTTAAACTTATTGAAAAATATTTACCACAAAAATAAATTCTCTCCTTCTTATACTGCGCATGAAAATTCCATGTGATCTAAATCCCAAGTCATTAGTAGGTATTTTTCTCACCTAATAAATTTTTCCCTCAATAATTTTCGGGATAAAAAAAAGAACTTAAAAAAAAATTCCATCTCAACCAAGGAAAATCGCTAACAATGTTTCTACAGCGTATAAGGTCAAAACAGTTTTACCCCCAAAACACATAAATTCAGAAAGCGCTGAAGATCAGTTTACAGTAAAAGGGAAAATGTCGCAAAAATCACGGACTCCATCTCAGATAACGATGAACTTAGGTGGGGGTGTTTGCGCAAAAACTTCGTAACGGCCCATTAAAAAGATAGATAGGGTATGAATTTCTTGGAAGTCCGGCTTGTTTAGTCGGTACATTCATGTTCAAAGAAGTAAAAGTGCGAATTAACATGATTTATATGAGCATCACAATTATTTTAATTCTTATCGACTAGAATGCAGTGCCTATCATTCAAACTCATTTTTTTTCCTTCTCTAAAGCTACTTGAACATGTTTTGCAGCTGACAGAGACTGCTTTTCAACGAAAATAGAAACCTCGCATATTACATGAAATATTTTTATACATTCTTTGACTAAACATTTAGGAAATGTTCACTTTATATTCAAATAATAAATCTTTTTAAATCTAATTTGTTTTGAGACTTGTCTGAAGTAGCTTCAATTAATAAGTAATTTAGTTTGGTTTACTTGCTTCCTGCACGAGTGAAACATTTAAATATTTATAAATCACACTGTAAAATAGGATTTGTTTAATTTAAATATTAGTGTTTAAACATTGATTCAAATAAGTGTGGGGGCATTTCAGAGCGACATTATGGGCAATAAATGTACAGTTGAATTCAATATTAATCTATCTCAAAATAATATCGTTAAATGTAATCTCAAATTGATGGTACAAAATTCAAGCAGATAAATTTTTCTAGGTAATTAATAATATGCAAATTTCTAATTACGTAGAAAATTACTAATTACAAGAGACACACACACACACACACACATATATATATATATATATATATATATATATATATATATATATATATATATATATATATATATATATATATATATATATATATATATATTTATACGTGTATGTATATAAATTATTTTTGACTTTAAAATCAGAAGGAAACTTTTTTGTATAAGCAAAACATTCTGTAAAAAAAATTAAAATCATTTTCTAGTAATTGTTTATTTTAATGATCTATGTGTTTATCTAAGTTTTCTATATTTTTTACTTATAAAATGCTCATCAAACAAGGCTAATGAATTCATTATATGAAAGCATCTACCATATGTATATATTTATATTGAAGAGTTTTAACATTATACGCTGAAGTTTTTTTAAACTATATAATGCTTTAATCAATGCATTTATATGTACATACTCTCAGAGAAACGTATTTATGAACAGTTTCTATTTCTTCATAGAAATTAAATATATTTTATACTTGAAACATGATAGCTATTTTATCATTTCGAAATAAAATATCAACAGAATTTTCTCTGAAAATTAATAAAACTGAAAATCTCGAAATTGTGGATAGTTTTTAACTAGTTTATAAATGATAAGAATGTGTGAAAAGCGGCATAAATATTAAAAAAATTGTTTGATTAAATATACATATTTACTCGATTTCTATCAAGGAATTACGAAGTCCTATTTTTAGAATATATTTTAAGCAGTAGCGTAAGAAAAAATATAACATTTTCTTCTGGGCAAATTTCCGTTAAAAACTGAAAGAGAAGCATATGAAGTCAATATTTCATTTTTTACGGATTATTTTTTTATGATTCGTAACGAAATCGATAACACTTGGCATAGTTTCGGGAGTCGATAAACAACATGTCCGGACAAATTCCGCGATGTCAAGAAGGTGTGGTTTCGGATAGCAGGAGCAAGAGAAATGTTTACCTATCAATTTCTCTATTCTGATGGATGGTTGGTGGATTTTTACGGCGGGAAAGTTATCTGTCATACATCTGATTCTTGTTGCACAAGGGCCATTGCGTTGGTGGTACAGTAGCAAAAGCTATTTATGACAGATTGTAATAAGCGACAGGGTGTTCCAACTAGTTAGGATAAGAGATGGTATGATTAATAGAACTGGTATTACAAAGGGCAATGTAAAGCATGAGAATAAGAACAAAAGAACTTAAAAGCAAAAGATGGACAATGATATCGTTATAAGAACGCTGAGGTTTGAACCACTTCAATTAGATTTACTTTTAAAAGTGATTTTGAAAGAATTGTCGGTATTAATAACATGATTATATAGAAATTGGTTTTGTAAAATAAAGCACAAACTTTACCGAAGAGCTATTATTCGGTAAAGTTTGTGCTGTAAAAAATATATATAGTAAAAATAATTACATAAAAATGCAAATGCATTAATTTTGATCATACTGCTTTTACTTACATTAGAGTTTTACCAAAACGATAAATCAAATATATTTTAACAAGTTAAGTAAATGGTATTTGTTTTTTTTTAATTCAGGAACTTTATAATCAAAAATTCTTATTAATTAAAAGAACAAAGTAACGCAGCTGAAGGAAATAAATAACATTTGTAATTATATTACTTCAACACGCAGTTCTTCATTATCAGATCATTAGAGAAAACAATTAATTTGAACTCTTGAGAAATTCGATATGGATATATTAATTCAAAATTTTCTGAGAGCTTGTAAATTTAGAATTAAATATGTAATTTTCATAAAATAAATTTTCAATAATATGTTACTGAGAAATTTTAAAAGTTAATTCTTTTAATTCTGTATTTAATCCGTGTTTTTTTCCCATGCTTAATGCGTTTTGTTAACAAAGCATTAATCAAAACCAATAATTTGATCCTATTACTGTTTAAAAATGACACTATAATTTTTAAAATGATTTATTTATTGGAATTTCAGATCAATAATTCGTTATAGAAAGGTAAAGAATTTTGTCCTTTAAAATTTTTCTTTTTAATACATTTTGTTAATTTTAAAGCATTTCTTGTTCATCAAATATTATTAAAAAGTTTTCAGTAAAAAAATCAAAGGGTTCGTTGTGGCTTAGTGGAGTGATTATGTTGTTTAGAGGTAGGAATCTTTCCCAAGCATTATTAATTAACAATATATGTGGGTACTGTCATGATTTTTAACATGCATATGAATGGAATTAGTATTTGATAATTTTTTTTTTACCAGGTTTTCTTCCTTGTAATACATGAATATGGTCCACTAACTATGGAAAGTACTTCCAGAAGAAATTAGATATTAAGAAGCTATATGACAGCCTTTATCAGCTTAATTGTTCTTTAAGAATTATATCAACTATAAGATCAGACCAAAAAGAACTTGATACAATAATATATGTTGTTGCTTATATATATGACTCTTGGACAAGCCAAGCTCGTTAACCGAAGACTATGAAATTAAGTCAGAAGGGTGTGTTTTCGTTTAATCAGAGCACCACGAAGGTGAAAGTACGACTTTGCACTTAGACTCTTCCGATAGATGGCAACACAATAGGATCCACTCCCTCAGTTTTGACTTTGATGTGGAGGGGGAAGAAATTTTCTCCAGACCATTGCACGCATGGTAGCTGCTCAACAATAATATATAGTAAAAATTAATTATATCTAAAACACAAAAATATGAGGTAATTTAAATTAAAGTACGAATTTTAAAAAAAGTAATTCCAATGAAAATTAAAGATAATTGAATCTGTATAAGATGTGTTATTGCGATTATCTTTATCCACGAAAGCAAGCAGTTACATCGAAAATTACTACTGAAAATGAGAATTTTTATTTAGAAAATATAATGACACATATACTGTTTATCACACTAACTGTACATTTACGCTACCTCCTGGCTGTTGTAAAATATGCTGTCAGCCCTCTAATGTCCTCTAATGTTCGGTAAGCTCTTTTGCTCTCAGTAGTTTTTTCTTCTTCCCAATAAGCCAATGTAACAGATATCAAGAGTTTTTCTTACAGTTAATCAATGATAAAGTATATGGCATTTCTCTAATTCACTGTTTGAGTTCCTTTCAACTTTGCTAGTGACGTGATCTTAGTTAATCGTTCAAATTCCTTGATTGTTTTATGAAAATATAATAAGATTACAAAATAACTCGACATTGTTTAAATTATTATACATAATACTATAACTTTCACTGAATTTTCTAGCATATATTTTTCACATGTTTTATATACAAACTGTAATCAACTATTATTTATATTTAGACTGTGTAATCATTTTATGCACCAAAAACCACGCATATCTTTAGATTTTCACGCAAATTGATTCAGCATAAATAAGTTTCAGCAAAGGAGTGATTTTATTTCAATCATAAAGTTTTTATATTTGATATTCAACAATTTATTGTTTTTGAATTTTAATTATATTTACTTATACTTTGATAGAACATAATATAAAATAAAAACATCTTTTTATGGCTAGAATGGAACAAGATATATTTAAAATTCATTAAAAAATTATCGTTAATAATGTTTATGCGTTTTAATGAATCATGATAGAAGATTCCCCACCTGTAGCTAAATCAAATGTCTATCGTATCGTATTACCATGTCAATCTTACCGTAGATTATGCAGCTGTGTTTGTGATTTTTATGTAGGATGTTTCAGTTTCTAAATCAATTTTAATTCCATGTTTTGAATTTTAGTACATTTTAAAGCAAAAACTTTTATGTAATTGCATATATTCAAAACAAATTTCTCTTTTAATAATAATTAATACCACAAAAGTAACACATAATTAAAATAAATACCGTTTTATGTATGTATATATATGTATGTATAAAAAATTTTTTTCATACTGCACTTAGAAAAATTTGTTAATTATTATGTCTCTTTCCTTATATATTTAATATTTTAATATCTAATGATCATTTCACAGCTAATTCCTCTCACAAATCCTTCAGTAACTTGAGTTTTCTTTCAAATAACACAAAGTAACCAAAAGGAAAAAAGCTTCTAATGGCTTTACAAATTATTAAGTCTTTTTTTTACTGAAACAAATACTAATTGAATTTCATTTTTCTTACAGAAAGTAACCATCAGTAAATACCTACATTTAAGTAACCATAACGTTGCATAAGCACACTGATTAGTAATTTGTATAACCGATATTGCTCCAGCTCAAAAAATCATCTCTTTAGTAATAAAAAAATGGCAAATTCCTCTTCGCCTCATTTTGAAGCTTTTTTGCCATTTTAAAAATATAGAGATTAAGTCACTCACCAATATCTACTCAACAACAGTAATTTAAATCCTTTTAAAAGAAATTAAAAATCATTTCCGAGTCAAATTCAAACGTAGAAGGAAGCAGGACGATCGAAAGAATTATTTTAAATAACCCCCGTTGAGAGAAGAGAAACGCGCTTTATGCCCTCGTAATCATCAGCCAAAGGTGGCGAGTAATTATCAGCATAATTGCCAATAATCCTGCCCCATTATTGAACAAACAGCACAAAGCGAGGGAAAACACGACATCGCTCCCAGATGTTTAACTTAAGTTAAAAGGGGGCGCGCACGTCGGTTGTGTTTAATTAGCTCAACTTTAATTAGAGGCAGTTGGCAACGGCCGCTGCAGCGCCACCGCTCGGAGCGATCATTAACTGGTAAGCCTCAGTGCTTAAGGTTTAATTAAGAATCGACCAGGAGGAGAGAAATTGCTTTTTCGCTCTTCTTTTGTTAGGAACAAATTGAGTGTTTCCGAAAGAAAGGTAAGGAAAAAAAAGGAAAAAGTGATAGGGAGATATAATATTTTCACGAGCCAATCAAATAAAAGAGCCTGGCATTAGATGGTTATTAGATTTTATTGTTTTTGAATCCTGTTTATTGAAGGGGAGAATATTCTTTTTTTTTAATACTGTTATTTTAAATTTGATGTAAGAATTGCGGGGATCAGAAAGGAACCAATCACCGAACTTTGTAATCTTAAGAGCAGAGTAATTTGATTACGATGATATTATGTAATGAAAATATTTTGATAGGTAATAAATTAAGTAAGAGAATATATATTAGTTGATTTTAATAAAAAACAGCCATAATCTCATTTTTTATGAAATCTTAATCAGACTATTTAAATCTTTATTTTTATATTTTCTAGATATACCAAAAGAATGTTTTTTTACAATACTCGTATTCAAAAGTTTAAAGTGAACACTGTAAACGTAAATGATTTAATTTTCAAAGTAATAAATAGAAAATTAATCTAGTAATTATAGCTTGCGTTTGTGTGTGTTTTAAAATTGGAAAATCATTAGTAATAATATGGATATAGATATCTAGAAAATATTTTGATCAATAATACTCTGTTTTTTTAGTTTGTTAACGAGTATATGCACTATATCATTAATAACGATGACCTTAATTCCTGACCTAAAAGTCAATATTTCTATAAGAAAATTTATATCAGCTGCGTATATTCCTCCCAGGTGAAGTTCTAATTAATAATAGACGGTCTTCACATGTCGCCAGAAAAAAATTTGTAAACTTTCCTAAGACAGATATTCACAGAGCAGAAATGAAATACCACGTGATAAGAATATTGCATTTCTACTTTATGTGAGGGGAATCTCTCTCTCTAACTTTTTAAATACTCGATTCAGTAAAGTGTGGGTTTAATCCATAGATTACTTTAAATTTAAAATACATTTCTAAAATAAAGGTAATGCGAACTTCGACTGTTGATCAGTTAAAGATTGACATGCAGATTTTTGACAGCACAAACTTGAATATCCTTTAACTCATAAGGTTTCTGATCAGGATTAATTTTCATTTTCTTAAAACTCCAAATTGTAGACATTAAGCTTTGTAGTTTATATTGCATTCTTCTTAATCTAAATTTTTAGTCATAAAAATTTTCAGTTTATGATAAATTTTGATTTTTTTATCACATTCAATTATGCAATCATATTTTAAACATTCAATTCTTTAAATAATTAACAAATTCTTAAGAAATATTAATTAATATACATCGGAATTATAGTCTATTGTCAAACCTGTTTAAACACAAGAAGGCATTTTATAAAAATAGATATATTTATGTCTAAATTTTAATTTACCTAGGTATATTTGTCCAAAGTTAAGAAACATCTAGAATCTGTTGCTTAAGTTCATTTTTTCCCATTTATCGACAATATTTTCCTAATTTTGTTATTTTTTTCTTACATATTTATAGCAAAATTCTTTATGTTGGCTCCATAGTTTAGAAAGTTAAAAGGAAATTTTTCTCTAATATCTTAAAGTCTTGATTTTATCTTCTTAATTTAATATCAAATTAAAATCTCCAATATTTGCCCTTGATAAAGAACATTTCATAAGTATTTCTTAGGTAAAGAATAATAGAAACCTGTTTATTTTTTCAGCACACTTTTGTAGGTATGGATACAATATAATTTTTTTTCATAAACAGAAACGTAGAAATCATCTTCTATTCATAACGAAATAAGAATAGTGATTACATTGTTGTATTTTAAAATTATTAAACTTTAAATACATATTTCTATCAATGTTGAGGGACTTGGATGCATATAATAAGAGTGCATTCAAATTTTGAGACATTATTTAGTTGTAAAAAAATATAAAGAGAAACACTAGGTGGGTCAGATTTTTAAAAAATTGTCTTTAATACGGATGAGTTATTTTCAAATTAATGTATTACAATTTATGCAAGAACGTTTTCATTTAAAATTTCGTAATTTGATATCATAATTTATATGATTTAGAGTCACGTGTTTGATTGAAGCTGTTAAAACGATAAGAAAAATTAATATATGATTGAAGAATATTCATCTAGGCGAAGTCATTTCTGCGAAGTACATATGAAGTTTTTTCAAATATATTAACTTATATTTCTTTAGGTTTTATCTTTCTATTTCTTTCTTATATGAAGTTATTTCAAATAGATTAGCTGAGAAAGATTTAAAATATTGATAGCTTCTGAAATAAGAGTTTTGAAGAAATTTCATTGGTCGAAACCTTTATCAACATGTAATAAAGTTTTGTGAGTACTAATCTAAATTTATATTTAAATTTATAGTATATATTTTACATAATCCGACGCTCTTAGTAATTTAACAAAATTATTCTAAGAAAACCTAGTAAAAAAATCGAAAGCTTTTTGTCAGGATAAAATTTTATATATACACAAAGAGCATTGCCTAAAAAATTGATATTTATTTTTTTTACGTCGTGGCAAAACATTATGAAATTAAAAATTAAAAGTTTATGAGTTTTTGCAAAATGTTAATTAAACCTTTCTTGATATTCTAAATGAAGTAGGCTATTTTTTCTTCAAATTTTGTGTTTTGTTTTCATTTGCTCTACTGAAATGGGTGTCAGTGGCTCAAAGTTAAAAAACGTAATCGTTTTGCCATAAAATTCTGTGATCATTTATGCAAAACAGCTCTAAGAATAGTTAAATTAATGAAAGATGCTTTCATGGAAAACGATTTTGTTGATTCAACAATTTTTAAATAGCATAGTAAAATTAAAAATTTAAAAAAATAATAAACAAAAATAGCTATTTAAGCAAATACGAAGTAAGAAAAATAAAAGTATCTGCTTATTTTAGAATACTTATAGTTAGAACAGTTAACAATTAAAAAAATTATTAGAATTTTTATTATCTAATTTCGCGATATTGCCACAGGTAAAAAATAATTCCCATTTTTAATAAAAAAAATTTTTACATACGTAAGATGCTTATAAGTCAGGAAAATAAGCTTCGTGTTTTTAACCTTTATTCTCGTTTCTAAATTTCTTTAAATGCATCTGAAAAATTTGTTATTGCTATGATAATTTTACATTGTTATGAAATTTAAATACGGACTAAATTAAATTCTAAAATATATTTTTCATGTTATATTTCTATCAGTTTACATCTCAACATGAGATATTAACCGCAGGTCAATATATCATTAAAACTACATCTGCACTTTATTTGCATTATACTTTTTATATTTCAAAAATTAAGTTGTATAAAGTACAATCTTTGTCTTTTGAACACAATCTAGTATTCCATGAGCGTTAATCTAGCGTTCCATGAGCTTAAGCGTTATTTACAGAGTTAAACAATTGAATATGATTCCTTCTCTGACGTTTTACGATTAATTTTTAGCAAATAATTTCCTTATTTTCAGTTTTTTTCATCATTGTATTTTGTGCTAAACTAATCTTATAATTTTGAAACTATTGCAAAAGAATTAAAAGACTGAATTGAACAGAGAAAATTTATTACCTTCAGAAAAAATATATCGAAAACTAATCTAATTTAATTCTACAAAGAATGATATTTTTAGCCGAATTTTTAAAATTTAAATGTATATTTGAATGTATTTTTATATAGTTTTTTTTAAATTAGCGTATTTAAATTATATATATGTCTTTTGTATAAAAAAAAGGACACACTAAAAATATGAAAATTGTAACATTAAATTTTAATGTTGTTTAAAAAATATATAAAAAGTAATATCTTCTTAAAAATTGAGATCGCCCCGATTTTATTCACTGTTATTTGATTAGTAATATGAATATCATAGTATCGTATTTCCACACCTGCGGCTTATCAAAAATATAATTGCATACATAAATTTAAAATTATTGAACGAAACGTTGATATTCAAAAACTTTACTTTTTATCAATTTTTTTTTATTTCTTAGTAATCTATTTCACGATTTTTGCTTTTTGTTGTAAAAGAAACCTTACAAATATGTAATTACAAACTTGTAAATTTAAATTCTACTTTTAAAAAATAAATTGCACTTCTCACTCATATCTAATAACATTTGTTTCCTAATTTTGAATCCCAAGTACAATTTTCACACAACTTATTGGGTAGATAATTTTTAATACTCTTTGCAGTAGATCCATTTTGCAAAAACTCTGCAAGTATTTGATTGCAAAAAGAGGCAAAATCTTCGCATTTGCGGCGAGGCTATGAATTTAAATTAAATGATAACACGGTTAAAATAAAAATACAATTAGAGAGTTTATATTACCAGAACACAAAAACGTTTACTTGGGGATTTAAAGAATTACAAAAACAAGGATAAGAATAAGAGTATAGATAAGAGTAATTTTTTATAACTCTCTTACTCAAATTTTCATTAAATTTTTTGATAGCGAGATAAACTGTTTGCATTTTTTATTAGATATTTATAATGAGTTTTCAAATCGAAGCGGTAAAAAAATTATTTTTTTACACCTTTTCTACCCATTCTCTAATTTATTTCTCTACATCATATTTGCATGTTAAGCTTTTAATAAAAAAAATGCTTTTTTTCTAATTTGGTTTAGTGAAAGGTTTAAAAAGTTAATATTAATTAATCCACTCAAAAACAATACTTAATCCATTTAGTGAAATATATTTAAAGAAAGAAATTTATGAAAATAATTTTTTTTCCTTAAAGGAATTTTTTTCTTGGATTAAAAAAGTATTTTTTGTGCATAAAATAAGAGTAACTTTAAAAAGCTGAAGTTACCTTTTCAGAAAGTTAAATCAGTGTAGGTATATAAGAAGTAATCCCCTTTAAACAGTTTTTTTTATACTTGAATGCGGGGTCTTAAACAAATCTTAAGATTATTTTTTATTAATAGTTGCAGTTTTTTAGCTACATAGTGAAGAGTGGTAATTAATATTTCCGTTTCCATAATGCTTCTTATGTTTTGATTAAAAAAGTGTCAACCCAAATTAATCCATTTTTTCAACAAAATACCAATGTTTAATTTCCTTTGATATTTTAAATAATTTTTTATAATTAAGTTATAAAGTTGATTAAAATAAAAAAGCAATTTTATGTTACATGATGACTAATGTAATTAATTTTTGAAATAAAAAAATGTATATTTTTTTATATCTAAAATAAAATAAAATTTCCTAAAAAATATAATCATGAAATCAAGTTTTAATTAAATTTGTTCAAGCCTTGTATAACTACGATTGAGCTTCATAAATGAAAATTTTGATATAATTGTAAAAAATATTTACAATAATATAAAATGTTTGTTCAATATGTTCTATAAGGAGATTATTCAATAAAATTTAATGAATAGGAAAATATATCAGTTAATTTTTATTGGTATCGAAAATTTGCTTTCGATTTTCTATTAAAATGTCTGTCTAATTCGCATTTTTTATAAATTAAAAATTAATCTATATAAAATTGCTGATTTGATTATAATGATAAGACAGTTATTATAATCAAGTCAGTCATACGATTTAATTCCTGGGATTAAAGAAGTAATGGCAATGATTTTTTCAAGTTATTTTTAAAAAATTGAAAGCAGTTTACTTATCTTTTTACCATTATTTGGGAATGAAAACAGTTTTTATATTATATATTAAAGAAAAATATACAATATTTTCATATCAGTATCCTAAAAATAACAATGAAATACACTAATATAATTCAATTAAATTTATCAGAGAAAAATATTTTCTGGCTACAACTGAGATACACATGTTTCACAAATTCTCTAAATGCATTACCTCGGGGAAATCCTATGAAGAAAATTTGAAAATTAAATTCTTAGCATAAAGAATGACTTAGAAAAAGAGTTTTTTGTTAACAGATAAGAAGGAAAGGACTTAATTCAGCGAACGTCTCAAAACAAAGATAAATAGCTAACAAAAATGAGGTACTTCTTTGAAAAAAAAAAAAAAAAAGTAATGAAAAACTTTCTACATCGGAGAAAATATTTTCATAAAATGTAATTTTGAAACGGGAAAAATCCTATTTCCCTGATTTTTTATCGATAAAATAAAAGTAAAAATTATTTTTGAGTATGAACTTTATTTTGCCGGTTTCTTATGTAGTGCATACTAAAAACGTTTTCATTGGTACTTTGTTTATAAGGAGACAGCAGTTAGTTAAAAATAATAATAATGAGATCTAACTCTTCAATTTCCATTTTAAGAATTTTCAATTGTAAGAAATATTCTATCAGTATTTACACACACAATTGATAAAGTATTTCTCAATATTGAAAATTCTTAAAATAGAAATTGAAGAGTTAGGTCTCATAATTATTATTATTATTTTTAATAATTATTATTATGTATTATGTAGTATATAAATAGAGAGAGAAACAGAAAGAGAAAACTTTACGTATCTCTTTATGACTGAGTTCAGTATTTGTGACACCAAATCATCAAGTAATGCCTATTAAATTATGAATAATAATTTACAATAAAAGAAACTATTAATAATCTATGAATATATGCAAGATGAATATTTACAGCAGGAAATATTTATCATTTATATCTTTTAGAAAAGCATTATATCTTATTGATAATTCTTAAAGATAATATTTTTGTTTTTGTGAAAAAATCTACTTATTGGTAATAAGAATAAGAAAAAGTAGAGAAATAATGTCAGATTATATTTACAACAAACTATATTTCAATAAAGAAAAAATATACGGAAAAGACAGGGAGAAAAATGGCACTGTGAAATAGTATTTTACAATACTATTTTTCTACCTCTCTCTTTTCATACTAAGGAATATAAGAAGCACTATAGAAATATATCTGCTTGAAGAGCTGATTAGATTATGAATCTTGGCTCAATTTGTTATTAAGTAGTTTACATTTTTTAAAAAGTGCTTAAACTAGCAAGGTATGAAAATTTTCTCATCTTAACAATTGTTTAATTTTAATCAACGAAACCAAGGAACAATCTTGAACAGAAGAGAAATATACATTTTGGTAGCCTAATATCAAATATATTTTTTAAATATTTTTCAAACAAACTATCTTAACTAGGATTGATAAATGATAAAGTAACCATTTTATAGAAATTTGAAATAATTTAGTATACATTAGTTTATTTAAAAAATAAATAGAACTATTTGAAATTAAACGAAACCTAATAAATTATGAGAAAATTTATCTCTTCTAATTTTTTTACATATTTATATTGAATTTTTACATTTCCTATAGATGATAATGAATAAGTGTAAATTATACTCAGTGAATTATGTGAGATATCGTTAAACTCAAAACAATATTTTTTATTTATAAAAAATTATTTAACAGTGCGATATTGTTAGTTAAAAATTTAACTAACAGTTTCATGTTTAAGTTCCAAATTTAATATTTTATTTTTAGATTTTTGTTTCATTAGCAAATAAAAATAAATATTATTTAATAGAAAATTATTAAATGGACTTGTAGATAAGGAAGCAAAACAAAATGTCAAGTGTAGGTCTAAGTGGTTGTTGCCATTATTTAATACAAATTCTTACATCATTTGAATATATAATTAAATGTAATTTTCCCAATGTTTAAAATTATTTCTCAAATTTTGTTTTAGCTTCTTGTAAAGATCATCAATATTATAAAAACAAAAAAATGAAGAATTTCGCATGTGTTGAATTCTTAAAAGATATTAAACATATGAACTCAAAAAAAATACGCATAATTCATAATAATTATAAATTCTTATCAATATTTCCAAAACGAAAAAGTGTCTAAAATTTTAAGAATTATTGTAAAAATCTGTTAACAAGCAGTCACAAAAATTTTTCATATTGTGTAAAAAGAAAAGATTAATAATTTAGAATTCACACAGTAATGCTGCATAATATATTCTATAAATTTCTATTTAATATAAAAAAAATTTTTCTTATCTAATACAATACTTACTATCTGATTTGAAATATGTGAAAGGTGGCGCCACAATTCAGATGGAAATGTGACTCCTCCCTCCAAGTGTTGCATCCAATCAAACAGGGCCGAAAGTGCTCATTGGGAACAAATGACTCTGCCACCCCACCAGCCAATAGAAGTCTCGTATTACCGTTTCCAATAACATTCTTAGGCAGTGTAATTAGCTTATCAAAATGCCGGCCCACCAATTCGCCAAATTTGGCGCGGCAGAACTTCTTCCCGCCGTGAAACGAGCGAATGCAGCTGTAGTAATTGAGTGAGAGATTGAGGTTTGGACTGAAAAAAAAAGTCGTAAATAATAAAATAAAAAGTTATCTCATTCGAGATCAGCGAAGTTGTGAGTACCGGCTCAGATAGTAATTGGTGTTGGATCACCGTAGAATATGCTCACTTATCCGACCTGTTCGCTCTTTGTTATTATGTATTTTGTTTATTCTGAAAGATTTCACCTTCTGGGACTCCTTTCATAATAGAAGCCAGCTGAGAAGCTCCAACACTTGAAAATTATTTTAATGATTTGCTTTATATCGCAACTTTGATTTTATGACCGTATCGTTAAAAATTAAAGGATTATTTTTTTAATTATAAGAAAAAGCGAATGAAAGGGATAGTGATCAAGAGGGCGGTGATTTTATTTCAAATTATTATTAAAAATAATGATCCAGAAAGAATTTTCAAAATTTTGTTCTATTTTGAGCTATATTTGAAAATTATCATCAAATGTTATCTTATCATTTATTCATTGGCTGTGATTAAAAAGATAATTTTTATCTACTTATCGAATTGAGAAGATTGCAATTTCTTCAGAAAACAGAATCTAAGCTCGGACTGTTGATTTGACCTCTAACCTGGACATCCTCTTTCACAGCATGATGCCTCTGGCACCTCTCCCAGTTGTGCCCGTTCCTTCAAAACCGAAGATGGGCTTCAGCATCGAAGCCCTGGTCGGCAAGGACAGGGACCAGCAGATGACCAGTGACAAATCATCGCCGCCCCGGTGCAATTCAGCTGAAGAGCAGCATTCACTTAATAATGGACGGTCGTCATACAGCCCCAGGCATCAAAGATCAGAACACCCTGTAGCGGCACCGGTGGCCACCTTCCCAGCGGCGGCGCCGGGGGGTGTTCCCGGCGCGTCCGGCAGCCTGGCAGCAGCGGCAGCGAATGCGGCTTTTCTGGACTCTCTGTGCGGCAATAGGGCGGGAGGTGGAGTTCTCTATCCACCGCACCACCATCAGCATGAGCATCCCGGGGGGTACGCTGCTATACCAGGGGCTTGCGCCCCTGTATCACCCTTCTTTCTGGGTAGAGACACTTATCCCCTGTACCCGTGGCTCCTAGCTCGACATCCAAGATTCCTAGCTCATCGTCTACCTGGTAAGTTATATTTGATTTCATAACATCAAGTAAAATTCCATCTTTTTTTTATTAACCTATAATTATAAGCGTTTGTAAAGTATGCTCAAGTAATATATCCATTCTTTCCGAATTTATCATAAGAAAACTTAATATTTAGATACAGTTTAGATATAGTTTTTATATGACAAAATGTTTTTATATTAGCAATTTTTTCAAGTTAATTAAAATGATAAGTTCTAACTAAAATGTAAAGGAAATAAGCATCCAAAGTACAAAAATTTTAAAATTTGAAAAAAAAATTTAAAAACGATATTGTTTTATCAAGAAAACCATTAGATTATGAAGTTCAAATTTTCTTTGAACTTGTTATTTTCCATATAATTTAAAAATCACAATATTTTCTCTTAGTATGACTATAATTAAATGTAAAAATAAGTAATTAAGTTTTATTAATCACAAAACAAGCCTCACATTGGCTTATAGTTTATTACAGAAATGAATTAATGGTAATATTAGCTGAATAAATCATTTAAAATGTAGATTAATGCTTTTAAGTAAATCGATTCAATAATTTTTTTACATTTATTTAATATATTCTATGTTACTAAAGTATATATAAAAAATAAAGATTCTCATTCATTAGAAAATTTCCAACACGTTTATTTCATGTTTTTGAGGACACACAACCAGTTAGAGCATTTATTGCAATATGCATGTCAGAAGAGGTTTAATGATGTGTTTTAAAATTTTACTTATCAGCTACTTATGATTGTTCCATTCAAATATATTTTAAATTTTACAGAGAAATTTTAAGTTATATATTACAAAATATTATTGATTACATTGAAACATTATATTGAATTAAAAAATATTAATGAAATATTTCTAAAAGTAGAAATTTATTTCTAATGAATAGCTTAAGTAAAGTTAAAAATAGCACAAATAAATTAAAATATTTCATTACTCAAATTAATCGAATGATGAAATAAATTCTATAATTCAAATGTGAATCAACAAAAAAATTGATCAAATATACAGTCAGAATTCATTATTATATGATAAAGTTTTTCGTTAGTAATTAATTTATATACTACATCATATTAATATCTGATATCGTTCTATTTAATTAATATGATAATAAATATTGTTGTGTATAATTCTATTTTTATTTATTTTTTCATTATAAATCTCAGTTCATATTAATGCATTAAATAATATGCACGTTATCATGAAAGATGTTCTATATATTTTAATTAGATTTTTTTTCTTTATTAACATATCAAAAGCATTGAAAAATTATACTTTGACTTTATAGCTTAAATACAGAATATAGAAAATATTTTTTAAGAGATTTTAAAATAATATAAATAAATATATTTGAATTCTTATTCTTATTTTTAATTAATCAACTATATTTTTAAATCCCTTTTGATGATAAGTTTCAAGTAAAATGTAATCATTATCTAAGGAAGCATGTGGAATATGTTCCATCGTGTATTCATGTATCAGATCATGTATAGTATATATTATATATCATTTTAGCTGACTACATAAAGTAGGATAAAATTAATTTAAAAAAAAATTCAACACACTTTGATTAACATTAAAAAAGTAATAAATGTTTTGAAATACTTTAAATAAATTATATATTTAAAATTACGTACCTCAAGTAGTTAATTTTAAATAATTTATTTAAAATTAAATAATTTTACAAATAAAAGCAAATTTACAAGTAAGATTTTTGGAAAGGCTCTCAGGGGACATTTTCGTCAAATACTTTTATTTATTGTAATGAATGTAAAAAAGAATATATGAATGTAATATTTTATAACATATTATGAATGTAATAAATACGATATATTTTTCTAACGCAATGATTTAAAATTAGTTATTAAATTGAGTGATTAAAAATTATTAAGTATTAAAATAATATTTTACAATCCACCTACAAAATAATATTTTTTAAAAGTATAAAGCAGTTTAGTTATGAATTTAATAAAATATAAGCTAAAAACGCATCTAAGTACAGTTGCAAAATTTAATAAAATGAATACCATAACGGATATTTAAATAAAATGATTATATTTATTCTGTAAAAATACATTAAAAGATTTAGTTTTAAGCAAATGTTTAATTTATATCATCTTGATTCGTAAAAAATTATAAGAAAATTTAAAACAGGAAATATATTGCAAATGAGAAAGTAGATAGCTTTGAATATTACTGGCAAAAAAGGAATCTATGTTATTTCTCTTTGGAGGGAAAATACTTAATGTTTAAATTAGACATGACATCTAGAAAATGAATTATAGAGAAGCGAAATCAATTTTCTATTTTTCATTGCTTAAAGAAATTTGGAAGAAATGTTCTTGAAACATTGTATTAAGTTCATTTATATTAACGAATTAATATATTTCTATTTAGTAATACTTACTTTGAATGACTTTTGCTCTTTTCTTATTATAATAAAGCAAGTAATAAACTAAAATGTATTTAAAAATAAATTGATGATTGATGGACAGTATTTTAGTATCAAAAGTACGCTCTTGAATTGTACTAAAATTAATGTGAGTATAGAAATATATTCATAACGTCAACTAAGTATAAATTTTGTGGAAATAAGGAAAAATTAGAAGAAATTCTTAGAACTGAATGGCAATCTGTTATTTTGATTTAATAGCTTAGAAAAGTAGAGGCCAGCTTTGATTTTAATCATAGTTTGTGGTTCAAAATGAGAGAACAAAGTCTTTGGTTTTACCAAACATAATTATCAATAGTAAGCAGATTTAAAATAAGGTAAAGATATAAATACGAAGAGAAATAATGTTTTCAAGGTATTTTTAAGCAGATTTAAAAATTGAAACCCTTTAAAAAGGTTTCAAAACTATTGATCAATTTTAAATTAGCAAAATATAAGTTATGTACGAAAAATACAAACATTCAAAATTATAAATTAGAAATTTTTATTTTATAGTTTATTATAAGGATATTTTATGAGAAATATTATTTAATAATTTACTCAACTTATTCTTTGCATGCATATTTCAGAAAACAAATTGAATCTAATTAAAAACAATTCTCAATATTTTTCTGCTTCCTAAAAGTTACAAAATTTTAATCAAATATTAAATATGCATCAAAACGTAAATCACATATTCCTTAGCAGTAATTATTTAGTAAAAAAAATGATAGAATATTATTATTTCTGATGGATTTTTGGAAAAAATCAGTCGGTATGGAAACTGAATTAGTAGGAAATCCGTAAGTATTTTGAGAATTTTATATCTTTAAAGCAATGTATTGTCTAATGACTGCTTGAAAATTAAGCAAATTATTTTGATTACAGCTGTTTACAAATCATTCAGATTTCGAGTTAATATATGACACTGTTTTTCTTTTAATTCACACACAGCTTATTTTTGAAAGATTTATTTCTAAAATATAAATACGAGAAATTCGTTCTATTTTTAATAACTAACACAGCATAATTATAAACTGTACATCATTATTTTTAAAAATGTAACGAAGTATATAATAGATCTGTTGCGATTACTAAACATTTCTGAAATATTACTTGAGCAATACCACCTTTTACTTAAAAAAATTAATTTGTGTTGAACGTTTGAGGTGAAATAACTCATTATAAAAAGTTACTTCATCCACCATTTTGCCTTATAAAATATTCAAATAAGTATTGTGTAAGGGAAGGGAATAAGCATATATTCTGAATTATTAATATTTTCTTTAATTAAATCGAAAGTTTATTATCTTATTACCTTAAGTAATGAGTATTACCTGATTTCATCCTCACCTCAAAATCTTTTCATTTCTGAACCCTAACTGTGATTGTAATTACACAGAATTTTTTTAAAAAACTTAATCAATTAATTACATATTTAAATTTATTACCATTTTATTCAATAATTACGTAATTTCTTGGCTAAATTTCTATTTTTCACTTTAAAAAAGAATATCTGAACTAAATGTGGTAAAAAATTAGTTGTAATTCAGTCACTTTAAGATAAATTTCACTCAGGAAAATAATCTGAATTTTTTTATTATTTTCACCTATATAAAATTTTTGATTCAGCCTGTAATAATATGCATTCATTACAGGCTCAATAGCATTCATTATAATAATCAAATAATAAACTTGTATTATCGATAATTCTCACAATTTTTTTTAAAATTATAGTTAAGTGATTTTAATTATTTATATAAAAAATTGATAAGAGTAAAATGTGTTAAGGATTTATATTTCCATATTTATTAAATAATCAGTATTCAAAATCAGAAAACAATAACAACTTTTCCGGAAAATTATTGCAAATAATCAATTTAAGTAATTGTGATGTATATTTAATTTAATTGATCAAATAATTTTAACATTAATACAAATAATAAATAAGCAAATTAGCAATGAGTTAATATACTCTTATAATTTCGTATAATCCTTCGTTAGATTAAAATAAAAATATATCATTTTTAATAAAGAAGGAAAAATGTTTGATAGATAATTAATCAAACATAATGGTATTTAGCAATTACTATTTTAAATTTTACACTTTTTCATGAGTTTAAAATTCGGTGTAAATTTGTCTCCAAACATAATACCAATTTAGTGCTATTAAATAATGTGATTAGGAACAAATTATTATCTAGTACCAACATTCCTTTTTTACATTTATGCTTAGTGTCAATTTTTTTTGTAAGCATACATTTGAAAATCAAAAACATCTAAAATTATTTTTAAAATAAATATTTTAATTGAATTTTTCATCAATATTTTATCAAACCAGTATTTTTTATGTAATTCCTATTTCTCATTTTGTATATCTTCTGCCAAAGGTACATTAAAAAATAACTTAGGAGAACTACTGACCTATCTAATCTTTGTATTTCGGAAAATTAATTTCTCTCTTTGGTGTTGTATATTTTTAATTAATCATTAAATCTCAAAACCTTGAAAATTCTTGAAAATCAGTTCACAATCATAAATTATTAAAAATGTAAATTAATGAAATGAAGAGAGAAAGAAATCTGATTTTATATTCATCTTTATTATTAAAACAAAACATTCTTTTATTTGGTGACATTTTACAGGCATTAAAAGAATAAATTACAAAAATACTTGGCAATTCTTTATTGATTTATCTATTTTTGCTTTTCAGTAATTTATTTAATTCACTTGTGAGACTTCAATATTTTTAATATCAGTTGAAAACAAATTTTTCCTCATTTGTATCATCCGTTGTTACAAATGCTCAGATAATCTGAATTGAATCATGCATGTTAGTTTAATGGAAAGTTATTAAAATTCAATATATTCGAAAATAAATTATTAAAAGTTTAATGGTATTAGATTTATTAAAATCCTGTTCATATTATTTATTGGTGATATTTGTTTTTTATATCATATATAATATTAACATGTATTGCTATTGCTTTTTCAACTAGATGAGTTCCTTATCTAAATTAAGTCTTAAAGAAATTATATTTTAGCTACATCGAAGAGATATTCCTTTCAGCTATACCTTATTTCCTTTAATTTATATTATTACCTTTAATTATATCTTATTTTTCAAAAGTAAACTTGCATTAAAATGTATCGTGCATACGTTAGAGATATAGGCTTTTACTATTCAACTTATTATAAAATTGGAAACTTTTTATATTATTCAACTGAAATATACGTAAATAAACAAATAGGTAAAATAATAAATTATTCTTTTGTTTTGTTGATTTTTATCATTTGTTTCGCTTAATATAAAAATTACATGAAGTAATACAAAGAAATATAAAGAAACGCTTTTTATTCCAGAATTAAAATTTTCTTTTTGCACAAATTACAGCATTAAATGGTCCTTAAATTATTAATTAAATTTATTATTTTTTAAACAAGTAGCTTAAGAAATTAGCTCCAAATGAGAGCTATTTATTTATTTTTCAAAACACTCTAAATTTGGAGATATTTCCTAATTCTATGATCGCGTCACATTTTAAAATTATCAATCAATGGAAAAGTGGGGTTATTATGAAAAAATAACTTAAAATCTGTAAATATTTATCAGCAGAAATCTTAATGATATATTTTTATCATACGAGAGAAGAGTTGTAAGTAATTTTTCATAAACATAAGAGTGAGGGATTCACAATTTGATTGGGAAATGATGTTATTGAACAGTTCAATAAACAGCTATAGATCTTTTGTAGGATATCTAATTTGTATTTCAAATCGTAGAGAGAGAATAATGCGTTACAAACTAATTTGCCATCTAATAAATAAATTGTTTTAACATTGCAAAGTGAAGAGGGAATTTCTTATTGCTGATAAGTTATTAATAAATATAGTGTTAATTAAGTAACTTGTGATTAAAATTAAATGTCATCTTTTTAACACAGCTAACACAAAAAAGACAACTCTATTTAGTTTGATGTAAGTCCAAATTTATTTCAAACTAAATAATTATTACTCAAAGTATTAATGGAGTGAAAATTTTTCTATAATAAGTTAATTAATATCATTAAAAATTATTTTTTATTTAAATAAATAAAATATTTTTCATGTTATTATTATTATTGATATTAAAATAGGAAATACAAGGAATTACTTTTCAATCATTAATTATGAAAAATATTTTCAACAACATAAAATTAATTACTTGTTGATTATACTTTTATTAAATTATAATTACATCTAATTTTAATATTAAGTATAGCCTTATAAAATAATCCAATTGGTTATTTTTATTAAAAATACTAAACTAATAAGAAAAGGGAATATTTCCTACAATGTCAAATATTTAATTTAATTTCAGTTTAATTGTAATATTTTTTCTTGAACTCTAGGAAAATAAATTTAATATAATATTTTCATAAATTAAATAAAAATTACTTCTTGGTGTGATTAAAACATTGCAGATGAATTAACTGTATTTTTAATGTATTAAACTTTAATGGTTAATTGCCTTTTTAATCAACTAGATTTCTTAATACTTTGAATGTTTAAAATAGTAATAATTAATTTTCCAATCATATTTTAAATTCACATCGATATTTTACTAATCAGATTTACTGAAATCTCAATATTTTTTCTATGCTTAAATTAATTGATTGAAAATTATCGCTTAAATTTTACTGAAATTTTTAGAAAATTATTTTACCTTAATCAAACAAACAGTTAAACACTTGTTTAAATAAATTTGGATACATTTAATATCCGATACATTTAATTGAAATTGAATGTCCAAAGCTAAATAAATTATTAGGTACTTAATCACCTTAATATAACAGAATTATAATTAAATTTAATGATAGCAAATTTAAGTCTTACCATTCTATTTTAAATAAATTGTAATCAAGTTTATAATTATGACAAAATTTAAGTATAAAATATTAAGTAAAATGATTGTATTTAAAAATATGCTAAATTTAAAATTTAATCAAAATACCTCGAGATAATTATTGATCAGATAAAAAAATTGTAATTAAATTAACAAATTTTATATTTTACCACTAGTCTATTTTGCTCATATTTCTGAAAATTTTGTTTTTGATGATAAATATTTATCACATTTGATTATAAATATTTATAACATATAAATATTTGATCAAAATTAAGTTAAAAATTGATTTTAAAGTTATTAAAAAAAGTTTATCTTAAAATAGAAAACTTTCAATAAAATTTTTAGTATAAGCTAAAATATAGCTCAAAATCGTATTTCATAAAGGCTTAACATATGACTAATTAAAAGAATTAAAGTATTTTACATTAAAATTTAATATAATGAATATTTTTAAATATTGTAATAATTTTCAAAATTCATTTCTCAAAATATGTATATAATTTTATTTTTATCCACAATCTTCTTAATGCTTATCTAATGATATAAATTTTATGATGATATGATAGTAACTATTAATATTTACTACTTTTAGTAGTAAAAACATTACGTAGATTTTATTCAATATTTTCAGTTTGTGAGATGAAAAAAGTTATACCATTCTACAATAAATATTCTAATACAGGTTAAAATTATTTTATTTTTTATTCAAATTCTTAAAATCTTTAATTTGAAGATTTATATTCCTAATGCAAGCGCAAAATTCATTAATGAATCCTTGTAAACTGCTATGTGGCTTTTTGGATCGATTTTGATGACAGCAGTAAGGTTCTTTTGAAATTTATGGTTTTGGGTCTTACTGAAAGTCTGTTTAAGTGTAATTGTTCATATTCAACGACCGAACGAGTGGAAGTAGTGCTTCTAAGCATCCACCTTGGCCATTTTTTTTTACCTTCGTTGTTTAACAGTTTCAAATTTCAAAACTTTTATTGTGACACAATAAAAGTTTTGAACATGTAGTATTAAATTACAACTCGTTTTAGTCAAAATTCTTACAATGATAGAACTTAATCTGCGTTAGAATGACTTTTTTGTTATTTATTAATTTTTTTATCATTTTGTTATTTTTTATAACTTTGATTTGTATATTTTAAAATATCGCAATAGATTGCATTGAATAACAAGTCATTTTTCAATAGAAATGAAGTTATATTTAAGCAACCATTACTTACCTAACCTTAAAAACTTGCCTAAATGCATTTATAGTTAGGTAATCAAACACAATCATATTTGTTCTTACACATAGGTTTGGTGCATAAAAGAAATAAAGATTAATTTTCCTTTAATGGTTCGCTTATTCAGTGCTAGTTTGTATTCAAGTTTGAATTTTCTTCACGTTAATTCTATTTTTGCTCTAAAGAATCTTATTACTTTCCCTCTTACTATATAATGGTAGCAATAAATAAAAAAAATTAAATAAATAAATATTTTTTCTGTAAATTATATATTAAACTATATCTATCTTTTGGTTATTTAGAATATAATATTGCTCAATAAATTAATTGAATGAAAAATTATTTAGATTAGCATAATCCATTTTATATAATTAAATACAAAATAATAATTATTTCAACATACTTTAAAAAAGAAAAGTACACTTTGATTATGAAATAAATATTCTTATAGTTAAAAAATATAATTCAAAAAATAATTATTAATAATGTTAAACCTTTATAAGCAGATATATTAATAACTATATCAACATATATGCATATAATGAAACATTGTGCAACGCATAAACTTTTGTGACTGCAAATTTTGAAATGAATTTTTTAGAATTGAAGACTAAATTTCATCCGTAAAAGCTTCCTTAAAAATGTTTAAAATAATGAATATCAAAGATATATTGTAATAGGCGCCATCAGGTAAATCGAATATAGAAACGTGCAGCTGAAACATCAATCAAATGATTGACTTTCGAAAAATATAGGTCAGTGGCTGCAAATGCAAGAATCAATCTGGAAAAGAAATCGGACGTAATATTCAGCGTAAAGAGTGCTGTTAGCGACACCTGCATTGGCATTATAAGAAGCCGCATTTGAATTATTTCACCTGCCAGGTAGCCTAAAGCATATTTGATACTCTCTGAATTATTATAATCCGCCGAAAATTAGTTATTACCAGATGGAAAGTTCTAAATACAGTAGAACGTGTAACTGAATTTGAGGTACGGCTGGGGGATTATAAGCAGTATGATATTTCTTGAGGAGACTTTTTATAATTATATCACAGATCAGAATAATGAACATTGCAGATAAATGTCATATTTTCATGTTACATTAGATTGTTTTATTTGTATTTTGTATACTTACACCTCGCTAAAATTTCACTATGATTCATTGGAAACCACGTGGTCCTGCTAAAGAGACGAGGATTACTGACCAATTTTTATATTTTTTCTAGAGAATTTAAACATAGACAAATGAGTCGAGCATAAGTATATTATTATGAAACTCTAGTTAAAATTAGCAGATTTTGTTCTTATGATATTTATAGTATGATCTTATTTATATGCACATATATTTACATATCATGATGGTTACATAGTGGGAAGATTATATAGAATCAGAGATATTTAAACTAAACTTTTGTTTATAAATCCTGTATTTTTAACGTGACAGGGATTGCATGATTCAAAGCTTATTTTCTCCATTCAGTACTTTTTTAAAGTTTAATTAATAATAATCAAGAGATTCATTTTACTTAAAACTTTTGTTAGAGTCTAAAAAATATCAATTCTGAAGTTCAAATGAAAAAAAAATAAAGCTTCAAAACTAATAAAATAAGGAATTATCTTTAAATATTCATAGCCTTAAATAGTTAATTAAATAAATCACATTTTGTAATGAACTTATAGTAATCCGACCATAAAATGTGATTCATTTTTGATACACTTAAGGACCAGAACGTTGAATAGGATATATATTATATAAGTAATAGAGTGCTCTAATATAACTTAAGTAAAAGAAGATTGTACATTTTGATGCAGATAAAGGTAGATTCAGATTGTCCTGGATTAGGTCAAGAATAGGGAGATATTACTTTCATGTATGTTCTGATTCTCTTCAAACACTTGCAAACAGAGGATAATACGACTTTATTGCAACGTAAGCAAACGCAAAAGCCTTATTCAGCTTTTGATAAAATCACTAATCTAATAGTTTATTCCCTTAGAGGAAATTATTGTTTACACTCATTATTTTACCTAAATCTTCAAATTTTTTAGATATAGATGTTAAAATTTTGATTGAATAGCTAGATTTTTGAATGCTACTTAGTTAAAAAGCTATGTTATCGTTTTCTTTGTGAAGATAAATAAATAAATGATTATATATCTGAATGAAATAAGTTATGTATATAAAATATCATAAATTTAACACAATTATGTGCACTGTTTTAGAATAAGTCAATAAAAGGTTAATTTTTAAACGTTGTTTTGATGTGTTTAATTTGAAGTTATATGATCGAAATTATAATAAAAAAGTTTTTTATGTTTTTAAAAATGTTTTAGGATGAGCTAAAAAAAATTTCTATAAAAAAAGTTGAATTTAAAATATTTTTTAGGAAATATGTTTTTATGATTTTTTATCCCCTATTTTCAATTTTTCACTATCTCTTTATTCAATAATATAATCGATAAAAGATAATAAAAATTTTAAAAGAGAAATTTCTTCCTTTCTCGTAACACCTGAAACTGAATAAATTTTTAACATTACTTTCCTTTTTAAATGTTACGTGTTGCATAAATTTATATGAAAAATTTGTTTCTAGTCTACATAATATAATTGAAGAATAAAAATGTATTTTGCTGATTGAAAACTTTTAAAATTCTGTCAAAAACTAAATGACCTAATCCATGTTTTAAATGTTCCTTAATCCATGTTTAAAATGTTCCTTAATCCATGTTTTAAATGCTCCTTAATCCATATTTTAAAAAGTTGGATTAAAACATGGATACCATGTTCTTTAATCCATATTTTAAAAATTAAATAAGCATCTGGGCTCATAATGGCTTTGTAGCAAGATCATGCTGTACTAAATAAAAGGACTCAAATTGAATCGTAACTACTGTTAAATTGGGAGAACTATGGATATTGCAATTGTTTTCTGAATGAATGTTTATCGTAGTAGGTACTTTTTTTTAATTTTCCCCTTCATTTTGAATTTTTGAACTACTGTCTCTGAAAGGTCTGAAAAAAATCTATACATTTTATAAACTTTGCAACAGCTTTTAATCCTTAAGGCTATCTACTAAGAGGGATCAAAGTTTATTCAAAATATTTAGTCCTCTATTTTCTGATCTGTTTTAGTACTATCTTACTTAGTTTTTCTTAACAATGTGATATTTATTAGGAAAACCTCAATGTTACATTGCAAATTGATAAAAGGATTAAATATATTTTGGAAGATTTTATATTTAAAAGTATATATGATTTAAGAACAGTATAAAAGAATATAATAAATATTATTAAGGCTGTATGATCAATCTTTTTTGCATTAATATGATGATGAAGACCATATATATAAACTAAAAATATTATTCATCAAAATTTCATATTTTTAAGATTTTGAATAGTTTTAAACTATTTAACTATTGAAATCGCTTCTTATTCAAAATAGAATGATGAAATAGCAAAAGATTCTTTTGAATTCTAGCCCCTTCTATGGATATGACCAGATTCGAACAATGCACATACAAATACCTACACACTAAAGTTTTTCCGCAACAAATCGCATTTTCCGAATAAAATCTTAGATGAACCTTTAAAGCATCAATTCCATTTCATTTCTGATTCATATATACGTCTATCGGATATTTCAAAAAAATTTAAAATATATATTTTGGGGGATTTTTCTTCGCAAGAGAGTATAAGAATGATCGTATTTACAATTTAAGGGGACTGTTTGCATCTAAGGAATACTGAAGAAAAACATATTTTTTCTCAAACATGAAGTAAAAAACAAATAAAAGACTCATCAGAATATTTTATTGTATTTCGTTCCAAAACCCCGTCTTACTTACAATACTCAAATATGAATGTACCAAACTCTTGCAATTTTGAAGAACTATATTAGAAAATAAAAGAGATAAAAAGTAGAATTTCCTGAATGCATTTAAATTTTTATGTAGCATTTTTCATATTTGTAAATAAACAAGTGATTTCAACAGTTCTAAAAATACATTTTTCATTATAAAGGAATTTTATCAGTTTAGTATAGCATTTTATTGGACAGAGAGAAGGATAATTCATTCAATGAAACTTCTCATAAATAACATTAAAACTTAGGAATATTATTCTTTAAATAAAACAGTTTTATTTGCATAAAAACATAGGCATTTTAATGTCTTAGTTACAGTTTTTATACCTTAGCTACATAAAGTTTAATGAAAAGTTTCAAGATTGCTGTTGCTTTTGATTTTAAGAAATTTTTGATTGAAAAAATTCAGCCAATCAAAAATCAAAATATGTAATATTGCAACAATAGTAGACCTTTCGATATAAAATATTTATACTGGGACCTTCCACAAAACAGCAAACTTTTTATGGATCATTTAATAAAAGAATGGATTTTCTTTTTAGAGTTTTTAAAGTTACTTTCTAAGATTTGGGATATCTATCCAGATTTAATTTCCGATGTAGAAGGTCATTTTTGATAAACAACAAATTGCATTGCTTGAAAATATGTATTAATGCATTTTTGTTGATTAAATATTAATGTTTAGATCACACAAATAATGAAAGTAATATCATTAGTCAATACATTCTTCAATATTTCTCAAAGCAAATTTGAATTTAGTTTATAAGTATTTTTGCTGATTATAGGCATGAAAATTTAACATTATTCTGCAGAATAATGCTTTTGTATATTATTCGTGTGTATATTGTATAAAATATATAGTGTAAAATATATAATTTATTTATAAGGAAAAGTTTCCCATGTAATGCATAAATTTTCACAAATAACAAGTAAGCTTCATTATTTCACTGTTTTAATTGTTTCCCGATATTTAAAAATTTTTTCTTTGGAAAAAAAAGAATAACTTTTTGAAATAGAGAGTGAAGTGGAAACATTTTTTGTTCTTTTTCTTTGCATAATCATATAATTATCAATTATTGTTTGTTTTTTTTTCACTTGAAGCATTAAAAATCGGCTGCTAATCTAGGTTTGCTTTTTAGAATGTTTTTAAGTTAGGGTTTATAGTTTTGGACGTTATTATATCATTAACCGCTTATTTTAAAAAGTACGTAAGTTCGAAATTAGTTTAAACATTTTCATGTAATTTCATTCAAAGCTATTGATAATCACGGCTGTTAACTACAATATTTGTTATTATTATATCGATTTATTAGAAATCTTGATGATTTAGTTATCCAATATGGCCTCTACAAATGTTTATAAAAAATTTTAAAATACGAAAAATTTTTTTAAAAAATATAAAACTTATAAAATATGAGTCAAAATAATTAAGTATGTATAAAAACAAAATTGAAATAGAATTGTTTAAAAAAATTATTTTAAAAATTTACAAATTGCAAAAAAATAAAAAATTATATTTTTCCGTAAATTATAATGACATGTTGAACTTTTTAACCATAGAATTTAATAATATTTGAGATTTTAAATTTATGTATTGATTAATATTAAAATACTATAAATTTTAAAAAAATCATTTTTACTGAAACATTTTATACTGAAATATATTTGAGCAATTGAGAAGCAAAGATATATATATATATAGAATCCCTCATTAACGTGGCTTAAAACCAGTTGCTCTAACGGTAAAATAATTATTAAAAATAAATTTTATATAACGTTCTATAATTGATGATAAAATGACTTTGAAGACCACACTACTAAGGCAGCAGACGTTCAAAAATGACTAGCGGCACGTGCTGTTTTTTTCTAACAGTGTTTTTCCTACATCGGGAAAATTATCTGCGGAAGACTTAGGGTTCAGATGTAAACTTACACCTGCAGAACACAACCTGCCTCAATGCCCTCTTTTATCGTTTGCAACGATTATGTATTTTTTTTTTAATTTCTCAAATGATAATTCTATTTTTTTTATTTACTTGCGGTGGCAGTTTACCCTTGGGTGCGAAAATCACCTGCAGTTACTAGAGGCCATGACATTTAATGCTTGTATTAGTAGTTCGGAAGTTCAGCTAATTAATATCGTAGAAAATGTACTATATATTTATACTAAACCTATCTTGATACTTACTACTTTTTTACGCGTTTTTATCTGTTGATATTATTCTCATGAGATTTTTTAACTACTTTTTTAGAATATCATTATAAAATACACTAAATTGATTTTTTCTTTACCAATTTTAATAGTATATAATTCTGTAAGAATAAAAAAGTAAAAGAGTTTCAGTTTTAAAATTGAAAATTTTATATTATTTTTAAAATTTTTCAACTGTATTAAATGGACTTATAAAAAATTATTATGTTTTTAAGAAACATTGCAATTAAAACTAAACATTTTGATATTGAAGTTAATGATTTATATATAAGTAAATTGAAATGTGTATATATGTATATATATGTATATATATATATATATATATATATATATATATATATATATATATATATATATATATATATATATATATATATATGTACATAATAATATATATATATATTTAAATATGTATATATTTATATATATTTAAATATATATATACATATTTAAATGTTTAAAAATAAATTTCATATATGTTCTACTTGATATTTGTTTGAAAAAAAGAGTATTTCAACATACATTTAAATCAATAATGAAATTTCTGAATTTCTGTTTAGTAAAATATTTGGGGAATTTACATAAAATTAAAATAACTTATAAAAAATAGCAGTTTTGTGTTTTACATATTAATAAACTGGATACATGACGTACTTTTCGAAATCATTTCATTTACCAAAAATTTTATTTTTCTCAATTATTCTTGATGTTAGAAAGCGATTAAATTCACCCATGTGTAAAATACAAATTATTTTTAATTAATGATATCTTTTACAAATTTTGTTTAAGAAATTACTAAAATTCTATCAATTAACAAATTATTTAAGAAGAAACATTTTCATGTTAGGAACAGTATCAATAATATGCTTTAGGCTATTTTTATTTTAAACTATTAAATGACTAAAATATTATTACAAAAATAGCGATTAGGTTCATAAAAAGTACTTATTTTTAATAACTTTTTTATTTTATGTTATATATATTATTAAGAATAATCTCATCTAAATGCATTTAGTATTTGTGACTTTGAATACATTTTAACAAATTGTCAAATTCTTTTTCGTGACAAATTTTTGAATTTGCTTACTCTTTAATACTGAATAAAACTGTTCTTAAATAGTTTTTGTTTTAATATTAGAAATTTCAACAATCGTAGAAACTGTTAAGCTAAATGTGAAATCTCATAGCTATAAGTTTATTATTTCATTAATAAACAATTTAAATGTAATATCCCTTACAGGATGCAAATACAAATTAGCAATTAGACAAATTTACAAATTAGAACAGTAATATGAATTTTATACCCAAAAATAATAAATATGAATGGAATTAACAAAAAATATCTCAATATAAATTTCAATGTGTATTTTTATTTTAGTGAAATTAGAACTTGTTTTTATTGTGAATCTTCCAAAAATACAAAGAATCGTCCAAATAAAATTTATTTATTTTTTATTTAAATTCTATCACAATTAAATATGAATCACAAATACGCGACATTTTTAAACATTTAAAGTAATTTTGAAACATTTTTCTCCGTTAAAATACATTTTCAGCCGTAAAAAATATTTCCTAAGTAAAAAGCTTTTTAATATTTTATTTTTAATGAAAAATGATAAACAATAAATAATTGTTTGATTTATTAAGCTATATTTCCTTATTATAACTTTAAGCTATTAGTTAAGTTTGAATTTATAAGACTATTTCTGAAACTACTTTTGAATCGGTTTTCAAACGCTTATAACGTTTTGCTTCGTAATTATTTTTTAACTTTTACTTATTAAATAATTTTAATTAATTTATAACCAGCGCTTATTTTAATTATGTAAATATTGTGCTGAAATGCTTTGGAAAGTATTTTTAATCGAGGTATTTAGCGGAACTATAATTAATAATAAATTTATATGATTAACAATAATGTTTTTGATAAATAATATTGGATAATTAATTGTTAATAATGCATCTATAACCTTTATAATGAACTATTCAATTTCATAAATTTTTGATTTATTCATAAAATAAAGTAAATAGATAACTAAGCTAATTACTTGGCTGCTCCTAATTTTCTTGATTTTAAATGTTAGCTTTCTTCATAAAAATATTATTTACAAACAATGATTCTTAAAGCCATATTTTTGTTGTTTCCATTTAAGATTTTGTGCGAAGTTTTGGAGAAAAAAGTTTCTTTTCATATGCATGGTTGAGTAAATATTTGTAATGTATTTGACTTCTTGTTTTACAGCATATATTTAGGCATGCATAAACTATTTAAAAACTAAAAAAGCATTTTTATTCTGTCAGTAAAAAATCATAAATGAATAAAGGCATGGAAAAATATTCTCTACGTGTCTTAACCAAACACGAAAGGCGTTGAAGTCATTTCGCACGACAAACAAGCAAAATGCGAGTTAAACTGAAGAAGGCACTCAAATGGTAAGCGGGTGGGCGTGTCATCAGTAATGATGCTATCAATTAACGAAAACTCCACTTTTCGGAGGTACACCCTCATGTTAATCGAGGCTATCTTAAAGTTATAATCACTTAAACACCTTTAATTAAAGCAAACATTTTCCAATTACCAGATTAATGGAGTCGCGTTAAAAAGCAACCAAGCAATTGTGGATTAGGGTCTCGTGTTTGCCAAGAACTTCAGAAATTGAAGAATCTCTCTCGGAAAAATTTTTATGAGCCTCTCCCGTATATGTTTCTCCCGGGAAAAATTGTTTGTTCAGGAGGGAGAATGAATATGAGACGAACACGGTATTGCTCTTTGTGGATTAGGTGGATATTATCCGCTAACGGGGTTGGGTTAATATCAATATTTTGTGGAAGTTGCTGTATGGGAAGAAGCTAGGCGGTAATCTTCTTATAAAGCGTTGCTTATTCTAGGAAAAAATTTGGTTTTTCAGTTAAGCCCGTCTACTTTCCCATTATTTTCCCGCACCCGTACATTGTTTGCATTAAAGCTATTAGATTATATTGTTGCATGATTCACACGTCTATCTCTTAGATTGCTGGAAAAGATTCAGTTAATTGATTTGAATGAAACAGTAGTTCGGTTTTGTTTAATTGTCAATCAATGATGATTATTCAACAGTATCTCATTGGCAAATAATAAATATGGAAAGATTTAGATTGGATTTACAAGATACAATTTCATTTCCTACCGAAATGAAGTTTTTCATTATATGGTTTATTGCCATTACATTTTTAAACATTTGGCTTTTCAACTCTCTGTTTTTTAATCACTCAATAATAAAAATGAAACCACCTAGATTGGATTTACAAGATCGATTTTAATTCCCTTCCGAAATGAAGTTTTATCAATGGATTATTGCCATTACATTTGAAACAGTTGGCTTTTTGACTCTCTGTTTCTTATTCACTCAATAATAAAAATGGAAAGATTTAGATAGGATTTACAAGTTACAATTTCATTTCCTACTAAAATGAACTTTCCCATCACATGGATTATTGCCATTACATTTGAAATATTAGGCTTTTCAACTCTCGGTTTCTTATTCACATTAAATTTTATACCATAGAGAATTAATCTTCTTTTTTCAAATAGCTTGCTTTAAGCTCAAAAATCCAGTGAACATAAAATCCCTAATAAATTACATTAGGGAAAAACAAATTTCCGAGATTCAAGTATATAATTGTGGCGTCAAGTGAAAAAGCAATAACTATTAATGAAATAGAGCATGTTTTTTTCTAGTTTGAGATAAAGCATATGGAAATTATGAATTCAAAAATAAATTATGTAGTTTAAAAATATTCAATAATATAAATTGCTTATAAATTATTTACAACCATTTTCTAAGTTTTTTTTTGTGTATGAATGAAATGTTTGAAATCTCTACATTTAAAAGTTCATTTTAAAATTAGAATTCGGAGAAAAAGTATACTCTAATACTAATTTTAAGAAATTTTATCAGAATATCTCGATACATCTAAGTAATGAAAATGAGACAAAATAGCAAAAACATGAATTTATAACTAATTTTTGAAATTATACATCAATCATTAATTTTTTCTACAGCACCTCATTCAATTGAAGTTATCTATTTGATCCTCCTTGGTAAACTAGAAAAAGACTTGAAACTATCAAGCATCATTCTTCAATGTAAAAGGATTGAGAAGCTGATGTAAAAAATTAATTTGATTTTCTAATGCTTAGTGAAGGTTATTTATGCATTTCTCATTGTGGTAATACAGAAATTTCTGTTTCAGATTTATGTCCCATCAGTAAGAGATGCCATTAATTCATAACTTTTGAAAATAGAAATGTATTATATGTATGACTGCAGGAAAGTAGTTTAAATCTATGTTGTTGTTGCTGTCTTGTGCCAGCTTGGCTGGCAATATGGGTAGTACTGCTCCACTTTTCTAAAACTGAACCTTTATTTGGTGTGAAGTCCGAATTCCTCAGTACACATATGCCATAAATATACGCTTTTAGTGCAGGCAACCCATTCATACAAGAAAGAACAAAGACAGAAGAGAGAGAAAAAGTACACAGATTCATGCCCGAACCTGGGTTCGAACCCAGGACCTTCCTATCCGCAGCCAGGCACGCTGACCACTACATAGGGTGGGTTATATTAAAAATCTTAACTTTATTAAGGAAAAAGTCTTATGCTTGCAATATCTGATTAATATATAAAACCTGAAATTTATAAATATTTGATTTGTTTACATATAAAAAATAAATCTGAAGAATGTGCAGTATTATAGCATGAACATATTTTGCATGGAATATCAATAAATTAAAAATCAACAAGAGGGAATAAAATCTGTAAGACTGATGCAACGAGAAGAGATTCTCTGAATAGGACATTGAAAAATTTGTGGTGTATTTTTTCATAGTATTATATTTCATATAGACGCTTACCGATGGCTGCTGAGTGGTTAGCGTTCCTGACTCCTGAGCTGGGGGTCCGGGGTCCGAATCCCGGTTCGGGCATGGATGTTACTTTGTTCATCTGTTCTCTCTGTCCTTTCTTCTGTGATCATCTATGAATGTGGCTCACCCTATACAGGGGCTTGTGGTGGTATGGCGCGGGCAACGCTACTCGCCTCCGTGACTTGGTTCACAGGTGCCCGCTGGGTAACGACAAATGAGTAGCAGTTTCTGGCCTTGTTGTGGCATAGGGTTTGTCACTCAAATGCCCGCCGTTGGAAAAAATATTTCATATAGATTTCTTTTAAATCAAGTAGTTTATGGATCATTTCTTTTGAATTGTAATGTTTTTTAATTTTAATAAACATTTTAATGTTCAAAATTTTGTTACATTGCTTGCAAAGACATCTTTAATTGAAATAAGGAAACTGTTGTAGTTTCAAATAGAAGACAAAAGCCATCAAAAGTAATTAAAGATGATTCATCTATTATAATCATCAGCTTTAAATTAAATAAATCTGAATAAATCTTTAATTTTTTAAAACCTTTCTAGAAAGGCCAAAAATTAGGTTACGTTTCATTATTCTTTCGTAATCAATATTTTGAAATTTACAAATATCGACATCACATGACACGCATCGACATCACTAATATTGACATCTATTTCTTTTCAGATAATTATAAATTGATTTATAATGAATTATTTATTTTCAGATAATTATTTTTCATTTAGTATAACATTTCTATACTAAATGGAAAAAGCAAAATTACCTTATAAAACTAACTTTAAAAGCATACTTCTATTTTAACCATTAAATAAAACTAATACTATGTTTTATTCTATAGTTTTCATAAAAAAGCTCTGAAATATTAAAAAATATGAAAACATGTATGTTTAAATTTATCTATTTTACCATTATATTTAAATATTATATGGAAATCAAGTGCTTGCAGGATTATTGTTAGTATTTGTCGTTGTTTCTCTACCATATTCGTCTGAAATTCTTGAGTAATTAATTCGGACCACACTTATATAATTCTTATACAAAAAGTTTAGTCAATTATATAATATTAATAATATAATAAAAAAACTGAAGGAAAAATTATATGATAAATATATTGTTTTGAAAGAAGCATTTTTCTATAAGCTTATTAAAATAATTAATTACAAAAATCAAAAGTTTAAATATGTTTGCTTGAAATTCAATAAGATTGCGCAAAATGTGCAATTTCATGCCTCATTCAAACTTCGAATTTCTAAAATGCTTCTCAAATTTTTTAAATGTAATGGTATTTAATATTTATATATGTGTACAGACTTTTGTAAAACTGATCAGAATCAGGGGCTATTGATTTTAGCTCAATCAACCCAATTTATTATGGAAATCTTAAAATCCAATCATTTGATCTTTCATTAATTTCGGTAGGTTGTAAAAACCAAATTCTAGCGACCACGTTGCACGCAAAAAACACCTTGCCCAGAGAGGACACGAGTTAATACGTCGACAAACGTGTGTTCCGGACCAATATCACCTGTTGCTCAGAAAGATACATTTCCTACTGTCAGTAAGTATTTAACCACAGACGTCCAACTACACCTGCATAAGTATAGCCGTCGGGCGCACTTGTTTCATGTCACGCGATTCCGACGTTAATCACGGGAGATAGGCAAACGATGAAGGAGTCCGTTACAGAATCTGTAACGGAGGGTGAAATTGAAAAATCAGGTGTCGCTGACTCGTTTGCTGCACGAGATGAAAATGTCTTCCTTTTTTTTTGCTGCTCTACTCCCGTAGAAAATGGAAAAGAAAAGAATTTATAACATAATCAATAATTTAATAATTTTATGTAATTTTTAAGTTAATTAAGGGTGCAAGAATAAATGTTTATAATTTTTATACTTGCAACAGTATGATAGACTGGAGTAATGGAATAGATTATAAGAATGATAATAAATAAATTTCTTTTTCAATATAAATAAAAATCCTTAAAACATAGCCCAAATAATTATCCTACATATCAGCCTAATACTTATTTTTGGTAAGCATCTGATATAAATGTAAGCATATACACGCGTATATGTTACTTCCAAAAAAGATTACAATTATGCATGTGCATGTGTTGTGTGGTGTTATTCAATCAATTTATCTATGTGTTGTGTGTAATTCAATCAATTTATCTGTGTGCACGTATTGTGTGTTATTCAATCAATTTATCTATGTGCATATGTTGTGTGTCATTCAATCAATTTATCTATGTGCATGTGCAATCTATGCAATTAGAAAATCTGCTGAGAAAATATTTTTAGAATTTTATAAATTTAAATAACATTGTAAAATTTAGATTTGCTTGATTTGTATATAGCATATAGTTATAATATTTTATCATTATAGCAATAAAATGCTATTTTTGTTGCATTTCATTCTTATCATTGTTAAACCAAAGTTCAAAAGATATATTTGTACTAAATATGGTAATTAATATTGCATCAAACAAATACTTTTAGTTGTATATAGTATTTGGTGATTTATATATATAAGTTTTGTACATATCAAAAAATTATATGCAGTTTTTACTTATAAACTTATAATTCTCAAAATGTTTTAATCCTAAATTGATAAATAATGTAACCTTAAATTTATAACTCTCAAAAGCATAATTTTTAATATTTTCGAAATACAATTGCATTATAATAGTTTCTATGTCTTTCAATAAATTAATACCCACATTTTAGTTCTTCCAAGAGTATTAATTTGAAATATTTACGAATTAAAAGAATAAGTAAAATTTTATTAAGAAACACTCGTCCTCAGATATCATGGTTAAAATTTTATAATTAAAGCAAATGTACAAAATTTTCTTATTAACTGCGGAGTAAAAAATACAATCACGTCCAATTTTTCAATATCTAAATTTTAATTTCATAATGGAAATTTTTAGTTCATCAATAATCTTCATAATAATGATATGTGATGTTTTAATTTCTACTAGAACTTGCTGATTAATTTACCATTTAAAACTTACAAATACTTTTTCTGAAATCAAATAAATTAACTCTAAAATTATAAGAACTCAACAAAAAATAATTATTTTAAAGTAGTATTAAGATCAAATAAGCAATTCAAATAATATTTTAATTCATAAATCATGAACTGTAAATTATAGGATTACATCATAATCAATTTAAATAAACATGGTCACTCAGTCTTCATTGATTGAAGTGCTTGATTGAAATATCTCCCTCCTTTGGTTACTTAATTCCAATACGGAAATTAATTGAACTTCAATTAGGAGGTGCTGACGTTAAGAAAACCACCTTAATTAGAACCGAACGAATCTCGAAGTGTTTATTTCAACTTTAACCCCGTCTTTATACACGTCTAAGTCGTTATTTACCCCACTTGTTAACAAATTGCTACAACAGCTTCGTTCAAGATGGATTTACGATGCATTTCTGATAAGTACGGGCAAGCCTCAAATCTCGAAACAATCCCATCAGCCACCGCGGCTTCCTCACTTTCCGGTAATTTCACCAGGAATCTGCCAAATCCATCAGCAATAGTGTTTTTAAGTAGTCTTTAACAAATCCGATGGCGCAGTTGAGGTAATGATGACGGATTTTTGATAATGATGAATACCGTGTATTTTCTTACGTTTCTTAAAGGGACTCTTTTTAATGAGAAGTTTTCGCCAGTTAGCAGAAATGAAAGATTCTTAGATAAGCGAGCAACTCTTATTCGACGATCTTGATAGGTCAGTTGATCAGGACTGATTGTCCTATCCAAACAGTTGACCCCACAGTGTCGAAATCACCCATATCATCTCATTGAGTGTAAAAGCAATGGCTAATTTATTGAAAATCAATTTTTTTCGTGCATCTGATTAATTAAACTTTGATACATAAATATTAAAAAGTGATATGAAGCGTACGTGACTGGCGGTTACTATAACCTTGGAGAAATTGTTACTTTTGATCAATCTGTTGGGGATCTGGTTGAACGTGGCATGTGAGTTGAAGCGTGTAACACACACTTCGCGAGGAAGCAAAGGATTCACGGATCTAACAATGCTTTTCATTATAGAACTAATGCTTTTTTTCTTGGATTAGAAATTGGAGATATTAAATTTATGAATTAAGTTCCTGACGTCCTAAAATCATCGTTTTTTGTTAAGATTTCTTAAAATAAATCTTTCCTTGAGTTTTCTTGTAATAAAGTAAGAATTTGTTGAGTATTTAAGTGAACAAAAATTGCAAAAAAATAAGAGTGATAAGGATGTCTCAACGATTAAAAAAATGAAATCAACAATTAAAACAGCCTAAATATCTCATTAAATATGAAATAACATCAATTTCTGTGAATGTCTTTGAATTTGGCTTAAAACCGCAAATACTTTGATGTCTGTTCTGTTCTGCAGTTACTGTAACCTTGAGATGCTTGTTCTATTCTGTGAGATATTGATCAATATCTATCTGCAAACATGCTGAAATTCGAGAAGATTATTAATAAACATTAACACAATCCTTTCGAATGATATAAAAATCTAACTCTTAAGAATTTAATTGATACAAATATTTTAATTTTGGGCAAATATGAACAATAAAGTCATAAATCATGTCTTCCGAAAACCAATGAATTACGCGTTACAAATTTTTATCTCTATTATATTTCATTCGAAAACTTTCATTTTTGATTCTTAAAACTTCCCGTAAAAGCAATAAATGATAAACACTTAACAGGCGAAGAAAAGTTTTATTCAATCTATATTTGATAGTTATCGCTGACGTTCTCTTTACTTCAGTTTTTTGAACGAATATATTATTGGTAAAAACTTGTTTCCACTAAATATAATTTGATTTTTATTTCTGGAATAGGAGCTTTGCTATTAGACTTAAGAATGCACTTTACAATTTTTTTAATATAATTTCAACAATGTAACTAAATATTCAAAAACTATTGTATAAAATGATGATTCAATACATTTTTTCCAAGTATTAAAAATAGTTTCAAATGATAAATTGAATTTTAAAAAATTTCCTCTTAATATTTTGAAAGTATATGACCTTCATTTAATACCTTAGTTTTTATCAAAGTTCAAGATTACAATCAAATAGAACTCTTTTTAGGTTAATTATTTTCATTAAATATCCTTTTAATATTTATGTGCTTTCGCGTGACATTATAAAAATAATTATTAAGTGAAAACACACAATCAATCATTCTGACTTCTTTTTATCTCTGTCGGACATTGCAAAGTTAAATTTATAATAACCTAGAATCAATATCCAGAATTATATTTTTTTATTTCTATTTCAATATAACACATTTAAATAGAAATTTAAAATATTTCGCAAATCCATTATATTTTAATTTATCGAACTTATTGTGTTCTAACATCATATATAAATAATTTTAAAATTTAATAAAATACTTAGTTAAATTTAATTAAGCATTTTTTCTTATTAGACGATATAAGAACACGCACTTTCAAATGAAACAAGTGAATAACTTTCTTATGTGTGATTTAACATATTTATTCAAATATGAATTACAATATTTTAAGCTGTAAGCAAACGAATTACCCAATATTATCTACTAAGGATTTTTCTTTGGAGAGATGATGAAATTTTTCATAACTGATTTCTTTTCAATGACTCATTTTAATGTTATGCCTCTTTTTGTATGTTTAACACACGAAGTATTTAAATTATGTTAAGAGAGCAATCATGCAAAATAGTTGCTATTTACGTTTAAAATATAAATTTAAAGCATATATATATATATATATATATATATATATATATATATATATATATATATATATATATATATATATATATATATATATATATATATATATATATATATATATATATATATATATATATATATATATATATATATATATATATATATATATATATATATATATATATATATATATATATATATATATATATATATATATATTAAAAAAGTGTTTGCATTGGTGGATAACTTTATTTAATTCAAAAGCAAAAAGTGTTTTCTACTTTTGAAAAATGGTATAAAATTCAACTTAAAAATACGACTTATCGTTTACAGAAATATAAGAACAGACAACATAATGGAATTTTTTAAAATTGAATATTATTAATTGCAAGATGATTGAATTAAGGTGTTTTTAAATTTCAGGTCCTGATGGAGCTGGCTTTCTTTTACACCCCTTCAGAAAACCAAAGCGGATTAGGACTGCTTTTTCACCTTCGCAGCTTCTGAAGCTGGAACACGCATTTGAAAAAAATCATTACGTCGTAGGAGCCGAAAGGAAGCAGTTGGCTCAGAGTCTCAGTCTCACCGAAACACAGGTACTTCAAAGCAATCGATTAAAATCTAATACTTATATCGAGAAATTATTTCCCGATACAAATCAATAAATATCATCGATATACCGAAAATTCCGTGAAATATTAATTGGCTTTGGATATTTTTGGATTAATTAAAATTTTTTTATTCGGTTTCAGTTTATGTTTGCAAAAGCTGAAAAATAATTAATTACCCACAAAGTATCTAAGGTAAAGTCATTGGATTTGATATATTTCTTTAAATAATTGCCGATTCTCCCAATTTCATTGTATTGATAGACAAAAGAAAATTAAAAACTACTCGAAATTAATGGCAAAGTTAAATGTGTTTCTTTTTTGCTATTATAAATGAAAATTCGATGATTGTTTTAAATTGGAAACAGGAATTCTTTTAACGCTTTTATATAAATTACAAAGTATATAGGTTATTTAATGAATACTCTAGGCAAATTTGATATGCATTACACGATTTTTTTCTGAGCAGTTTTATGTTATTAAAAATATTAAAGTTAAGTATTTGTATTTGGAAATTTCTAAATGGTTAATTAGTTTGCCGTTCAACCGTCATTTTTTGCAGTTGAAAGCTAATTAGATTAGTATTTACAATTCTAAGTGGATTCCGAACCATAAATAGTATTCAAGTCTAAGGTGGTAATTCGAACCCACAAACGGTTGAATGGAAGGCCAGAAAGTTAACCATTTGGCTACCATCTCAGCCAGGGCAGGGAAGTAGATTAAGCCCTAAATAATAGATCTCACACTCATTTAGATATTGAGGCTGATCATCACTTTTTTCAACGTTTTTTCATCATATCTACAAGAAATTGTTTGATATAGGCGTTTTCTAAAATATCCCTCATCTATCGAAACGAGAAAAATTTATAATTATAGAGAAAGCATTAGATAACACCATGCAAAATCTTATTTTTAAACAGTCATTACTGCATAAAATTTTGAAAGATATTTTCATATTTAAAAAAAAATTAATATGAATAGGATTTCATCTAAATTTGAACAATTTAGGCTTGAGCATTGCTGAGAAACTCATAACTCCCGTAAAGAATGATTGAAAATGACAACGTGTAATAAAAATGTATCGATACATTAGAAATTAATGTAAATATTCTCTTCCTATTATTATTAAATCTTTTCAATAGTACTATCACAGAGCTTCTTCAAAAAAGGGGGGAATTACTTTTTTTATTGAAATGTCTTTTTCATTTATTTAAACCACTAAATTATTTATAGTTATGGTACTATATTTCGATATTATTTGCGCAAGACCATACTTTGCATTATTCTAGAAACAAATGTACACAATTTATTATTTTATAGATGTGAAAAAATTACTAATATAATTTGAAAGTTAAAACCATATTGTACCAAAAAGACAGTAATTAGTTTTTTTCCTTTAAATGAAAATAAATTAATATTTATTTTGCACAAAGACCTTTTTTTATTAATAGATTTTAAGTAAAATTCAACTTTTTTATCAAATAGGTTTATTATAATTTTAAATTGAAAATCAAATCAATGCAAATTAAATTAGGCAAAGTATAAAAATATTGAGATTGCCTAAATGTTAAGAAAAATCTTTAAAAAGTAAAAAACTTTTGAATCTTCAAATATTATCGAGATGAATTGGATGAAGAATGATAAAGCGTACTTCTAGTAAGCAATCACTAGTTGCTCAGGAGAGATCCAACAGATTCTTTGTGTTAAATTTTTTGATGAGCAGAAGATTGCCTCAATCACTTTATTGCTGTCCAGTAACAGGATGGAGATGATGTATAATTTATAAGCGGGCATTCATAACATTTCATCTGGCACAGAAAAACAGGTTTCTGTACAGAAAAGATCGTAAAAATATCTTCCTTAATGCCCACTAAGTATACTTTACAAATAGAGGTCCCTCGTCTTTATGATTCCTGAATCCTTTGTCCTCGTGGTCCATGGAACTTCTCGGTCGAGCAGACTCTTGAAACCCCGATTACAACGCTTTTATGCATCGGTGAAGCGAAGAGATTCCTCATTTGTGGCACAAACATATCAAATGTGCAGCCGTTTGGGAGATATTAATGAATTACAAAAGAGGAAAGAGGATACACAAAAAAAGAGCGCCATTCGCCTCTAATTGGACGACACTGCACTCTACAATTACGCTCTCTTTCTAGCCAATTAAAATTTAGGTCCTAAATCCGCTATTTCATATTCAAATTAAAGTATTGCTCACCACTCTCTGGCATAATGATTGTTCACCTTTTATTATAACGTATCAGGGAGCGATCAGTGATGGCGTACAGCTGGTATTTAGACGTCACTGCCGCCCCTTCGTTATCCACTTCCTGGCTTAGTGTCGGCCTGCCGCCATGCTGTTGTCATCCGAAGCTAGTGTCCTTTAACAGGGCATCCTAAGGCTGATAATTGGGCAAGAGAAGAAAAGGTCATTTCTCTACCTGGCCATTTGGAATGCAGGTGGATTTGAAGTGGACAGGAGTAAATTACAGTTATCTCAGGCGAGATTTCGTTTTGCGACTCGCAGGTGATTTCCGACAGTGTTTGACCATTTTGGCGACACAGTGCAGGTGAATGCTAGCCTCTTGGTAATTTAATTTGAGGAGTGAGGTTTGTTTAGATTTGAGGTTATCAGGACTTTAATTTATAAATATTGTTTTTTGGCAGGAAATGCTTTTATTTTGATTTTTTTATGTTTTTGAAGGATATCACGAGGGAAAATAATTAGCACCTGTAATTTAGGAACGCCCGCTCCCAATAATACAAGTGTATATTAATTAGGAAGAATTGCATCAAAAAGCCTATTCACGTAGTGTTTGCATTTCCTGAGTTTAATGGCTACACAGTTTATTATGTTGCAGCTGAATTTGATTTTGGAATCTGAATGAATGAGAGAGAGAGAGAGAACTTACGATTCAACAACAGATTTGGTTATGAAACTTCTGGAGTACTTCGACGAAAACATTTTTATTTTAATTAAAAATAATTTTATAAATGTGACAAGATAATGAAATTCACAATTTTATTCATACGGATATAATGAAAACTCACATATAATTTACTTTTATAGAATAAAAATGAAACAAAATTTATTCTTTCCTGACCAAAAATAACCTAAAATTTAGTAAATTATAAAGTACTTACACTTATTTCTCTCTAAGAATAATTTTATGCTTACTTTGGTATAATTATTATGAAGCTATTTATGTTAATTGATAATATATAAGAATATTTAGCTAAATATTAAATAATATTTAGCCAATTTTTTCCTCATTCATCAACATTTCTTGAAATTTACGTTTTAATTGAGAGAAAAAAAACTTTTAAATTTTTAATACGTTATAAAAATTTATCATGAAAATGGCTAACTTTTGAGCTGAAATTTCTATGAAAATTTGGTATAAAATCTGTAAATGATTGGTAAAAGGACAAAATCAGGAAAACAACCAAGCGCTTATTCTTACAGACGTGCATGTAGAAGATAGAAACGCCTCATCCATTTGTTCAATAGCGGTTGGGATTGAACTTTCCTGTGTAAAAACGACTGTCCAACTTTAAACAGCTGTTAAAAGCCCTAATAAATAAATTTTAAAGAAAGATCATTATTAACAATTACTAAATTATTAAATAGTAAAATATAATAATATATTTTTTAACTATGACAAATTTTTAATCGCCATTTTATTTGCCTTTAAAAATATATTTTTAGCTTTTCTACGATAAAATTTCAACGCAAAAAATTAATTTACTATAGCTATTGTATGAAAAACTCAAATAATTTTAATAATTGATTAATTTTACTATGCATATTTAATTTACTTAAAATTTAAAAATTCCTAATCATATGACAACCGATGAAAGCATTCTCATCACAAAATGTAGACTTCTAAGTTTCTTTGCCAATTTAAAAATATAAAGTTGAAGTGTATTTTATTTATATTGGAAAGTAAACAATGTATCCAAACAATCACAAAAACACTATATCATTAATTTTAAGTTTATAAACATAGTGTAAAATGCATGTGCATATATATATATATATATATATATATATATATATGATATATATATATATATATATATATATATATATATATATATATATATATATATATATATATATATATATATATATATATATATATATATATATGTATGTATGTATGTATATATATACATATATATATATATATATGCCCTTTACAGTTCTGTTATAATATTCTTTTACAACGGTGGGCACTGGGCGATGAACCCTATCCCACAACAAGGTCAGAAACTGCTACTCATTTGTCGTTACCCAGCGGACACCTGTGAACAAGTTATGGAGGCGAAAAACGTTGCCCGCGCCATACTACCACAAACCCGTTTATAGAGTAGGCCACATTCATACATCATCATAGAAGAAAGGACAGAGAGACACAGGGAGAACAGAGAACGAAAGTAACATCCATGCCCGAACCGGGATTCGAACCCGAGACCCACAGCTAATCAGGAACAGTAACCACTCAGCCATCGGTCGGCGTTCCGTTATAAAATAGTTCTTGTTATTTGTATCAGAAATTCATTCCTTCATCAAATTTTCGGAATGTGCGTGTATTTAAATATGAATTTCAAAACCATATTTTATGATTATTTTCTAGCTTATTTCTGGGAATACTATTATGAATGTTCATAAATACATTTTAATAGTCTCGGCGTATTTTATGCTGGGATTGTTAAATTTGATTATTGCGTTGAGATTATTTTATTTATTGATATTGTAATCCTCACACTTTTTAAGCTTCAATTGACAGTTTAGGGCTGCAATAAGTCAAGAAATAAATATTCTTTGAAAGATCATCATGTGAATATCATTTTTATATTACACATTATTTGTTCCTTTGAATTCCATGTAATTTGTAATACAAATTTCTCTTTAAAAAAAAAGAGTACATATTTTACAATTTAATATGCTTGTCAAACTTGAATTATTATGTTGAAGCAGAAGGCAAGATGTCTATTTTTTAAGTGAATAAAAAGTAAAAATTTTGAAAATTTTGTTATACTAAAATGAAAGCAAAATATATACTGGAAAGAATTTTTTAAGGAAACTGAGATAAATATAAAATGGTAAAAATAATTCAGTTCAGGGTAGTAAAAGCGCCTTAATATTGCAATTTATTTATATATAACAAAGAGATATTTCTTCATGAATAAAATAAATTTTGTATTATCAAAACCTAGTGTGCCTTAAAGAGCATTTTGCATGATCAATATTTAGAGAAGTGTTTTATTTCCGCTCGCGTTTTAGATTGTTATCTTCCCATATATTCCTCTCACACCCTCAATTTATATTTAAAGTCGAAATCAGAATTACATTTTTCAATTTTCAAACAGACTAATTTAATTAATTAAAAGAATATCTTTTATGTTTGAATCCCATGAAAAAAAAAGCTGAGCCGGAAAATTCCCTACACATCCTAATAAAATGTTTCCATACACAATGGCGAACCATGTTAATTAAATCTTATAACCGGCGAAAACACCCATTTTGAAGGGAACAAAAGCAATCAAACTCCTACTTCCTAATTAACACAAGCAGGACTTTTTTGCGTTGCCTTTCAAAAATTGGCCATCAGAAAAATAGACGGATTAGCATCTGAAAAGAAAGTCACTTCCAACATCTGCGAGAAGAGGATACCCGTTCTAGTAGCTGCTGTTAAATTGTTATCCTCCCCTAGCATTTACTAAGTTTAGATAATCATCAGACCTTTTCCCAGAAAGTATCCGAGTAGTAGTAATAATCCGAAGCTGGGCTTTGTTTTTAATGATCTTTCTCTGTGCTTCAATTTTATTTCTTCGGGCGTGCCTGAATCACTTGGATTCAAACCAACCTCCTACAAAGGAACTCTAGCTGGAATTGCAGGTGTACTTAAGAATCCTCATTGTAATCTAATCAGTTGATATTGTCATTAATACCCATTTTTTATTTTTATTCGTTGATTGTGGTAACCTTAGTTTTTTTTTCCACGATAATATTGGATTATTTTTTTTTCATGATCGTTGCAATTTAGGAAATAACGGTTTACGGGAACTTAACCTCGCAAGGCGCCAGAAAAGAAATACAATTAAGGGGTCATTTTCTTCCGACTTGTGCCTAATTCTTGAGGGGAAGATATTAACGAACCTTAACAACAGCTGTTGCCACTTTTGGGGAAAAGATGCTGTCTTGTAATCGGTCATTAAAATGATGGGCTATTTTTTTTAAATTCACACACGTGCCAATTTGAATTCCAGAAACAATGATATAGTTTTTTTCTCAATAAGAGAAAAACCTAATCAAATAAAATAAGATATAAATCACAAAATAAAAATAAATTCGATTCATATAAATGAGAGTAATTATGTTATTTATTCTTTCAAATTTAAGTTGAGAGAGATAACGCATTTGTAAGAATTTTGCAATGAAATCATTGATTCCTAATAAAGTATAATTTCGAAAATTTAACTTCTTTATTTCATTCAAATGTAGTTATAAATTTTATCTCTGACATGCTAATTTAAAATTGCTTTGGAAATTTATTTCTATATTGATGAATCTGGAGAAAAATTATTTCTTATTTATGTATATATTTATTTTTCTAGAAGTTGATGATTTCATAATAACACTTATCGATCTTCTTTTAAAATTTACTTCTTTCACAGTTTTTTAATTTAAATTTAAATTGATGATACTGAAAATTTAACAACCATTTGATCATACAATTAGGCATTTTACTTCAGACTTATTAACTAACCTTATTAAAGTAATATTTCTAATTTAAAATATTTATTTTTAAAACAGTTTTGATGTTTTTAATTTGACTATTTTAAATCGAAATTTTTTATATTTTTATGCGCTTATGTCACGAAATCTCGTGATAATTAGTTCTATGTATTGATTTTTGTCATAAAAGTATAGAATATAAGAGTTAATTTTGAATTTACATTAAAAATAAAAAGCATTTCTCTTTTTTTCATATTTTTAAGTCTTAAATTTTAAAGCAAAATTGCACCTTTTGTATTTGTTTTACAAATAAAGTGAATATTTCAACAGTATGAAAAACATCAGAAAAATATCTCGATCATTAAAAAATAAATAATTTAATTTTTTGTCTAGATTCAAAAGAATGTTGAAGAGAAAGGACGGTTGAAAATCAAATGATACAAGAATAAGAAACTATGCATAACTTTCTGTTTTCTTTTAACTTATTAACGTTTTATCTGTTTCACATATATAAGCGAAAAAGCATATTTTGTAAGCAAATAATGAGGTATATTTCCCATTTCCTTATTATTATAGTAACAATTGTCTTATATGCTAACAAATAACTCTTAATACTGAATCAAAATGAGTTGAAAATTAAAATATCTAACCAATTTTTTAAAATCTATAGCTTAGCACTAGAAGAATTATTATTGTAATTAAAATTTTATGTTTACATTTTCCCTATCATATGTTATACATCAAATATTTACACAAAAATAAATAAAAATAGAATGAAATAAAAAAATACAAAAAAATATAATTAAATTCAAGTAGGGACGATGGGCAACAAGTGGTTTAAAAGGAATTTAAGAGAGAAATCGCAGCACTTAATCCCTCTTCCAACCATACTTAGAAAAAGCAATTACTGTGACAAAGCTATACTAAATATGTGAGCAGGGCGATGAAAATCAGAACAAGAGCGAGGGTGCGTGTTCCTTCTGTTGAGGGATTTAACGCTTCCTAGAGATAAGGGCCCAGAGGGGGCGGCAAGGACATGACTAACGCAATTACAGTGCGCCTATTTAGCCACACGTTCCAACTGTTTCACCTTTGATCTGCGCACCTCGAAGGCTCCCCTCTTCTATCAACTTAGTCCTTTTTTATTATTTATTTTTTTACTTTTTTTAAATACTGGTAGATAGACGATGGAAGGAATGACTGCGTGCAAAAGGTCGGAAATGGTTAAGGTACTATCTTGCTGAAAGAATGGAAGATGAATAATTTATCTGTTTCGCTTACAGGAAAAAAATAATAAATGTGGTGACGTGCCTTATTATAAAATGCTCTAATGAGATGAATGATTCTTGGAGAATTAAGATGTTGTCAAACTTACCAAACTTAGTGGTAATAAAACTTAAAATATTGAAAATATGAAGTATTAATTATTGAAAATTTTATAATCTCTAAATGAAAAATTTTCATTAACAACAAAGAAAATTTTCTGATATAAAATTTCAAGATTCTAAGATTTGACTGTAGGCGTTGTATTTCCTGGCGTCAATCAATTGGAACATAATCAATGACATGCTAAAATTTGATATATTAAATTTTTCTGTCTTGAAATATATTTTCCTTTTCTATTTCTTCAACAGTAAATTAACAATATTTAGTACAGATAAACAAACCTCTTTTAACGTTGTAAGTAGCTTCATAGAAAATACCGTGCTTGGGTTAGACTCACAGCAAACTCAAAAAATGTGAAATCATTGAAAACATTTTTTCAATTATGTAGAAACATTGATTTTTCTAAATAAAATTGATATTTTCATTTAATATAGACTTAATTTAATTGTTTTCCTCCTTTTGTTACCATTTAACCAAATCAAAAGACAGCATTTTCCAGTTTAAAGATATACTCGTTTTTTTCTTTTCATTTTTTTACACTTTTTATTCTCTCCAAAACATTTGTACTTTTGGTTTATTTGAAGGTTCTCACAAAACCATTGTAGAATTCACGGTATCAAGGTAAATAGTTTTGCAGCTCTTATGAATTTATGGGCTGTTTCACTGAGGAAAGTTCAAGAAAAATGATACCAAATTTTCATCTACACTTAACCTTTCTTACTTTTTTATGTTAAATTAGGAACATTTCAATCTTCTATAATAAAAATGCCTTCAGAACCGATATGATTTACAGTTTCGGATGCTATTTCTATGAAACCTGCTCTGTCAACCTCTTCTGTGACATTTTATATACTATCAAATTAATTTTTCTGATGGCTCAATCACGTCTTTCATTTCAACTGAAAATGGCTGTAACTTCTAACTTCTTCCGATATACAATGAATGTTTCTTGTTCTTTCAGAAACGATGATTCGATGTCGATGCAGTGAATAGCTGAAACTGCTACCAAACTTCTATAACTTCGATTTCTTGTCAATTGTGCTTGAAAAACCATAGTAACTTTCTTCTATAGCAATAACCTTCAATGGTTTAAATATTATTTTGATACTAGTGATGCAGCAAAGAGGTTGTTTTAGGTGGCGTGGAAAACTATATTAAGGTTAAGAAGACTCAAATTTTGCGGATGACATACGGAACATTACTTGTATCTGAAACTTCAAACATTTCTACTTCAAATAATTTTAAAATTTAATCCTCAAATAAATTTCTTATCAGTCAAGCTTGATTTATATTCTAATGCACTCTGGTAAGGATTTTTTATTTATAACTTTTAAGTGCAGAAAGACTTAAAGATCTGTAAATTAGTATGGATTTAACTTTTTTTCGAAGCATTCCTACTTAAAATTAGCACTGAACGATTATTAGATACATTAAATTTCGGATTAGACACAGTTTATCAACGAATTCTTGTTATGAATCGTTTTGAAATTTTTTTAAATCATTTTAACTCGTTACATAATCTGGATTCATAGAAGATTCTCCATGTTGTTTAATTTGTTTTAAATTTTACGTTCTTTTTGCTTAATGATGTTACCATGCAATATTCCTATTATCAATCTAAAAGAGAAGTTACTTTCTCTTGTCGTAGTTAAAGCACCTCACATCACACATTTCCTTAGCCTAACAGCAAGTGACACCACGCATTACATAAAAATTGTGCCTGATGCTATCTTTATCAACTGAGAATTGAGTTATAAATGAGTAATTTTTTTCGTATATTTTCATATAAAATTAAAAAATATATCGGCTATTATTCTCTTGTTATTTTATGGTGATTAAGAAATGTAGTGATACACAAAAATTTTCACAATTTTATCATTGTGTTAATAATGAAACTGCGTTATAAGAAAATTTCTCTATTTTAACTTATTCCTTAATAGCGAAGCCATGTTGATGAATGCGTTGCAAGGCAGTAAGGCGAATAATTTCTTTCACTATTTTTACTCTTATAAATTCAACTTATTAAAGATTGATTGTTCAGAAAAGAGAGTAAATTAACATTTATCTGACTTTAAACTTAAATTTTATCATACATTATAAAAAGTGTACTTAAATGAAATTGAATAAACGTATTTGGAGAAACAATTTTTAGCTAATGCTGTGGGAATTCGCATGATTATGTTGATAAACGCCATTGCTTTTGTATAGACAAAATTTTTTAACCATAAAAATATTAAATATTTTTAACCATTAAAAATTGAATATCTCTAATTAAAAATTCAGTGAAAAATTTAACGATATTTTATAAAGATGTATAATATTTTCTATTTATGTGCATTGGATTATAATGCAGTACATTTTAATGTACTGCATTATAATCCTTTGCATCTCCTTTAGGAGATGCAAAGGACTATCTCCTTTAGGAGAGAAATTCTTTTCATATAATCACTCATATTTAGAAAAATATAACAATATACTTACAACTTTATTTAATAAATATACAATTTATATAAATTAAAAAACACAATTAAAAATTAAAATGTATAAAAATGTTTACCTATAGTAGAATCAAAGCTAATAAAATAATAGTATTATATTTCATTTTTTATCTTAAAATTTTACACGGGATATTTTTTAAATAAACTTTTTTATAAACCTCTTTTTACAAATACATTTTAATTTCTTTGTTACAAGAAATAACTTTTCAACTTATTTAACTTTACATACATTTTTATTGATTGAAGAAATTTCACTGATAAATTATAACTTTTAAACCGGGGGAAAAACAGTCAGAAAGACGAAAAATAAGAGCACAAACTCTTTCTAAAATTTTTTATAATATAAACTTTATAATAAAATGATCTCTTTTATTATTGTTTCACTTTTATATTCACATCCTTGAAATTCAATAAAGAAAATATCTTTTAATTTTAAATTTCTAAAAGAAGTTTCTCAAACAATTGCCTTGAAAAAATGAATTCAATTAAAGTACATATATTTTTAAAGAGTATGAAAATTATAAAGATATTTTTAAAGAGCATAATGAAAAGAGTTTTCGTGCTTATAATTATTAAGTACAATAAATTTTCCTACCCTTTAAAGCTTTTACTAAATTTTGTCAAAACTCGTAATTTTTTTATTTCTTTAATTGAAAAATTATACGTTATTATTCCTTGCAAATGAAATCCTTTCTTACAATTTAATTGGTGTATGTTTTAAACAATTTAATTTAAATGTACAAATTTTGCGTTGCAAGTCTTTTTTAATCTCTTTTATTCACAATCTTGTTAGAATCATAAATTTTCAATTCACCAATTTTTGAATACCACTTCTTGCTGTATTACTGGTTTCCTAAATCCAAAGTAACAATAAAACGTTATAAGTAATCTTTCAGTTTTCATCTTGTTAAATCGATTTTGTTCTTAAATAGGTTAGAATCGTTCCAGAACCTATAGCTGTTGATTTACAGTTTGCAGCATCAATTGCTATTACTATCATTTTCGTTAGTAAAATAACTTTATACTTACGATAATTTAATACCCCTGATAATAATCGATTATTGCATTCTAAAATTAATTTAAACTGAATTGAACTGTAGTTAACTGATTATGAAATTATGCGGAATAATTCGCAGCAGTTAGATTAACATTTGTGTTTAACTCACTAATTGGATAATGCGGAAAACAAGCGCTTGTTTCCTGCTTACTATTTTCAAACCTTATTAAATCATGGAGGTTTGATGGACCATATTATGGTCTACATGGTACATTTCCTTTAAAGGCTTATTTGGCGCAATACATCAAGTGGAAATTAATATAATACGAAGTTAAGCGAACCGATTCGAAAAAATAAATTATCATCAAAAGCTATTTATAACGTACACTAGTGGCAACCATTAATAGCAGACGATATCCTGACGCCATTTTTCTAAGCCTCATTGTGTCCGGCTGTTACGCATGCGCCTCGTCGTAGCACTCGCTAATTGGTCTTCTTTTGTTTGAATGAAACTGAATAGAATCCGAGCAATTATTAAGCTTCATCATTCCCCGTTAATGATGGACGAACTCTTCTAAATCGGCGCCAATTAGAAGTTTTTTGTTTGATGAGTCTTAGGTCCAGAATGGTGGATAGCGACGAATCATTTCCCTCGCAACGGATGCCGATTAAAAATAACGGCCTACATAGAGTTGCAGTTGGTCCCAAGGGAGTAAATGTGACAATAAATATAATTGGCGTAGTTTTCAATGCTTTTTGTTTCATAGTCGGACTAAGGGATTCTTTTTGAACTTAGCATAGTTAATTTTCGATCTCTTCCCAAAGTAAACATGGAAGTGACAGGAAATGGAAAACATTTCGAGTAAAATTTTCCAGAAAGTTAGTTAAATTTTCTTGATTTCATATAAAATAAATATTTTTCTATCAACTAAAACTGAAAATATATATTCATTAACAGAAAATGCATAAATGAGGAACACATACAATGAAACACTGTCTTAGAATTTCGTTGGTCATGCTTCAAACATTCCTTTGTTAAATGTAATGGGTTTTGAAGAGTCGGCTAAAATTTTAATGATATAAATTATTCTAGTTTTATTTATATATACACTTCTCTAACATGTGGATTTTTAGCAAGCATTTTTAAATTTTAAATAATTATAATGTTTCCAATTTAATAAAATAAAGGGACAGAAGACTTGTATCAGACAGAAGAAACAAATATTTAAGTGTTTAACATACATTTTTCTTAATACGTTTTCTTGAATCAAAAACACAAACAGAGAAAGTAAATTCAATAGACAAAGAAGATACAAAGACACAGAAGAAGATATATATTACTAAGAAATTATTAGAGAGTTGGTTTTTTTCATAATTTACTACGTACGTGCTATGTCGCATTGCAGTATTTGTTTATTTTTGTTGTGGTATTAGTATTTTTTTTTTTTTTTAACTCAAAGAAAACCATTGAAAAATGTTTCTGCTTTTTGGTTGGCTGAAAAATAACCCCCATTTTCACCAAAAATATCTGAAAAATATATAAATTTAAATAAAGTTTAATATAACTTTCGTCTATTTTAAGAAGATGTGATATGGGTCAAAAAATTTTAAGATCTTCTGTAACAGGAACATGATAGCCTGGTAAGAAAATTTGTCATTCTTGTATTTGGAAGTTAGCGGTTGGATATTTCAAAAAGTCAAAAGCTGTCACATCGAGAATTTTGTTAAAATTTCGTACAGTTTAACTCCTCTCCGTTGATTTGGATGTTTGGAAATAGGAAATCAATTATATATAGTCTGCATCATTTCACGTTGGTTTAAAATTATGAGACAGCTGGCTGTGCTCAAAATTTCAAACTAACGTGAAACAAGCAACAAGTAAAATTTTAAAATTTAAATCGTCCTTGCCAATTTAAACCAATTATAAATTGGATGTTTTGTCACGTCTTTTTCATTTTACTTCTTTTTATTTCCAACGTGTTCAATTTGGGAAGCAAATTCGCTAGAGATTTGACAATTTGAAAACTAATTACTTAGAACAACAGGTAATTTTCATGATTTTGAAAACATTTACCAGCGGAAAAAATTATAAATAAAAAATACTTCTTTATTACTGGTATAAATCATGAATGGGTTTTTTCTCATCGCCGACGACTCTCAGACATTCGTTGGTGAAATTCACTTTGTTTGCTGTCCCTCGAAGAATGTGATTTGAAACTCAGGTAGCAAATTCGTCGATAAATCGGATTTACGACGCCATCTCAATACGATGTGACGTAGGGGAAATGTTATGTGACGTCATGGATATTTACACCGATGAGAATTGTAATAAAGTGGCGTAATCATGATCTCAACTGGAAAAGAAAGCACCACTTTATGGTTAAAAATGTGTGAACGAGTAATTAAAAATAAACAATTCAATAAAAAAGAAAAAAATACTAACTCCTTGGTTAATTTCAAAATTTTTCATATATATGTATATATATATATATATATATATATATATATATATATATATATATATATATATATATATATATATATATATATATATATATACATATATATATATATATATATATATATATATATATATATATATATATATATATATATATATATATATATATATACGTATGTATATATATATAATATATATATATATATATATATATTACTCATCCATTTATATACTGAATAAAATATTTCCATCCAAATTAATCATAAATAACAAGGGTAATAATGAGGACTGTGTACCAAAAATTTAAATAAAAAGTAGTAAAGCACATATTTTTTCTCTGAAATATCTGAAGATAAAGATGGATGTATAAATTAAATAAAATGTTAAGTTTCTGTGCACGAGAAAATATTTATGAATAAGGTAAAAGAAAATTCCAAAATTTTTAATTTATAAAATAATATAGTGTTGAATATTAATATTTTACTTCATTAATTTTCATAAAAATTATTTGTAGTGCTCTTCTAAATAAAATATTTTAGATTAAATTGTGTAAGAGAAACCAAAGAATTTTTTTCAACTGGATATAAATTCTACAGTTAAAGTATTATTTAATAATGTTAATATTACTTAGTCATTTTTATTTCAATTAATTATCTTAAAAACGTTATCTTAAAAGCATAGAAATTTTGCAGTTATTTTGCCAATATGAGAAGGATGATTGCATACAAAATTTATTTCATATACCACCCCTTTCATCAATAATTTCATATTTTGACGTTACTCAAGACTCCATCCGTTCTTTTATGACTTATGCTTTTATTTTATACATTTATTTTAAGGGGGAAAAGACAAAGAAATTCCCATTCATTGACGGCTATTATCCCTTTTTCCATCTTTTCTTTATAGCAATGGCCTTTCTTTTAGAAATCCTTTTCATAAAAAAAGAGAAATGAAAAAAAAATTGATCTCGTATACAACGCACATATTTCTAATGAATCTACTAAAGTGTCTCTTAGAGAAAATAATTAGCGATCATTTACTCTACCGATCCCATAGAAAACGATACTAATCAAAACATGAACGCTTATTTCTTCTTCTTGAGTTGGCAACGGCTTTGAATTCCTGAGAAGTTGCTTAACATTCTACGAATTCTATTGATTTTTTACTGAAGGAAAGAAAGCAGTTGTGCTAATGAGAAAGCATTATGCCATGTGGGATATTCAAGGCTTAATTGCTTGCCTAATTGAAGGATAGTGGATTGCAAAAAGAAATGCTTCTCCATAATAAAGATGATGATGCATACGAAAAATATGTAAAAAAAAGTTTTCTAAGAGTAGGCTAAATTTTAATTAATGCTATGTAATTTAATAATAATTAAAAACGTAAATTGAAATGTAACAAAACTAAAAAGAAGTTTTATACATTGAACTTATTTCAGAATAATTACTAGAGTAATAATTTTCTTTATGGGAATATTATTTGTATAAATTAAAAGCATACTCGCATACATTTTCAAAAACAAATAAATAAATAAAAATAAAATAGATTTATAAATGAAAAAAATGTATAATGAAAGTTTTACAAAACACACACTTTTGTTTAATTAAATACCATATGTTAATCAAGCTCATTGAATTTTTTTTATTCTTCTTTTTTTGCATTGGAAAATGTATTTCTTAAATAAATTTGATTATTGGTATTGGGATGAATATTTTTATTTATAATGACTATCATTTAGAAAATATTTGAGAAAACTTCAAATATTAATGAATTTTATAGAAAATTATGAAAATAACATATGAAATAATTGGAAAAGTAACGGATAACTGGAATCTTATGTTGCATAAAATTTACCTTTAAATAGTTAAGAAATAAATCAAAAATGGGCTGAAATGCTGCATAAATGTAAAAGATTTGCAGGGAAGCAACATGTAAGTAGTTTTCACTATGTAATAAATTTTGCCATTCTTTCTAAAATATTTATACACATACATTTGGAAACTTGATTAGATTTAAGCATTATATATTAATCTACTATATTTTTTTATCAAGAGTTTGTTAAAATGATTATTACCATCAAATTTAAATTGATCAAGTACTTAATCAGGTATCAAGCTTTTTTGAAAGAACCTTAAGTCTTTAAAAGTTAATGGAAACAATTTTAGATTGCAATCAGAAGAGAGTGAATTCTGATTCACATCCATGTTTTCTCCATGAGATTCGAACCAAGATTTATCAGATGAAAAAACAAAATAATACACTTAATGATCAGCAAAGGTACAAGCACAGAGAAGTAAAAAATCTTTAATCTCTATGTCTAAATATATTTTCTTTTCCTTCAATTGATTTGGAATAAGAAGGTGCAGATAAAATAAAATCACTCTAACAGATTCAGGACAAAAATTATTTATGAAAGATTCAAAAATAATTTATTTCTTACGAAAACAGGGTTACATATATGTGTATGTGTTCTCACATTAATTATGGGAACTTATGAAAATACTTGAATAGAACACGAAAAAGTTCTCTCTATATATTATGAATAATTTAAGGATAATTAAGGATGATTGCATACAAAATTTATTTCATATACCACCCCTTTCATCAATAATTTCATATTTTGACGTTACTCAAGACTCCAATATTTTAATAAAAAATAATATTTCATCATAAAATATTATTCTTATAAAAATATTAATTTTATATAAATTTTGTAAAATATATATAAAATTAATATTTTTATAAATATAATATTTTTTAGTTTAATATTCAATATCAATTTTCTAATAGTTTATAAAATATTATTTTTATTTTGAATGTATATTCTCTATTTTCGTGAATTTTTATTAAAAATATAATATATCATGCCTTGTGTCAGGTCAGAGATAGTTCAATTGTAAATTGTTCATAAAAAGGTTAAATTGTAATCGATTTCAAAACGAAACAAAGATAGAAATTTTATTTATTCATTAAAAGTTGATTCGTTTCTTATAGTAAATTAGAGATATGTAGTATTTATGTTTAATTTAATTTAAACATTTACAAAAGATTTGTAAAATATTTGCTAGTTTACATTTTATGAATTCTTATGCAATATACGAAAATTATTTAGAGCTCTAGGGAAATAATAGCATATTTATATAAAGTAAAATATAAATACAGTTTTAAATAAATAAAAAAATATTATTCATTATCAATGTTTATTTTTCTTTATTTTTATGTCTACATTTATTATTTTATATATTAAATCTATATTTTATATTTGTATTATATTATATCTATATTTTATATGTTATTTTATATCTATATTTTTTATTTTTATGTCTACAGAGGATATAATGATGCATTTTATAGAGAAAAATCATGCTTTAAATAAACAAAATCAGTTCGATATATCTTGCAGAGTTACGCTTGAACAAACAAAATACGAAACGCAATTTTTAAAAGTATGTATAAAAACAACTTTTGGGATATTTCAAAACCGAAACTCCACTCCTTTTCCAAATTACATCCGCATACAAAGCACCAAATGTATGATGGAAAATCAGTTTAGCTTCGCAAGATTGAAAATCGGTATGGAGTAATAACTCTATTCCCGTTGTTTAAAAATAATAAGCCGTAATCACCGGAAAATTGACTGGACGTATATCCATACAAGAAGCTTAATAGATAAGGTAAATTAAATTAGCATTATACCTTGCCAAACAACCCCCTTAAGAAGCGTTTCTAGCTGATTTCATATTGGGCCGAAGTGGCTTCTCATGTAGTAAGAGCTGTGTTTAACCTTCTGGACCTTCAAGTATTACTTCCTTATTTCCCTCTTCCCCTATTCCCTATCATTAAAACGGCTATTCTTCTGATTTTTCAATGAATATTAAAGAGAAAGGTAAGCCCATTTTTCCTAAAGGGTGGAGCTACTAATTAAGATAGAGATAGTTTACGATCTTTATATTATGGTTGGAAAACTGTGCAGAAATTTGCATAAATTAGATTATCATGGGTGGAATAATTAGTCGCTGGATGCCTTCCAGAAATAAGACTGCGGATGAAACATGTGAGAATTGTGAATATTTTTGCCAAGATGGAGATTGATACTTGATTGAAACATATAAGACCTATCCCAACATCTTCTTCGCGTTACTAACTGATATAAAGTAACGTGCATTAATAATTCTCGCAGATAAGAAACAATAATAATGTTATGCATTGTTACAAATATTAATGAATACAACACGGTAGCATTGAAAACATTTGTAATAAGAAGAATTTTCACTTTATTAATATGCATAACTGTACAGTTTAATTTTTAGTAACACATTTATAGGAAAATATAATGAACACTAAATTAGATAAAACCAATTTTTAATGTCTACATTTAGAAAAATCAATCTAATTTTAACCATCAAAGCCAAAAATCAACTAAAATTAAAAATTTAGTCATTTATAAATTGAATTAAAATTAATTTTATTGCAAATTAAACTTATTCACTCAGTATCCTACATTATATATATATATATATATATATATATATATATATATATATATATATATATATATATATATATATATATATATATATATATATATATATATATATATATATATATATATATATATATATATATATATATATATATATATTATATAATTATTAGATATAAAGAAAGTATCTCGTTAGACTCTACTTGCTGTTGAACAATGGGAAGAAGAATTTACGTTGTTGCTTTCTTCATATATGTCTATTGGGAAGGATAATTGGAGAAGTTGCCAATTTTTCTATTTAGCCCATTTTAAATATAGCTTAGTGTTTCTTGGAGGATAAAACACTGTGATGTCACAGAAAATTCTTTCCTTTAAACTATCGACCGTTCAATGGTACACAAATACAATGTGACAAATGTGCAGGAAAAATAATAGAGATAAATTATGATCTTACACTACTCAGAATGGGTGGAAGTAAACTTCTACATTTTCATATATTTGTATCAAAAATAATTTAAATTTTGATAATTTTTAGGTATTTGAAATCATTTTAATGCAATATATCTTTATATTTCTATTAAAGGATGTCATAAATTTTAAAAAAATTACAAAATAACTTTTACAATATTTAACAATTTAGGAACTCTCTTTTCATTTTAAAGATTTTATTGACAATTATTAAAAAGGAATATATAAATAACTTTTTTTTCAGTTTTTAGGTATTTTGCGACTTTTTATAATAAAAAGTAATTTTGCTTAATGTTTATGGTAAAAAAATTATATTTGGTGTGACAGTAAAAATTTATTTCAAATTAGTTTTAGGAAAGTGATCATAAATAAAAATTGAATTTTAAATTATCCTTATTCAATTAATTGTGACATTCATTTGACTTTCTAGAATCAATAAATAATGCTTAATGCATTGTCATAATTAGTAGAAAGAATGCGTCGCTTTCAGGAATATTCATTTTCTTAACATATAATATAATTTCTAATATATGTTAAGAAAATGAATATTCCTGAAAGCGACGCATTCTTTCTACTGATAATGACAATGCATTAAACATTATTTATATGTATAATAATGTATAATATAATTTCTAATATATCATATAAACTATTTTTTATTGAAAGATGAAATGATAAGGTTTAACATTCATATAAATATTAAAATACGAATTTGAATTTTTTCATTCTTGATAATACAAGAATAAATATTGCACAATCATCAGAGAATTTAGTACATATTGTTACTTGTATAATTATATGATTACACATTTTTATTCTTGACGAATGTAATTACTATATTGACCCTTAAAACTAGACATCGTTTTTTTGGTTCATGAAGAGTTAATTGACATTTATTTCAAATAAAAAATAACACTAACTTTTTAAATAACTTATGAGCATGACTTGTTAAATAAGTTGTAAACATAACTTGTTTAATAACTTTTGAACATAACTTGTTAAATAACATGTGAACGTAACTTGTTAAATAGTTTGTGAATAAAGCTTGCTAAATAACTTATTGGCATAATTATTTAAATAACTTGTGAACATAACATGTCATATATGCATATCTTTTTTTTACTTTCTGATCAGCTAAAGCATTTCCCAATGTGAGGGGTTCTAAATATTTTATACGATCTTTGACTTCAATCATTCTTTTATATTTAAAATAAGGTCTTGATTACCTTTAAATGGAGCCCAAAGAACAACTTTTAGGTTTATACAAAAATGTTTTTCTCGCAAGTATGTTTAGTTTTTGAAAATTTATCTACCATATGCATTTAAACCATAAAAAAATTGTAGAATTCTTATGTGGAGGTTGACATTTTGAATATTTAAAGTCATTTCAAAGCTAGAACAATGGGTTAATGGAAAGATTAAGAAAGAAACTCTTAAAAAATAAATGGTTGGAAATAATTTTCGACAGGATTGTAAAAAGGACAATCTTGATATTTAATCTAAGACTTTCTATCGAGTTCAGAACTCGACCTACTGAATGGTAAAGTGAAGAGACTAACCTATAAGCTGAATATGAGGCTCGTTCTTTGTTCTTAATAAAATGCATTTGTATAGAATTTTTTTTAATTAATTAATAAATTGGTGGCTATTTTTGTTATCTTCTACAACCAATCAGTTTAATTCCCAAGTGCTGGTCTTATCAAGATTTTGTTAATGCGAACAGTTTATTAAGTATATTTTAATCAAAAATAAATGTTCTTATTGTCTTACATAATAAAGGAGAGTTTTTAAATAAATCCATGAAACCACACAGTCAGTTTGCTCATCTCTTTCATGTAAATTTATCTTATAAGAAATAAAGCATTATTCTCAGTATTCAAGATTCAAATCATTAAAAAAACATTTTATTAAAAATTGCAACTTATAAATACATACTTTTGGTATGCGTTAAAAATAAATAAATCTTGGATTAAAAAATACTCTGCCCTATTTTATCCTGTTTTGCTAGTTTTCAATAAATTCTTCGGGAAAATTTAGTTAGAATTTAATTAGAAATGTGTGGGCACCAAAGTTAAATTAGGATAAAATATTACACCTCAATTTATAAACTAAATTATAATTCTCAAACACAAACATAAATTTCATTAATATGAATCACTAAAGAAGAAGGTAATCTCATTTTCAGTATACAGAAGCGAGCGGCGTGTTTTATTTGTGGGAGTGGGCCTTCAATTTAGAAGCTTTATTCAATTTCAAGACTTTAATATGTCATGCGTCTCGAAGGTCCAAAGCTATCTGACCGCGAAGAAAGGGCGAACCTGATTCTCATAAGCTATTTGGTAAATACGCATAATGATAGGGTTTTAAGGAGTTCCAATATTTCAGGTAATTGCAATGGACGTGGGCTACTGGTTGCAACTTCATATTTCTTCTTTTTTGGGTTGGACCATTTTTTTGAACTTTAATAAAGACACCCACTTTAGTCGCAAATGTATCGGGGATTACCCGAAATTGAAGCTAATTTGTAAGATGCTTTCCAGTTTTACGCCTAGGTTATTAAAGAAGGCTTGGTATCATTCTCAATATAAAACAAGATATAGAAGATAAGGCCAAAACATATTAGCCTTGTATCATCGTTAATTATTAATTTAGTCCAATTACAGGAACTTAAATACGTTAATATAAATTAGAGCTAAATATTGATAAAAGAAATAAAATATGCATGGAAAAAAGTGTGCGGGTTCTTAGTAACCAATTTAAAACTATATTAAATAACATTTAATATGTATAACATACCTGCCAACTTTGGAAGAAAAATATCAGTAGATTCTGCTGATTTCGAAAGGAAAAAATCAGGAGACAATACTAGCAACATTTTTGCTTGAAACAGAATGTTTAAATTGGTAATATCGCAGAAAGACAATTTTACTCTTTAGATTATACATTCTGAGAATGATTTATGCTAAACATATTTTGTGTTAATCTTAATATTTTCATAAAATATTCATCAACCTCATAAAGGAACTATGAAAAATAAAAGAATGTACTACATGTAAAAAAATAAACAATGTTTATGTCCCAACATTTACTTTATAGGGCAACTTTTACTACACTAGTGCAATTTAAAAGTATTAAACCTATAAAATTACATAAAAATATAAAATCACTAAATAAATTTAATTCAATGACAAATACTTCTATAAGAATATATATGTTATCAAATATTTTGTCCGTAAAAACATAATACATTTAAATTCGAATACCTCGTAACAGTTTATTTTTTCAGACGTTGCTGATTAAGCATTTTTTAGAAATGAATTGTTGAATTGCTGTTCATAACATTTTTTCTCATTTTAGAATATTTAAGCTATTCTGATATTGTTTAAGCTGTTAAAAAAACTCAATAGACTTTTTTTCCGGCAAAATTTTGACTGTTTTACACTGAAATTGCCAAAAATCAGTAGATTTTCATACATTATGGGGAAATCGGGAGAAAAATCAGGAGTTTCCCGATAAAATCAGATGAGCTGGCAGATATAATATATGTAACGTTCACTATGTGTAAGTATAACAAAGTAAATATTTTCGCTTGATAAAACTCGACATTGAAATGATTTTAATAAAATTGTTTGAATGTACTAAATCAAAATAAAATCTGACAAATTTTGTGCAATATTGCATATTTGGCTTAAATAAATCATGTATAAAAATGCTTAAAAGAATTTCTGTGATTATTATAAGTCTCAAACATGTTATTAAATTTAAGTAGTTGAAAGATTTTTTTAAAACTTAAAAAAATCATCCAAATCTAAAACAATTCCAATAGTTTTAAATACAATAGTTTGCCCAATAGTTTGCAAATTCTCTCTCTCTCTCTCCCTGATAAGAATCCATATTGCGGCAGTTTTACAAAATTTAGGTTGTATTTACTATCCGAAATAGTCAAAAAGTTGCAATATAGCAGCTAAGGTTTAGGATAGGTGTTATTTATCACAATTTTTTGTTCTCGTTTTTATTATGATGTAAATTTATACTTTCAAATCCGGATAATATTCTTTTTGTTATATACCTGAATTAAAAAATATTGAATAAAAATTTCACTAAAAAAATATAGCTTAATTTCTTGTTTCAAACAGTGATATTCTGAACTACAAAGCCAAATAATTCTAAAATTTGAAAATAAATTTAAATTTATTACACCAAATTATTAATGGGTACATATGAAATAAATTTAGAAAAGGTAACTGTAATTTTTCCTTTTTTTAAAATAATTTATGCAATTTTGCTTAATTTTTACTTTTTAATATAAATTAGAATTAAAGTTATCAAGATTTATGGAAATATTTTAAACCATATGCAGCAGTTTAAATAACTTATAACAATTTCAAAATTTTTAATTGAATTATATTTGAATAAACTATATCAATAAATATTAATAATTTGCTGATTACATGTTTTGTTAATATAACTAAATTTATTAACATTATTTTAAAAAGTCTTAAAATTTTCAGCTTTAAGTATTTAGGAGTTAACTTCTTAACATTACGAAGGTAAATTAAAACACAAATATCAACGGTTTTCCTTATTTCGTAATATTTTGATATAATGGGGTGATATTTAAAAATATATCCCTGAATTTGTATAAACAGTAAATGACACTCTTTGGAACCGTTGGAGAACACATAATAATCAAATTATTTATACATTTCCAAATAATTCATATCAAATATGATTATTCAGTAGCATAAAATTAAGTTACAAATGGCATTATATTCAAACAGAATAATTATGAATCCGATTCTACATCGAAAATAACTCTCTAATCCTGACACGGTTTATGTTCTAGTGCAAAAGGGGTGTCCAGCATCACAATTACAAGATCCGATCGCATTCGCTTAGATCAAACATTTAACCATGCTTCCTGCCATGATTGAGCATGCAAATGCGATCACAAATCGTCGAAAGTAGCATGCCACTTTACTTTTCCACAATCCCCTAATCAACACTCAGGGCCACCAAGCAACACGAGGAACAAACTCTGGCCCTTATTGTTTATCTGAGCTTCAAAATCGACGATTTGGAGCAGTAAAGACACCCCAAACTCACCGATTTTATTGGGGATTTGGCGATAAAATCTGCCTCGTGACTGGTGTTTGTCTTGGCAGATGGAGAACGGTTTTCGCATTGCAGCATTTTAGGCGGCGATTTGCATTTCGTAGAACAATTAGGTTTGTTGGAGATCATCCAAGCTGATTCGATGAAGTTTGTTTGAGATGAGATTTTCGGTTATATCCGCAACCAGAACTCAACTCCAAATCGGTTTGCCTCAGTTACCCTTTGCCGATGATTAGTTTGGAAAATCGAGATTACGAACTCCTGTTGTCCATATTGAAAGGATGCTGCCAAAACCCGTCGTAAAGTAATTGAATATTAAGCATACAGATTCCACCGAGAATATAACTTTAAAAATGAGTAATTATATTCTAGATCCTGCTTGTAACTAAAATTTAATTGCTCTTTTAAATTTGTAACAACTTATGATGATAAAAAAGGCATTAACTTGATATGATGTAAGAATGCATTAAGAAATGCTTGCCAAGAATACGATAAAGAAATAAACAAATCTGTGAAAATAATCGCATCTATTTGTGGTAAAATATTTTAATTTTATAATTATCGCAAGTATTTTGTCCTAAAATAAATTTAAACTGGAATAAATAAGAACTGAAAATTTTTGTGGGCAAAACATGTTAATGTAAATTTAACTCACTGAACATTTGGATTTATTTTATTTTATCATGTAATGCTTCTTATATATGATAAATCAGACTACTCGTTAATTAAGACTCCAATTTTATGTTTTTTACGCACCTTTTAATTTAAATGGATTTTATTTACCATTATTTACGTATGTTAGCCTTTTTCTTTATTATTTCTAACAATATTGTTATTTCTATCATTGAAAAATGATAATGAATCATAATATAATGAATGAGCAAAATATTTTTTATAAACATCAAAAATTAATACAGAATATAATTATATGCGTTTCAAGAAAATCTTATGGAGTGAAATGAGTAAACGTAACATCATAATTAATTTCTCATATATTACGTCTTTATTTTGTGAGCTTGAATAATCCTTGAATTTTTAAAACTTTGAATTATTATTTGATTTGGATAATTTATAAAGGTTTTTATGCATGTGTTTATCATTTTATTTATGCATTTCAGAGAAAATATTTATTGTATTTATTGAAATTAAGTTTAACAATGGAAAACAATGATTTGCAATGCAGTGCTTGTGAACAAAGAAAAAAGAAAAATTCTTTAATTTAAAGTTTCCTTTTCAATTCTGAAAATGTAAAATTTATTATTTAAAAGAACCAGATGGAAAAGAAAATTATAAAAATTATAAGAAATTAGTTTTTGTAGCAAAATCAATTTTAATTTTTTAGGAATTTATTATTAAAATGCAAATTCTACACATCGCTATTAGATGTAATGTGTATAACATAACAAATAGAATTTTGTCTAAGCATTGACTCTTTATAATGTTTTTGTACCTTTTTTTATCAATTTTAAATGTATTACGATATACTAAGAGTAGGAATGTAGATAAATTTATCTACAAATTTAATGCATTACTTTGAATATCAGATTAAATAATTTTAAATCAATTTGCAAAATATTCATCGCAATATCATATGTATTTTTGAGAATCAGTTTAATTAACATTTCCATTTTGCTATTTACTGAATCAGAAGTAATTAAGAGAGGCAGTTGCTTTATGTTTATATTTTTGCTTTTATCCACAAAATTACTTTTGGCTTTATCATTTTATAATATATTTAATGTAATAGTTCTCTTTTAGAAATAATAAGAAAAGTTTAAGAAAAAATTTTATGACTTAGTGACTTAATTTTTTTTTTTACTTTTTTTTACTTTCTTTACTTTTTAGATGTTAGGAGAATTCGATTGAAATATGCATTTTATCCCATTGTATTCTTTAAATATGTGAATTCATTAACTTTTTTATGCGTCAAAAATAAATATTAAAAATTGTATTTTAATTAGTGTGTTTACGAACTTCAATTCAATAAAAGAGATTTAAAAAAAATTATTCACTAACTTGAGAGCTATTTGTTGCGGTCATAACCCAAACAAATGAAAATTTTTTAAATTTTAATATTAATTACATACAAAAGTATAGTATATAGTTTGTTTATGCTCTTGTAAAGAGTAATATTCATGAGAGAGGTAAATGGATTATTATAACAATTTTCAAATTCTTTTCAAAATATTAACCCATTTTATCACAGTATTTAACAAAAAAAAAGATCATTTTACAGCAATAATTATGATTTTGCCATAGTTATCATATTTTATGAACAATGTTATTTAACCATGTTTCTTATCACAATAATTGTGATAAGAAACATTGTTATTTAAAACGTTTTTGTTCTTTATGCGCAAAACAAAATAAATACGCTTTCATTTTTTCATTCAAACTGTTGTTTTAAATATTTAAATCAAACTGAAATAATGATTATGTTATTTTGTATATTTATTTTTAGTCATCTAAAATTATCTTTGCATAAAGATTAGAAACCATACTTTCTTTTCTATTAAAACTGTTCACATAGTATCTTGATGGAAAAGCTAGTTTTCCTTGAGAATTTTAGATCAATAACCGGTACTCGGTTTTAGATATAAGATTTAATAAGATTATTTTCTATTCCTAAATGATAATAGACGTGTTTTTAATTTCGGTTTTTACTTTCCACTATAATTTCTTGAAAAATATAAATAATGATATGTATTGTCTTCCTTCTTTTCATGGCCTAGAATTTATATGTAAATATTTTAAATGTAGTAAGATTACTTATAAAAATTTATAAGTTAATGGCTTTTAGGCAAAAACAAACTTGTTCATTGAAAATCATTAGATAAAATAAAATATTCATAAGCTTTGTAAGAATTATGTCCATTTAAATGTTTTCATATTTGAATATATTGTAATGAAATATTAATGCAATATATTTCACATACTAAATTTAAAATTGCTGCAATTTTGTAATATAAAGAGCTTTGAATTCAACAAAATGATGGGATTATGATAGCTTGATGGGGGGAAAAAACATCGTTTTTCCGTACAGACGGTTATGGATGCGATGCTTGGCTTATTCGAAAATTGTTGGGATTAAATAGTTGGTGTTAAGGATTCTATGTTCTTTTATTGGTGATTATAAAAATATTGCCAATAATGAAGTGTCAATAGCATTACTTATCGCAGTTAAAAATTATAAAAAAGTTGGTTGAATTAAAGTTGGTTGAAGTAAAAAAATGGTTGTGTTTAATGGATTCTATTCGCAGAAACTTATATTATTCCTATTTATATTTTATAAAAGTAATGCTTAATCATTTGTTAAAATAACTAATTAATTTTACATTATTGAATAATTGATAATATATAGCATTGTGTGGTTAGCTTTTATGGCTATAGCTGAGCCTGCAGGCTATTTCGCATCGAATTACAGAGAAAGTGATGAATGTCCATTTGTTTGATACTATGTGATGAGAAGTAAATTTAGGTCCTCTATACAATTATTATTTAAAAATAAAGATATAGAATGGTTGAACAAATGCTTGAATATTTGAGAATATCGGTGAATATAAAGAAACGACTTTCAGTGACGTCAAACCAAAATAAAATTCCTTTTCCTTTTTGATTTCTAATTTATTTATTTATTTATTTACAGAAGATTGAAACTAATGTGGGAAAAATGTCTCAATGATTAAATACTTTATTTCTTAACAAAGTTTAGTAGACTTTTGTTTACATGAACTTATTTTTTTATCATTTTACTTCACTTTATACTTATAATATAACAACAGTTTATATTAAATTATTACTTATATAAAAAATATTTCTGAAAATTAATTATATTTAGTTTATTATTTATATGCCCTTGAATAAAATTGCAGATTCATGTACCTATATCTTTACTAAATAAATTACAATTTCTATAAATATATCACCCCCGATTATTTTCATAAAAATATTTTCGAGAAAAAAATATGATTGATTATTATTAATTCATTACTGATGTGCCCTTAAATAAAAATTGCAGATTTATATTCCCACTTTTACTAAGTAAATTGCAATTTCTATGAATATATCACCCCCGATACAAATCTTTGACACCTGTTAGCAACCTCAAACAGCCCATCACGTTACTGGCGATATAAATCTTCAGACCATAAAAGTGTTAAAAAAAGTGAGCTTATGTACACACAGACACGGGCGCTATCGCAAACGTAGGTGGTGATTTCAGCGTCCTAATTCACGCGCACTAAGCTACTAATTTGTATTCGGGCCGGACCTATCTATTTTCTGTATCTATGGAGACGCCTTTGAAGGGGAACCATTCCCGTTAAAAAAGAATACAACGAATTTGGTTGGAGATACTGGGCAGTAGATCTGGCCGAAGAAATGGTGCGTGTTTTAAGGCATATTACACTTGATCAGATTTGTAACTAAACGCTTCCAATTACAGGGTTACCCACTCTGAATCTCTGGTGATTCATTGAATTGGCGCCAAGACTTGAGTGCAAAAGTACTTTATTTCAAAGATTCTGTCATTTAAATTATTGAAAGTTGGTTTCATTAATAAAGTGTGGATATTAAAATAAAAATAGTCCAGAGCATAAGTAGTTTTTTGCAATAATCAGCTCATTTATTTTTCTATCAAATTTTTCTTAAATAAAGGATTTCTGGAATCATTTCAAGTTAGTAACGTTTGAGGCTCACCGGGGCCTAGTAGTTAGACAGCTCTCTTTCAGAACAACATGTCCCGGGTTCGATCCCAGTCAGTTAAGAACACCGGGAGAGGGTTGTTGCGTTTATGCTTTTTCCATGCACGCCAGTCGAGGTAGGCGCTTTTGAGATTTCCGGATTTCTTTCCTTATGACACGTCAAAATTCCCAGTTATCTATGAAAAATCCTAAAGGAAAGCAATTACATGGTTAAGCAGTCCATGATGTGATGTCAAAATTAATGTATTTGTTTCTCAACAGTTATATTTTGCATACAACAGTTAGCTTAACCAAGATCTAGGGTTTATGGTAGATTCTGAAAGGTTATAATGCTCTTTTAAACGTGAGAGTCAAATTCACTGGTTATGAAGCTGAAAGTTACAACCTTAACCATTTGGCTACCAAATCAATTTGATTCGGCTGCTGAATATTAATGCTTGTTATAACTTATAAAGCTGAAAAGATATATGGAATACAGGACAAATGAACCAAATAAAAGAAGCTGGTATTTTGATTTAATTCCTTTGAAACTTAGCTGCGAAAGAGAAATTCCTTATTTATTATAAAAGATATTCAAAGGATATTTACATCAATCATACTGGAAGAATGAACCATACATTAATATCCACAGAGGATAGAGAAAATAGGGGGTATAATATAGATATTTTTGTATCATTTTTCACAAAATTATAATTTAAAATCTAGCTCAGTGTTTGGAATTTTCGATTAATTAATTAAAAGTTTTAAAGTGTAAATGTGCTAGATAAAGAGAAAGAGCGTTACATATATGCAAACTAATTTGTAACGTAGGCAATCGAAGAAAATTTGTTTGATTTATTAAATTTTGTTTTTTTTAGTTAGTTATGTTGAAAGAATAGAGGAAAGTAGGATTTTAAGAAAAATTCTAAATTGATGATCTTTGAACCAAAGACTCAAAAACACATGATTTGAGGATATAACCAAAGATTTAACCATCATGAAAATAAAGAACAAGAAATTTAAAACCAAGAATAAAAAGCTTGTAATGATATTATTCATCAAGCTTAGGGTCAATTCAAGATGTAACGTATGAAAGAAAAAATTAAATTGTTCTATATATTATGTTTATCTAGGTTTGCGTATCAAAATTTATAAATGTTGTTGTGTAATATGCTGTGCCTTCAAATATATTTGAGGTATTCTAAAGGTTTAAAAAATAAGATATAATTTCACGTAATGAGTTGCATCAAAAGTTATTTCTTTAAATATTGGTGATAATTTTGTGTTCTAATATACAATTTTGTAATTCTAATATTCAAATTTCCAAAAATTTTTTGTTTGATTAGAGTTTTATCAACAATATTAATTTCCTTGTTTATTTATTTATTATTATTTTAAGTTACTTTTGCAGCACAGTTTATCCTTTAAAAACAGTTTTTCCTTAAATATCAAAAAACAAACTGCACAATTTTAAAGCAACATAACTGCATATTTTATGAAGTTCTATTGTTTTAAAATGTTTCACAACAATCATGCATTAGCCACAGATATCCCTTTTTTCAGATATTTTCAATTTTTATGTTGGAAAAGTTTCATTACAAATTTTATCTACCATAAATCCCAACGTCAATTTAAAAAGATATAGTCACAAGCCTTATTATTTTTACTTGGCCTAATGAGTGAATATTATATTTAGTAAAAGCATAATATAATTTGAATATCCAAGCTAGTCATAATTTGCTTTAAAAGTTTGAATAGGTGTTTTTTAATTTTTATAAGCAGATTTCAAAAATTTTATTTCGGCTTTTTAACATTTTGCATTAGACTTTTGTTACAGTTGGCTGAGAATTCCTTTAATTAATAACTATCGTCAATAATGCGCCAAATGTGACAACCCTGCGTGTATTCAGTACCTGAATTATTGTAAATATCGCCTATGACGTGCCAATAATTACTTCCTAACTCTTCTAGATCTAATTGGTATTGTGAGAAAATGTGAAGGCTATTTAAACCTTACAGCCCCACACACTGAATTCGTGATGTCACAATCTGCACGCGGGATCGGCTATTATATCACCCCGCAGTGTCGATATCAGTTCCATCAACAAATAGCCTTGATATAAGCATTGTTTAAGAACAGTTTTTCCCCTATGGAGGAGTTTAAATAACACCATTTAGGGATGATTATTTGATCGCCGCAACTTTATACTAGATCCGCTCTGGTAAAACAACTTCAGTCACAATTATTTTAGATGTTGAAACAGAATTTTTTGTTAAAAGAATGACTTTTTGTAGCTTATATGCATAATATGCTAGAATAGTTTTATTAATTTAAATATTGTTCGTAGATAAATGCAACAGGTTTTTAATCAATTTAAATGTGCCTAAATAGTAACCTATAAATATTAAAAATCTCATGTTCTTTAAAAAAATTAACTAAAATGTAATTTTAAGGCTTTTATTTTTTAATGAAGAACAATGTAGCTATTAAAATTTTAGATGTATAAACTTAAAAGGCCTTATCTTATTTAAAAACATATAATCTTAAGCTATTTATTTCTTAAGACGTTGATAATCTTTTACATAAAACAATAATACTTTATCGAAATTGACATCTGTAAAAGATTGTCTCATATTTAAAAGTGAATTATAATGCAGAAACTCCAATTTTACTTAAGTAAGGATTTCTTGAAAAACTTAAATTAAAAGTTTTGCAATTGAATTTTCGACATTATCTTTTCAAATGAAATCACTAAGTGTATTTTGCAGACTTTTCCTTCTTGTGAACGACACAAGTTTACTAAATAAATTAGTTGAAAAAAATGTGAATCATCAAATAGAGTATTACTCTTAAGCATCCAGCACTTTTTCACATAATATAGACTTTAAAAAATCTCTGAAAAAGTCAACAAATTAACAGCAAAATTGTCTATAATAGTACGAATATTGAAAGAATTGAGGTTTTTCTTATTTAAAATAGAGTCCTTTTAGGAAACTTAGTAATAAAATAATAATTTTGCTTTGAAGTGTTATTTTTATAATTATAACCTAACACCCCAGATTTGTTAATCATATGGGCACAAATTTCCTTTATTTATATATTTTAATTGTTATTTTTACATAATTACACCGTTAATAATTAATTAATCATATTGTTCATAATCAAACTTAAAGCAATTTTAAAATATTTTATTTATTTATTTTATCTAAATGAACAATATAATATTTTCTAAAATAGAACTGTCAGTTATGATGGAATCAGTTAATGTTGGAATAAAAGAAAATCTTGTTAATTCACTACCTACTATTAAATAAAAGCATTTGTATTTTGCAAAAAAAAAAAAAAAAAAAATACAATAAATTTTGGAAAAAAAATTTTAAATAAAAAATAAATTTAATATAATTTTAAAAATCTTTAACATAAATAAAGAATTTTAATGTTAAATATTTTTAAAATTACTTTTAAAGTTAAACAATTTTTTGCCTAAGAATCTATATCTTGAAAATAATTATAAAAATATTAAAATTTGAGAGAATGAAAAATAGTATTGAGAGCTTACGAGATTACTTATTTTTTAAAGTGAAATTTCGCTAAAAATAGCTTAATTAAGCAATAGAAATAAGAAAAAAAAGAAGACTTAATTTTGTGTTCTGGCATTGAACAGAAAGCACTAGTGTTTCATGTGTAATATTATGCTGGAAGTATTAAAAATAGAGTTTTAAAAAAGTATAAGGAAAAGAATATTTTCGTATACATTCATATACATTAAAAATTTTTCGACATATAATAAGCAAAATATATTTCTAACAATAAAATATAATTTAAAAGAAACGAGTGAATAAAAACATCAAATCCGATGGTTGGGAAAAATACAAAAAATTAATCCTTATCACGATCTCAAATAAAAAATTTTTTTCTTTAAGAGAATTCTTAAAATTGGTTCTATTTTTATTATATATTGGTTATATTAAAAAAATTATTCACAGAAAATATGTCTCAAGTTTGTTGTTGGTTATTTTTATAAATTATTAACAAACATTTTCTCTAAAGATTAATGTTATGCTGAGTTTTATGAAAGTGAACCCCTAGATTTAAGGGTTGTAAAATTTTCATATCTTATTTTCAAACCCATCTAGGATAATTATGTATTTCATTTTCATTTATGTGTGTAGTATTTCCTTTAAATACCACCGTTTTTCTATTCTTTTCCATAAAAAATATTTCTACTAAATATTATGTGTGGTTTTCTAAAAACCAATTATCATTTCATTAATACACCAGTTTTTACTTTTCTCTTATGAATGCTATTGAATTACCGATAATTCTTTCCTTTAAATAAATTTTTTATTTAAATCTCTTTTGCGGTTTTGCAGCGTTACCTATACTGTTTTTTCTCACACTCATCACTTCATTATGCACAACAAAAGAATACGTCTCTTAGCAAATACTAAATTCAGTTTTAGTTTATAGTTTTTTTATAGTATAGGTTTTTCTTTATATAAAAATATATTGAAGTAAATGATTACCCTTATTTATCATATTACTTTTAAGAGAATAAAGTTGAGGACACAACCTAGCCCAAGTGATTACCGATATGATGTCAGAACTTATGTACAAATAAAGTCATGTAAATTTATACTTGAAGACGCGATTATATGAAGTTGATTTTGAAATCAAAATTTTGAGACAGCTTCAAATGCGTGATAATCTACTTTGTTAATTGATTGTGATGTTTGATTGTTTTGGTATGTTACAACTGTTTTTTATTAAACCACAAAGAGTAAGTTAAAAATGAAATACACTATAACTAAAGCAAATTTCATAAAATCGTGCATAATATTTTTCTAAGAAATCACTAATAATTAAGTCTTTAATATATAAATTAGATACAACATGAAAAACAATAAAACTAATAAGACAAATTTTGAAAATCCCTGACAAGAATAAAACAATGCACATACAAGGAATAGAAGGAAAGCATAGGGACCACGTTTTCATTAGGAGAAAGATGGTCATCTATGTAAATTAAACTCTCTTTTCTGACATGCACGAAGGACAAATCTCTAAAGATCTTCAAGCAATTCACGCGAAGATGATTTACATTAAGAGGAAGAAGCATAAAGATATTTATATTAAAAATCAAAGTAATATATATACCTTTACTTTTTTTTTTGCACTTGTCACACGACGAAAACCAACAACAACAACCTAATATATATATATATATATATATATATATATATATATATATATATATATATATATATATATATATATATATATATATATATATATATATATATATATATATGTATATATATATATATATATATGCAAAGGAAAGTAAACAAACCACTGTAGAAGGAACTACAGATTTAGTTTCGAAATATTGATACCAGCAAATCAGGATCTATTTGAATATTGGAATAAAGATAAATTTGCCAAAAGTACATTTAAAATTGGGACAAAGATATAGTTTCCAAGAGTAATTTGAAAAATTACTAGTTAAATTCCAAAAAAATAAAGTAGTTAAGAAACATGCAGTAAATTTAAAATTAAATTGTGTTTAAAGAGATTTAAGATTAAATTATGCTTAAAAAGATTTAAAGTGATTTATTATTCTTCATGTTGTACCTAATTTATACGGACTTATCTCTCTTTAATTGCTTTTGTACTGGTTAGATTTTCTGTAATATATATTATTTGGTTCTTTGATTTAAAGTGCTGTTTTTTACATACTATATTTATTGCTTTAAAATGTATTTACTGTTTTATATACTTATAAATATATATACATATATACACACACATGTATTTGCTAGAAAGAATGGAAGTAAAATTGATCTTACAATGGAAAAAAAATGGTTTCGCTTTTTTAGAAAGTTACCACTATAGAAAAAGAAAAGCTAATGTCACTATAAATATCGTTTTAACGAATTTAATTTTTGGAAAGAGTTTAAGTAAAGAGCAAATGACTTTCTGTAATTGACTCCGTGATTAAGTCACCAGTTGACAGAATAAATCACATTTAATTAGTAAATGCTGTAGGTCCAAACGAAAATTTCCTTCATTTAGTTGCCATTTTTTTCTTACATATATATCTCTGACAGAGTTCCAACGTGGACAACTTATTTCCACCGACGTTTGGGGAATTTAATGAATTATTTTCAACTTCGCCTTCCACTTCTACCAACATTCCTCCTCTCGCCTAATTGACACAGGGACACACTTCATTTTTTTTCATTGTTTCTTTTTCTTTTTTCCCTGTTTTTGTCACTCCCCCGTAATCTACGGTTACTATGCGAGGGTGGTCCATCGTTAAAAAATTCTCTCGTCATGTTGATATCTGTTTCTGAGGAGAAAGAAAAACTGAAACGAAGAGAGGATGAGAAAAAAAATACAGTCAGGGGGGGGGAGAAAACAGGAGGGAAAATTTTGGACAGAATATCTGTCACAAGGACGAGAAATTATTGGTGACCCTGTTAAACCCCCGGATTCCTCTCAAATGGAGCATAAACGTGTCAGCTGGGAAAGTAAATGTTGAGGAATATAAATATGCTTTTTTCTTTTTATTCCCGATGATAGTTAAGCGACCAAAAAGAATGTGAAATAGGTGTTTTCCCTGCTGTTTACATAAGGGAGAATAGTGTCTTTCTGGAAGACGTACTCTTCGCTAATGATTATTAGAGAGACCAAGTTACATGCACTGTTTATGAGAGTTTAGCGTCACAAGCTCTAGGTAAAACTTGAGTGAAATATCAATCTAACTTATTAAAAAGATGGAAGTGTGAAATATTTATTGGAAAGAGGAAGAAACATTTTCGAGTATCATCAAATCAAGGCAATTTTGGCGTTTTGAAGAGGAAAATAAATAATATTTGAGATGTCCAAAATGATCTATATTGAATCTCAAAACAATCTAAGTTTGTGCTGAATTACAATAAATTCTCTTTCAAAAAAGGGAAATATTTAAAATAAGATTGTTATCCGCTTAATTCTATAAGCAGCGTTTTTAAATAACAAAAGAGGGAATCTTGAATTTTTCAAAAAATCCGAATCATGATTATAATATAAAAATAATAATCATATATAAATAATAAGAATTTTGTGTAAACCAATATTCTTAAAACTTTTAATATAATTATTATAAAGATATTAATACAATATTTAATAAATATTAAAAGTTCTGAATTGAAATAGAGTTTAAATAGCGGGTTCAGCTATACATGAATAAACAAATAGCAAGACACAATTTTTAAAAATAATTATTCACAATTCACAAAAAATACCCAAAATTAATTAATATAACAGAAGGGAGCAGAAATATTGATTAGCATAATATTATATACACAATTATCTAAAAATATATAAAAGCATTAATATTCTAAATATTAATAATCTCAGAATTATTTTAAAAAATATTAATTTACTTAACAGTGAAAGTATAAAAATATGACAAATATATATATATATATATATATATATATATATATATATATATATATATATATATATATATATATATATATATATATATATATATATATATATATATATATATATATATATATATATATATATATATATATATATATATATATATATATATAGTACCTGTTTTTAGCCGTTTGATCTGCTCTTTGTTCATTTATAACGCATATATAAAAAGTACACAGTTCTGGTTACAAAGTAAGTTATCGTTTCCAACAAATGTTCTTTATAAAGTTCAAAAGAGCTTTTTCTTACAATAAATACACAAAATAATCTAAATCATAAACTTGAAAACAAATTAATATCATGTCTTGAAAATAAATTCGTAAACTCTTTATTTTGTATTTATTAATTGTTTTACTCAGAAAAAAAATTATCAAAAATTAAATACCGGGATTTTTTTGTTTTCTTCCGACTTTTTAACTTTTGGACATTTTTAAAATTTTCAAAAAAATGAAATATCAAAGATATGATAGATTTAATATTTTGAGCAGTAAAATTTTGAGTCTAAAAATTTGTTTTTACCTATAATTATTTTTCTCGTAAAAATATAAACTGAATACGAATTTATTTTTTGTAAGATATTAGGAAATATACATGAAATTCCTTATTAGTTGAAATATTTCAAAAGGAAGTTTTTAAAATTTATTTTAAATTTCTATAAAATGGGATTAATTTCTATAAATTATTTTTCTGTAATAATTTATAGAAAAAATTATATATATATATTATATATATTTATAGAATATTATGTATATTTATAGAAAAAATTATTATATATATATATTATATATATACTATAATAATATATAATTAATTATATATTATTATAGTATATTTATTTCATTTAAAATTTCTGTAAAATGGGATTAAATTTCTATAAATTATTTTTCTGTTTATTGACTAAATATTAAACACATTTGTCATTTGCTTCAAAATTTTAGCTAAACCATTTTTTTAGATGTTAATGTGTACATATTTTTACAGATATATGAAAAGTGATACTTAAACTGATTAACAGTTAAAATTTAGATTTAATTAACTTTGTTATAATTAATCATAAATATGCATACAAAAGTATTATGAGAATTTCTGAAAATATAACTCAGTTTTTAAATTTATTAAATATTGTTTCCAATTTATATAAATTTATGTAAATTTGTAGTCTTCAAATACTGTAATTAGCAATATTTGAATTATGATGACCTTGGATATTAACGCTTTTATATAATAATTATTAATTTATAAATTTTAAATTATGAGTGTACGATAATGAGATATATTTAAATGACAATAAAAGTTTTACAAGAACATCAGAATAAAGATTAAATTGAAAAAATTACATCATCTATTTATAGCAATTTTTCCTCTGATTATTATATCAATTTAATAAACTACTATATAATTTTTATGTTATTTAATTTAAATTTATTATTATAAATGTAAAAAAAAATATCATTTTTTCCAAAAAGTAGTTTAAATTGACTAACTTCAAGTATTCCTTTTTACAGACATTTGCTTTTCAATTAGAATTTGGTGTCCTGAAATTAATTTTCAAAATAGATTCATTTTAATTATTAATTTGCCCTTTCCTTTAAAGAACATTATACTCCACCAAAGGAGTAAATCTCTTTGCAAGTGATAAATTAAATTAAAAAAAGATAAAAGCATTATTTGTGTTTAAAAAAGTGTATAAAATTTTTATCTCAGTTTAGCTTCCTACTAAAATAGATTTAATGACTTTACGCTAGATAAGTGAACAATCTTTTACCCTCTGTTTTTATTTAGCATCAATTTTGTTAAAAATTCATTAAAAATATCCAAAAATTAGTAATTTTCTTTTTTACTGTTTTTTTTTTTAATGCTTTTCCTTCAGTACTTTTAAAAAATCAAACTTTCAAATTTTAAGTAGGACTTCAAAATAGCATTAATTTCTTTCCCCTAGGAAATCTCATACCATTTCTGCCATCCTGACAATGCGAATGATCCACTTTGCTTTCAAGTTATTCCTATTTTTCAAACTGAATGACATTATTATTTTTTTCCCTCTGTCATTCTGAGAAGGCAGATATCAGGATATTTGAAAGGGGAGACAGATATCTCACTTTTTCTTCATTCATATCATCGATACATATTTATCGAAGCCATCTGCAATAAGAGTCCTTCCCACCCCAAAGTCAAGAGGCCATAGAAACTGCCAATATCCCCTATCATAGCCGTGGCCAGGTCTGAATCCATTTCTATGGGCAAAAACTGACGAAAAGGATCTGTGAGGGGGGGACAAGAAGGACGCACGTCACCTCAGATGGGAAAGTATCTGAAGTGGAGGGGTGAAAGCGATGCAGCCCCACGGCCTTTATACAACCACCACGGCGGAAGAGGGGGTTATCAGGAACAGAAAAACCACTTCAGCGATTGAAGCTCATGTTTGTATAAATCGACGGTGGCTTTTGCGGCCTCTTAATCCCATATAGAGTTATTGGTAGTCGTGGTGGAGTAGAGAAATGGGGGGTGGGGTGCCTCTGTGTGCGAGAGGCCTATTCAAGAATGGCTTGTCGAATTGCCCGTGTGCCTGTTCACGCCTCTGTTGAAGACATGTTTTCGAAAAATTTTGTGTCCCATCGTAAAGCGACGGAGTCGACTGATTTTCCCAGTGGAGTAGAATTTTATTATTTCTGATTTAAATCGGCCAATTCAGCAGTTCAATTGGGAAGGAGGTTCCAGCTGCCCACTTGACCGGAAAAGCGTCCATCTGACCTCCTGTAGTTGCCCTTTATGGTTATTTGTTTTATTGTGAAATACATATTTACACAGAAAGAGACTTGGCATTACTTGTTCTGTAAATAGAAAGAAAATCACACTCAGACTTTATGTCTAAACTTTTTTATTAAATTAATGAAAATAAATTAATTTGATTTTTTTCATATATCAGATAAATAGATTTCTTGTTTAAATGCATATGTAATCAAGAAGTTTTTTTTTTGTTTAATAATCATCATATAATTTAAATAAAAGTATTTACTTAATTAATATATTTTCCTACAGTTATACATTAATAATTTTTTGATCATAGTAATTATTATAACGATATATTTATAGTTCATATAGATTAATTAACTAATGATGGAACTATTAGTTTTACATAAAATATTAAGTATGAAGTACTACCAAAATTTCCATTTGTTACGGTAATGCATCAGTAGAGCTCATCTTCTAGTTTTGAAATTTTCTTTAAAATTAGAAATATAATTAAAAAAGCGCTAAAAATTTAAATGTTGCTTAATTTATTGGAGTTCAAATTTTTATATTAACATGAAATTGATCAACATATAAATAACATCTTTTATTAAGATTTCTCCTTTTTTTTCATCTTTCACTAATATATATATATATATATAATTAAGCTAATTTTTATAATAATTTTTACAATAAGATATAAGCTAATTTTTATAATCTTTAACAAACACGGCTAAACATCAAAAGCTTACTATTCTACGTTAAGAAAATCCCAGAACTTTTTATATGCATCAAATAGACAAATCATATCAGACATATATGATATCAGACATTTTTTAACAATGACATTGTCAAAATCTTAATTATTTATGCATCATATGTAAATTCCTAAATTCCCCATAAAAATTCATTAAATAGGAAAAAAAAACATCTACAGAATATTAACTAAAAAAATAGTTTAAGTGTGAAGGAATAAAGCTCGGAATTTGAATGCACAATTTACAAATATGAAATACTTGTATGAGTTAAACAGTTATATATATTTCTGTTATATATATTTAATTATAAACAAAAAAATTTATACTTATAGTCATGTCTCCTAATTTATGTCATTTTCCACATTTAAAGGGTTAAAGCTAAACTAATAAGATTTGTCTCAAATTCTGAAGATTATTAATAATATTATAACAAAACTAATATAAAGTAGCAATTATATTTTCCTCACAAAGCCACATTTATGTAGCCCTAGATGCAATTTTCCCTTTAATTCTTCCACAACGAATTTTATCATCGTGTGACTGTAAACAAATTAAATAAATATCCTAGAATATGCAATAATGAGAATATTATCGATATGATTGAACTCGGTTGAGGCTTAGTGGAATGAATTTTATCATCGTGACTGTAAACAAATTAAATAAAAATCCTAGAGTATGCAATAATAAGAATATTATCGATATGATTGGGCTCAGTTGAGCCTTAGTGGGCCTCATCTTAAAAAAGAAATCTTTTATTTTAATCCAGAGCCTTAGCGGGAAAATTTATTAGGCTTATGTTATATTACTTTGAAATAAATGATCCATTCACATTTTCATTCTGGGTGAGCTTACTTTTTGACAAGAATTAGTGAAACGTAGCTGAACACTTCAGAAAATCAGCTAACCTTAGATAGTTGACAGTTCGGATCTGGTGCAGGGTGGTCTGGAAACATACCTACAGCATGATTTAAAGATGGTTGAGATATGCCTATTCGGACAGGATTGGTCTCCACTTTCTTCTTACCCCCAGCAGTCCACTGTTCGAAATGGTGCTTTTGGGGAAATTAGGTATTATTCTTTACGTCTGAAAATTTTATATTTTTCTTACATTGTTCGGTACATATTTCATTCTAGGTAATTGTACTTGTATTGTCCGTTATAAACTTAACTGATTTTTGTAGAACATTACATTCGTAGTCAAGTATGCATTATAAGCATTTCATAACCATGATAGGATATTTTAACAGTATTTATTTTTAGAAAAATTAATATGAAATAGGATTATTAATAATTTTTGAAGAAAATAACTATCAATAATTTGAAAGGGATCATGATATATTTTATGTCTTATTTTATTTATTTTGTTTTTAATTTATTTTTCATTGTTTTGTTGCTTTTTTTATGATTTTATTGATGATGAGTTCGATATTTGAATTTAACATAGAGTCTGTTTTCATCTTAAATTTAATTTATTCACTAAAGATATAGGTCATAATTATAGTAGAAAATACTTGATAATAACGTAAGAATATCGAAGTATGTCATTTACACTCAATAATGTCTCGTTTTGTTAATCAAAAGTTTTGTCCTTGCATAAAAGTTGCACTGTCATTGATTGTTGGTTTTGCCAAATGAAACTTATCAATGATTTGCCCTTTTTTGGACATATTTATTTTGATCGAGACTTACAATTAAAGAAGAATTTGAAACATTATAAACATCATGCCAAACATAACTTAAAACTACAATTTTTGAACTCAATGGAAAAATTTGATTATTCAATTACCAACTGAGCGCTTTGCACAAATTAAATCAGATCGGAAACTACAGTTCTTATATAGTGACAACGTTATCATTCATAGAAATATCTTATAGTATTTATACAGATTCAAAATAATACTACAAAAGTCCTTATTAATAAGTCATTAAAGTCATTTTCATTAGCTGTTAGTTGTAAATAAAGACGTCTCTTATGCAGTAATATTTAAAAAGTAATACAACTTAATTGGATGTTAGTTACTTTACGCTTACAATGTATTGTAAAAAGTAAAATGGAAAAAGTAATACAACTTAATTGGATGTTACTTAAGCAGTATTATTTTGTAAGATAATTTTGAGTGCTTAGTTATTTTCGTGAACGAAAGTGAAATATTTGAAGAATGTACTGAGATGGGATAAGGGATTAAATTTAGTAGTACATGATTTAATCATAGTAGTACATGATTTATTGTGGTTTTTAATTTGTGACGATTTCGTTATGAACTTCAATATTATTCTTTGGAAACAATGACTTAAATTGTAATTGTAGTTGACACACTTGAAGAAATAAAATATATTTTCTTCTGTCAAAAAATTCGATGTAAATATGACTTGATTCAAGTAATTGTTTCAACTGAATTTCAAAATGTTTTACGTTTCCTTCCATTAAAATACTTTTATGGAAGAAAACATCACATCTACAGCTGTCTTTATACAACTAACGAATTCCTTAAAAAATTTACTTTCTCAAACCATTCATAAATCTTTTATCAATAGCTGAAATAACTTCAAATTTACTCACCATAGTTTTTAAAATAACTAAGTATAAATTTTTCACCTTAACGGCGATAATCATTACAATCTGGCTGCTGATTCCTGTCATAGAAAAGGTCAAGAGTCTTTTCTCTATTCCCGTATTTAAAGTTGATTGTTATTCCATTCGTTTCAATGGGGTCCGACGTGTCTTTTCCCCGCCTGTCAAACTTCATCGACTAAAGAGATATACAGGGATCGTTTCGGCTAGAGGGGGATTTCGGGGGTTGGAAACTATTGTTGTAAGCACAACATTTCCCCCACAATTGTTAGTCGTGATATGGGTGAATTAGGACGCGGTTTTCGACAGGGATTTTGTGGGCACCCCACTTCGCGCCTCGTCGCCATCACCCAATGCACAAATTACACTATTTTGAAGGCAATGAACGATTCATATCGAATCAGTTAGCGTCGCTACTTCCTCTCATATTTTAAGAGAAATCGAACAAAAAAATTTTTTGTTATATCATCATTTTCATATTAGAGATATTATAAGTAAAAATAAGTTAGAGTTACATATAAGTAAAAATTTGAAAAATTCAATTTAAAGATAAAGTAATCATCAGTGTCTATATTTTGAATTGCCATGGAAACAAGATTTTTTGTATTAATTTGAAACCGTTTGTTGATAAATAACATCTACAAAATAATAAATGTGAGGCATTTATCTATTTAATTATTAGCCTTTAGGGAATAATTAATTTAAATGAATTGAAATCACATCTTATTTGTTTTAAAGTAGATATTGACAAACTGTATTATTGATATGAAACTATTATAATTTCTTCCAAGTTCTATCTTCTGTAATGACATCTGACGGGATTTATAGATAATGAATTTAAGATAGGTAGGAAATCGGATTGTTTTTAAAACTTATTTGATTTATGTTAAATAGAAATGACGAATTCCTTTCTTCTTGAAGATATCAAACTTCTATCGATCGGACAGGAGTTATTTTATCACTACTGTATTTTACCTCTAATACAATCACTGAAGTCCTATGAAACTAAGCAAATGTAGCTCACTTATTGCAATTTTTTTAATTGAAGTTTTAATCCCTACTTAAGAATTGTTCCTCAGATCAATTATATATATATATATATATATATATATATATATATATATATATATATATATATATATATATATATATTATTCCATATTTGTATGGAGTTTTTCCAGTCATTCTCACGCTATGCAATTTATAAAAGATAGCGTTAATATATAAATATAAGAGATTATAAATTAATCAGACAATATATTTTCATATAAAGCTGTTAATGCATAAATGCTTATAAGTTATTTTAAACAATTGGTATCAATTATTCTGTTTTTATATAGAAATAATAACATATATATATATATATATATATATATATATATATATATATATATATATATATATATATATATATATATATATATATATATATATATGTTATTATTTCTATATAAAAGAGGATAGAATGGCCTTTAAATATTACATGTTTTATTGATACTGAGTATGACATAGAAAATAATCATTAGTATTATGGACAATTAATAAAAGTAATATGTATTGAAAATAAATTATAATATTTGAATTTGAAATTTTAAGTTCACTTTTCTTTTTGCATCCAAAAACATTTTAAACAATAATTGATTTAAAGAGATAAATTCTATAAATTCATTACACTATCTCTTTATTACTCTACGGAGCTCATACATTTGAAACCATTAATTTTTCTTCTAAAACCAAAAGATGAAAGGCAGATAAATGGAAAAGTATTATTCATTTGTCATGTTTAGACCTGCAGCGCCATCTATGCACTCTTTATCGCACTATTCTTCCACTTTAAAAGGGAACGTAAATTGCCCATCTTTTCTCCAGCAATTCACGTCGTCTAGAATCCCGAGGGATGAATGGTGATTTGTCGGCGGTGGTTCCGCACCGTTAGCGCTTCGTTAGCTTCTTATTAGCCCTTATGATTGAACGGGAACCCCCAACTCTCGGGAGTTGATGCCATGTGCACCGGATTAGTGCACAGGAGGATAGAAATGGTTGTAGAATTGCCTGCGGGGTGGTCCTTTTCATTAGGCTTATTTTATCGTTTGAGCAGTAAAATCCCACATCGCCCTGTCCAGATTTCCGCAGACTCACGTCTTAATTAGGAGAAAATTTAATAACTTCGCTGCCGCGTAATTAGAGGCCGAATCAAACGTGGAAAATTATGGCAAGCTTTAATTGGATAGCTTTCGTAGAAATTAAGTGTTCAAATCTTTTGTATCTAGTTTTGAAATTGGTTGTTATAAGGCTTAGGTATTGAATTTAAAACTTATTGAACATTTCTCACTTTTACACTTAAATGTGACTCACATGTTTTATAACTATTTGCGCTTTGTTTGACACTTTAATGAAAGAGAAAGATATTTCCAATCAAAATTTTATGGTTTGTGTTTATTAATTTAAATTATCGTATTCATCAATAACTGAATGTAATTATTGATGATTATATTCATCAACGATCATATGTTAGAAAAAATAATTTTTGGGACTTTATTTTTTGATGTGAATAACGTTTAGTAAAAGTGATTAAGATAATAATATTATATTTCAATAAAATTTCTTAAATTGTGCGTTTATTGGTATAGTAAATTAAACTTTATATACAGTTGGAGTAGAAGTTTTATTAAAAAATATAGGATGCTCTCCATGGAAAAGAATTTAAATTACATTAATCCATATGCATACCAAAACACCAGTATGTTTATGCAGATTTTATTGAATTCTGTTTTAAGAATATGTTGCATTTAGATTTTACTCTAAATACTGTGTGTGAATTTTTAAAATAGATTAAAGTACCCTCAACAAGTATCTAGTATAAAAATAGCGTGAATTTAAAATTTTTAATTCTAAAACTATTTTTTTCTATTAATTTTGTTATTTGTGATTAACATAAAATTAAATTCACTAAATGGCAAATTTATGCAATTTATAATACTAAATGTAATTAATACATTAATGTTGCACTAGAGCTGAACAAAAAGATGTTCAAAATTAAAATTAGAACAAAGTATGCACAATGTGCATATTTTTAAAATTATGTAAATGAAAATTTACGATTTGATAAAAAAAATTGAACAAAATGAAACTGCGAGACTCTAAACTGCATAATGATATAATGCAAAGAAAGAAGCAAGCGAACCGTTTGTTACTTTGAATTTGAAGCTAATGAGTGCATTTTGAATACTTGATAAAAAGCTCTTAGAATACTTGCCATGTCTGTCTATATACTGTGTTGCTTTAAAGATAAAACTGCAGTAAGACCCAAAAAGAATAAAGCAACGGAAAAGATTATGTTTATAGTAGCAATTACTTATATACTTATTTGCATACGAAAGAAAAGTTAAAATTTATTTTTAGTTATTTCAGTTTTTTACTTTTTTCGAGATATTTTAAAAAACAAATTGTAATGTGTTGATGTATATCTCTTATATTTTGTTAATTTCATTTTTCAAATAGTAATAAAAAACTTCAAAAATAACATTAATCCGTATTTTGTAATAATATTAAATGTAGACTTCAGAAAATTTATTATTATAAAGTTTTTAAAATTAATGATATATATAAAAACTGTTAAATTTTTATTATTAATTTTGGACCCAATTTTATTAACTTTTGGTTGTATTTAATATTTATTTATTTATTTTTTAAAAGAACGATAATTTCGCCAACTGAAATAACTCATTTACAGTCTTATATATTATTCTGTAAAGAATTAATGCGTTTTTTGAGGTTTGGTTAAATAAAAGACTTAAATCGATTTATTTATTTAGTTTTCATTTCATAAAATTTATATAAGTCTTAAAAACCGATTACAAAATTACGTTTTTAATTTTAAGAATGATTTAACTAATTTTAAAATTAAGAATTATTTTCTTGGTTACCTTTTCTTCGGAAAGTAAATATATAATCATCATTTATTATATTCTTAAATATCTATTTTAACCTTACATTTTCCTTAAAAAATGGAAAAGAAAAATGCTTTTTTAATGATATTTATATCATCCACAATCTCCTCCTCACCCTCTTCGATTCCTATTCACCAGGAGAAATATCCGGAATGTTTGATATTCAGAACTACAATTCCCACTTCAGTCTCAATCCTCGAATGATAAGGGGATTTTCAACAGTTTCAACTGTTACACAGCTTTGAACAAAGAGGAAAGCCTGATCATAGCATATGGGCCATTCACGGCCCTACCGACGGAGCGGGATTCAAAGCCCAGCTTTTTACAATGCCTCTTCAACAAATATTATCTCGATTCTCCATTGGCTGCATGGATTAATCTTTGGAGCTATTTTTTGTGTGCCTTTTTATCGACCCTGTTTTGTCCTCATACAACCGGACTTGATTCGATGAAAAATAAATTGGATGCCCATTGACGGTGTTTACCTCCCTCCCTCTTGTCGGGGGAGTGGGAAAAAGGACTTATCCTCTCATTCCGCAGTGAATTGTATCATGAGGCGGTTGATGTGATCAGGAGGCTTATTATAGTTACTTTTCACGCCAATAGAATTGTCGCAGAATGAGTGACGTCACGGTATTGTTAATGCTATCCCTTGATAGGTCGGGAAACAGGAATGCATTAAACATCTGTTAATTCAATTTTATGAAGTTGTTTAAGGGAGTTGTTACGTTAATAACGCTCTATGCGAAATGGAATTTTGTTCATGAAAATACAGAATCTGTATTACTTGTCAAACAAAAGCTTATGGATTCATTAGTTAACACATAAATAGTATTAAATAAGAAGGAATTTAGAGTAAGATATAAAGATGATAATAAAAAGAAAATTTCACGAACGGTACAAATAAATTCTGTGCAATTACTCAAATAGCATCCTCAGTGTATTTTTAAATGAATAATATAAATTGAAAAAAATCCAGACAAGACAAAAAGTAATATTTATTCACAATTTCATCACTTAATTATATATGTATATATTTAACCTAATATATATTGCCTTTAGTCCCATATGACTTGCCTTTTTCACCTTTTCTTTTTTTCTTTTTGCATTTGTCACACGACGAAAACCAACAAACAACAACCTAATATATATATATATGTGTGTGTGTGTGTGTGTGTGTGTGTGTGTGTGTGTGTGTGTGTGTGTGTGTGTGTGTGTGTGTGTGCGTGTGGTAAAATATTTTTCTCAAATACAGTGTTGTCGTATATGAGATATATTATTAAATGAGAAACAAATGATAGCTATTTTATAACCTTTACATAGTAGTTTTTGCTGAAAACTCGTAATAATGATCAATTTTATAATACATTTTCACGTTACTCTTATTAAATGTATATTTATAATTAATATTTATTTCCGCGTACATGTTGTGAAATTGAAGTATGTCTTAAAAATAAAAGTTCTATTGTTTTATTATTAAAATTATATATAAAATTCTTTGAATATAACAAAAGCAGGTACTCGTAGAAAGTTACATTTTAAATATTAATTTAGTCACTGAATTTGAGAAAATTTTTTACAGGTGTACCTGTAAAACTTCTTTCTTAATAAGTATTTCTTTTAAATGTTATTCTCATATGCCTCTAAGTAAAAATAACTATATTTAAAGAAAAAATAAAATCATTTGCTTTTATTTTCCTAAAAGATTTTGAGGATCATTTTGTTTATGGCATAAAATTAAATGTAATTCTAAAAAATTTTTGAAGCACGTAATATCTGCTGAAGGAAAGACATCATATTCATTAGGTTGGACAAAATGATTGGAATTGATCGTTTGTTAAGAATGAACTTCAAAACTCTATTGAAGATTTTATCTCAAACGTTATAGCAGTAAAATTAGGAGAATTTCAAAAATATAGCTATGAAATACTACATGATTGGCTACGGTTACATTTGATTTTGCAAATTAATTTATCTTCTTTAAAGTTTCAAAATTTTAATTATTCCAATTTAAATATATTTTTCTAACATTCTACTTAAAAATGAATATAATTTTATAAATTATCACAAAATTAATCCATAAGTCATAAAAATCAGGAATTTTATTTATAAAATTCATTTTCTGACATAAAAATGTACACTTCAGTGTATCATTTAAAAATTATCCTTATGATATATATCCTTTAAAAATTTTTAATGTTCAAATTTATAGATGTGATTATATTTCAAAATCTAGGTGAATGATAATCTCTAAATCACAGATCATTCGTTTCGCTTTTGCACAACTTTTAGATACCTGTCCATAATGAAACTAGTTTAAAAAATTGCGTTTTTTAATGTTTAATAGAGTTTTTACTTAAAATTTAAATCGGTTATATTATCTATACATCATGAATCGAGCTGCTATAATTTGAATAAGATTTTGTAATTATAATCTGATTATTTAATTTTTAAGAACAAAGTTTTTTAAATAAAAAAGTATAAAAATAAGATATTATTATTTTACTTTTATAAAAAATTGCCCAAAGAAAACAAGATTAGAAGGAAATTTGTTTAAAAGTAAACTTTCAATTCAATTATCTTAATATAAAAATTGACTAGTCTCAAACAACACAATGTTCAATTTCTTCGAAGAAAACGAAATGTTGAAAGCACCATGTGAATCTAAGTCACCCTTTTGTCTCTTTTACTGAGATCTGAAACAGATAAAGATTCTTACATTTTATGGAGCCACAGCAATTCAGTATCATAACATCCACATCCGTTCGTAATGAAGATGTTGTGGTACCTCGTAACTTAAAACTCTGTCCGGTGCAGGCTTCTTGCCAAAAGCTACTTTAAGTGATTTTCTTCCTTTGCGGATATAACGGAAACGAATGGGGTGGACTCTGTCCATCCTTTAATGCATTTCCGTAGTGCTCCTGTTACAAGGGCCATTGGGCTTGAACGGTTTGAATGATAGAGTTCTTCCCCTTCGATGAACTCAATCTCCCCTTTTATCTTCTCAATGTATCATTCTTGGTACAAGAAGCCAAATGGATATCAATGCTGCCTTTGTTTGAATTTGCGTCATGTTAACTTTGCGGTATTAACCTACTACTACTTCAGAATACTCTGAAATGAAGGAAAAGAATTAGAGATGTCAGAAAATATTCATTTTACTTTAGAAATTTGATGTTAATTTTTGAATGAGGGTTATAGTTGATTGGCAAACATATATTATATTCAGATATTATTATCACATTACTTCTTGAGACATAATCGAAAATATGATATCTCAAGAAATAAAACTTTTTCAAGATCATAAATTCAAAGCTTCTGTTATATGACAGTATAGATCTTTGAGATTAACTGTTTTTTTGTAACATGTCGGTCTTTTTGCTCATTTCATTTAAAATGTAAATTATAATTATGCATTATCAATTAAGGTTGGTTTTTTTCTCACGAAAATTATATAAAGTTAACGATTATTGAGGCAAAACTATGTTAGAAATGTTACTTTATAATATAAATAAATACAAAATTAATATAATGTATAATATTTTTGCATATGAATGTTGCACTCTCTAAATTTATAATGTCATTAATTGTGAAAAGCGAAATTCTAAAGTTGTATCAAATACATCTTCAATGGTTACAAAACCGAATTGTTGTTTGAACTGCTTGATTCATATGCATATAAATATCTATATCTATTTATATGTATATATATGGGTGGCTTTAAATTTATTTTTCTCAAAGATTTGCTTTTCATTAAGACAAGTTAAGTACAAAATCGAAAAATAAATAAGCAAAACTTTTGTAATGTGTTCGACAATGCTTTCTCTAAACATATTTTCATTCAAATACATTTAATGGGGTTTTGTGTTTGTTTAATGTTGGCTCTTTTATTTCAGGTTAAAGTTTGGTTTCAAAATCGACGAACAAAGCACAAACGCCAAAAACAGGAAGAAGAACAGAGTAATCGCCAGTCAGATCACAAGTCGACATCTTCGACAGCTTCCAGCGATTCGAAGCACCATCATTCTCACTCGGCAGGAAGTCATGAGTATTCCAACCGACACAGTTGGCAAAATGGTGAAGACATACCATCTTCACCTCTTTCTGACGACGGATCCATGGTTGAAATTGAGAGTGCTCCCGAATCGCCAGAAATGACTGCTCTTGCCACGTGAAATTTTTCAAGCCATTAATTGTGCTCGTTCATCATATCTTTGTAAAAAAGGGACAGAATAGTAAATCTCGAAAGTCTTGGTGTCTGATTGTGAGGGACAGATGATATTAAATCACTGTAGATGTTATAGAAGACAAAGACTGAATCGTTAAATTATCTGTTTCCTAAGTGCTTGTGAAATAAAAGTAAAAGCAAGAACTAAGTTCACTGTATTGATAAAATGAAGCTTATAAACTTTATTTAAATAAAGGAATGGTTGTACCATTAAAATTACGAAATTCGTAAATGTAAATTTTCCTTGTTCAAGAATTTAATTTTCTTAGTTTATGTAAAATATCTAGTAAGACTATTTTTTTTTTCAACTTTTTATCCCAACCCATTGAAAAGACTTGTTTCTGATTCAATAATATTTATTATTTTCATTGTAAAATAGTTATACATAGGCAATGATTCACAATAGTCCACGAGAGTCGAGATTGAAAAAATGTTGCTGAACAATCTTGAATATGATATTCAGCTTTGTAACAATCTAATTGATCAAATTTTTGAAATTTTATGATTGATAAGCTTCATTTCAAGACGGGGAAACTAAAGATTCTGACATTGCTATTTATTTTTATAATAACTAATAGCACTGTTGATCAGCAAGTTATTGTTCAATAATTAATGAAAATTCAATCGCAAACCGAAAATTACATTTCTATTATTTGTGTATTTTCAAGTAAGAAACAATCAACAAACATGATTAATGGAAATTTGTTGCATAAAAAGACTAGAAACAACATTATTAATGCCAACAAGATCTATTTCAAAGATGTTAGGGTCTCTAGATTAATTAAGTAATCAAATGACAATTGAGATCTCAGCATTTATTTTGCAAAGCACTTCAGATTAATTTAAACTCTTTTGCAAATGAAAATAGATAATGTTGTTTGAAATGTCGTACTAAAATGTTTTTCAGATGACTTGTATAGAGCTCAAAGTGACGCCATCCTGTGATTATATCCCGGATGTAGCAGCATTACGTGAATGTTTCACTGTTTTATTTCTAATGTAAGCTATTTTCAACGCCAAATAAATATGTAAATTAAGTTTATTTGTGTTTTATTTTTCAAAAATAAACAATTAAATAAATAAAAATATAAGGAATTATATATAAAAATATAAGAATTATATAAAATATAAGATTTTGTGCAGGGAAAACCACACAATTTATAATTTTCTTCTTAGAATAAACTTGTATATTTTTAGATATCAACTAATGCATATGTGCCTTAAATATATAAGACTTTTCCCTATTCTAAAAATTATTATTGATAAAAATGTAGAAACATGATAATTTAAATAGCATTTAATTTTTCTTAAGAATAAATTTTCCCTCATCTTAATAACAGTATTTACTCTCTTGCTAGATAAATTAATAATTACACTTGTTATTTTTAACCAAAAATTTATTTCTATGTGTTTCACGTTAAGTGCCAATATATATTATGCTTACTTATCACAATTTTTTAAAAGTAATTTATTAGAATTTTACATGAATCATTGTGGGTATAAGATTTTTTTTAAATAGATAAATAATGTAACTTACATCTAAGTCAGAAAACTAAAATTCTTCATTGGACATTTAAGTTATATATTTACTCTAATAACAAATTCATTATAATGGGAAGCTAACGGCTAATACATTTTATTAAACATAAGCGTATTTATTTTTATGAAAGGATAGTTTATATAATTCGTTAAAAAAGGAAATTAAATCATGGCAGTAAAAATTTATTATTTCATTTCGCAAATTGTATATAAATACATACATATATCAGTAGTTTCTCTTTAATTAATAATCAGCTTAATTTTCGAAATGAAATATCAGTTTATATTGAAAAATTAAATTACATATATTATTATAGATTTTATTATTTTCTGACACATATATCTGAAAACTATATGCTGTGATCTCTGATATCTCTCTCTCTCTCTCTGAGATCTGAAGGTATCTCAAAAACTGTAAATTTTTAATGGATTTGCGAAATATAATAAATAATAGCTTAATCTATATAAATAATTTCTAAGCCAATTAGTATATATGAGGAATTCAATAAACTTAACTTTCCCATAATAGACAACCTATTTATATATAAATACAAAAATAATTTTTGCTTAATTAATAAGATGCTTTTTTATGTTTTGAACTAGAATTATAAATTTTTTTTATCATTTTTACAATGATAATTATGACTTTTTAAGAATCCCATTATTTTTATTGCATACAATGACTATATGACTAAATTAATAGTTAATATATAAAATATACTTAAAGCGAATGCAGTTATTTTCTCTTATTTCATTAAATTATCATAATATATTGAATCTAATAGCCAAAAGGAAATTTATTTAAGCCTCCATTTCTCTCAAAATATCAGTTTATCATAAAATATCATCCATCAATAAAAATTAATAAATTTTATTAATGGAAAAATGAAAATTTCTTTGGACACTAAAATTTAAAATTTTTAATGACAGTAATAGAATATCAATAAATTATGTTAAATAAAGCTTATAGTATCAATATATTGAATATATTATATAGAATCAATAAAAAATAATGACTTTTTCATTGATAGATAAGTTAAAATTTCTGTGGACATTGAAATTTTTAATTAAGTTATTGATTGCTTTAATGTGTCCATAGAAATAGTTTAAACTGAAATTGAAAATGTCTCAATAATTGTAATCGCATTCATAAGAAATTATTTTATCAAGCAAGGAGTGTAAATTTTGAATAAAAAGGAGTACAATTTAAACTGTAGTATTTTAAAGACATTCTTGTTTTGTTTTTGAAAAGTAGATAATTTATTAAATATCCAGAAGTGCTTTTATGGAAATTAGAAACAGTGATGATTATTAGAAATTAATGAAATTAGAGACAATTGAAAAATTAAGGTATGCTTGAACCAATGCTGGAATATTTGAAGTCAATGTTGGAATTCTACGAACAACCATCGTTAGTGAAATACATACTGCTTTTGGAAATCAGAATCTATGAATCTAACGAGTTATGAAAAAGATTTTAAAGCTTAATGTCTTTTATATGAATTCCAATCTTCAGCATCCTCGTATAAAAATTCATCAACTAATTTTTCTGAAATATTGATGAAAATACAGTTTAGTTGATTTTACAAATCACAAATTTAAAGTAAAAACAGTTTTAATTAATAAATAATGCTAAATAACTAAACTAGAAATTTTTAAATAATGCAATAATAATATCACACCGTCTTTGTGTAAAGAACTTCAAATTATAGGCAAATAAATTTGTCGTTGAACTTGATATATGTAGTTTTTTAAAAATATCAAAATGAGCTTTTGTAATTCTCCGAGTATCTGATAATAAAGTTTTAAAATTTTTTATCTAATCTAGATCAAAATGTAAAGAATTTATAAGAAAACCATATTTATAAAACAATCCTTAATCTAAAACTTGTTGAAATAAGTCACTTATATATGCCATTGACGTTCAATGGAACATAATTCAGGTGATAAGGTCAAGTATTATAGAATGTCACTTCCACTTAAGCAATTTATACAATAAAGATTAACATTCGGATTAATGCTGTCAAGTTGAAATTTTTTTTTAGGAATAACTTAGAAAAATGCATCTTAAAAATGATAACACGTTTGACTGCATAATCATATCAACATAATTATGAGTTGTTAATGTACTTGAAATGAAGACTAATGGAATTTTCGCACTACTTCACACCGCACTTTCCATGAATATACAATTTTTGCAATTTCCACCCGGCTTTCTCTAAAATTTGGAAACTTACATGGCATCTAATGGAATAAGCAATAAATTCTGTAGACCAATCTACGAATATTAAATATTGACTTTAAATAATAAGCAAGCAATATCTGTAAAAATGATTTTTTTCTGTTATGATCTTTATAATATTCTTCTTGGCTATTTGCTCTCTTAAAGTATAATGTTTTGAGATTCAAACATACTCATTTCTAGAACTTTAACTCATAGTCCAAAATTACTGAAAAGTCTCGGATGGCTTATATAAACACAGATCAAGCTTCAGAGCACAGAATGTACCTACGAATGTCACTCGCACTAAGATTTTTGACGGATCACTCTTCTATTTTGTTGTTTTGGTCTTCCCCATAACGTATTCAATTTCATTGTGTTGTTGTTACTAATGACACTTGGACAAGCGTCTTTCGTTTAACTTGAACATACAGGCTAAAGTACGATTTTGCTCAAAGACTCATTCGAGAGATGGCACCACCATAGGATTCCCTCCCTCAATTTTGACTTTGATCTGGAGGGGAAGGAAAATTTTCTCCAGACCATTACTCTCATGGTAACTGCTCACAATTTTATTGTAGCTCTAAGAAGCACCTAAATATTAAAGCTTAGATTTCTGCTAAACGATATAGTGATTTGTAAGATTGATAAATCAATGTCTCTAATTTCATGGACTGCTTTCCTCATAAACTAAGATTGAAGACTGCAAGTAAAATTACAGTTTTCAGCTTCTTGATTTGATTTCTAAATTCTTTCGTGAGAAACAAAAACTGCAGTAGTTACTCAAGTTCTTCTTATAAATAGTTTATTGAAGTTACACTTACCAATTTATGAACTGTCCATAATGTGTTATGTACTTTCCTTCTTTATTTCCTAATTTCTATATGGTGTTTCTTTGTCTGTGTATGTATCTACAAATTCACCTTGGAACGATATAGATTTAAAAATGAACTTTATCGAAATGATAAGAGGCAGCCATAGCTAAACTGAAATCATTATGGAGATGTATAAGCATTTATTTTATAGATTTGAAGCAAATAACAAGTGAAAGGGTAAAACTTTTCTTGGGATGGAATTAAATGTTATAAAATATTTAATTTCATGTCTGGGAAATTCTAGCCATTTTGATAATCTGTCCTGTCTTCTAATGTTCAAGCTTAAAAATCTGCAAAGAGGCGTGCGGTTCATCTCTTTTTTGAATGCCAACTTTTCATTTGCCTAAATGGGCATTCCAAAGTCGTAATAATTCCTAACCGATAATATCTTCTCGGCTCTTAATTGAGGCTCACATGGCCACTGATAGTTCGCGCATGTCTACGGGTGATGATTTCAAGCGGTGGAATAGGCGAAACTATCAATCTTTCTGCTGCACTTCGTGGTTCTTGAAAAGCCCAATGATTTCGTCTTTTTATAGCAAGAAAAATAATTGAAAAATTTCTGCTTCGGAGTCTGAACTGTGAAAGAATAAAACTAACAAATCATGAATGGGAGGGAAGAACACGTCCTCTTAGAAACCCAGACAATTAATCACCGCGAGTAATAAAATAGCGAAGATGCAATGCAAGGGAAAGATAAAGGGAAAAAATTACTCCAATAAATACACAACAACACGAGCGGTGATAAAAACTCACCGCACCACGTGATCTTTCTCGTTTTACGGTGTGATAAATCGACGCTCTCTATATATAATAAGAATAATAACAATAATGATAATATAATAAATTTGGGAAGGTAAGAAAAAGAATTTATCGGAGTTCACGAGGGGCTATTTCTTTCGTAATGATTCTGAAAAACGGGGCCTGGGCCACATTCATCACTGTCAACGCCGTTTATATAAGGGTGGGCATATGCCCCCGGGCCACCTTTATGTGTGTTTAATCAAATCTTAAATAGCTACTTGATTCTCACGCGGACTGTTTCTGAGTTGGAACTAATTTGTGGGGGGCATATATCTGTTGAAGCTGGCATGCTTTAAATACTTAGATTTTCAAATCATAAATTTATTGCATTTTGTAACTTTTCCAATATAATATTATACTTCGCGTTAACAATAAACTTATAAATTATAATTATAAGTTCAATAATTATATAAAAACAAAGAGTCATTACTATATAACTTTTGACTAAGAAAATTATCATTTTTTGTTCAACAAAATTATAAATATTTACTTTTAGAAAAATTAAAAAATTTTAAATAAAAATCGTTCTTTCAAATTAAAACCAAAAATTATTAGATATTGCCAGAATGTTTACGATAACAATTTTAACAAATAATACTATTCAAAGTAAATATAATATAAAACAGATTTCAACAAATAATTAAGCTAAAATAATATTTTGTTTACCAATTATAATTAATAAATTTCAAGAACTTGCTATTATTATAACTGATTAATTTTAAAAACTTGCACTTTTTTTTCAGATCTCTCATAGAAACATCTGAAACATTTGTTCATCAGGAAGTTTGTTTAATTTAGTGAACATGTACATCAAATCGTATGGATCCTTTTCAATTGTATTAGAAAATTTTCTGATGTGTACTATTAAGAGAACAAGCAAAAAAGTGAAAAAAAACTCATTAGGTGTTAGCCCTGCAAAAATTATGAAATAAATAGTATATTGGTAGCTAAATGCAATGAAGAAAAAGTTAAGCAAAGACATATTTGGAAATGAATTTTTTAAAACGAAGGAAGAAACCCTTTAAAGCAGTTTCAAAGCAATGATTTCATTACATGTGAAGGAAAAAAAACTGCAATGTAAATAACAAAGAAAAACATTAGAAATATTGTTATGATGCAAGAAGTTTGATAGGGTGTGTTGTTGTTACTGCACCAGAATACTTTTGTGTACCTAGTCCTGTGTTGGGCTCTACCACTTAGACAGAAGCAGCCGCGAGCAGTCTTCGTAATTTTAAAGCAGGGACCAAGCAGAAGATCCCCCCCCCAAATACTTGGCCTGCCAACTCCAGATGTACCATTTCACATGGAGGACAATTGGGACTTCGACCTATTTAAAGTACCTCACCCATCTTTATTAAGCAGGACGGATTTTCATTTCAGTCGGGATTTGAACTCATTATCTTCCAGTGGTGATAATAACGTCCTAACCAATCAAGTCACCATTGCCTTTTGATATGGTGTGTGAGGCATCTCACACACATATGCATTGAAAGACATATGCACATAAATTGTTCCTTATCTGTTTTGCAAGAGTGCGATAAGCTTATTGATGCAATTTTGGAAAATACTTTCTCAATTTTGAAGAAAATCTGCTTCCAAGATCTGGACTGTAGAAACTAATCTTACCATGCCGAAACGCATCATTTAAAGGAGTTCAAAGCATGATCGATCAGATTTAGATCAAGAGAGTGTTTTAACCATTTCCTAAGTTGTATTTTTCAACTTCAAGTATGTTCTCTGCAAAACGAGGTCATTAAAATCTACTATAATCATGAATCTAAAACCAGTCATTGTTGCTGAATGATCAATGGCAACATATAGTTTGGCAGTCTTTTAAGCCATTTTGGAATAATTGATTTGGATTCTACATGATAAGTAGCTACATACTTCCACTCATGCATATTACAGACTTTAGCCCCTCGTCTAGTCTTGATTCAAAAGAGATTATGACTTCACACAATTCCCACTTAATGAATTGGTGAATTGTGTTACACCTATAATGAATTGGTTCTGTTACTCCCAAATGAATTTGTGAAATTCATTTTAAATTATAAGGTATGGGAAGTTAGCTCTCGTATCCAAATGTGATGTAGATTGACAAATCAACCATTACAACTTGCTTATAATATTATCTTATCTGAATGAATGTGAAGTTTTTTAAATATTCCAATTCAATTCAAAATCCTTATATATAGGGAGATCACAAAAAACCACTGGTCAGAAGGACCTGAAATTTCATCAGAATGTACTTCAAGCAAGGGGATTTTGTTTGGCGTGGGAAAAAATTAGGAAAAAAAGTGGCCAATAAATGGCGCTGCGCAGGGAGCTGTAGGTTAATTACATGAATTCTGACATGAACAATAATCAGTTGTGGCTGTAAGCTGAACGTTAAACCAGTTGTGCTATTGTAAGTCAGGCAGATGTTGTGGCACTCTTGGTTTAAAGACTTTTCACCGCGACAAGGTGGTGCCACATCGAATAGGAAAAAAATCGGTTTTTATTTGTCCTGCGGCCAAAAACCGCAAAAAAAGCAAACAAGAAATCAGTTTTTAACTGTCCTTAGTCTCCTTCAAGAAATTTTCATTGAATTCTTCTTCAAGAAATTTCATTCAAAAACGGAATATATATCTCATCCACCTTGGTATGATCCACAGATTAGAATCATCAATCCTTTTGCTCGTTTTAGAAAATCAGACGCAACAACTACTGTTTTCCAGCTGCTATATGCCTCACATCACTGTCAGTACGCCATGTACACATCAGTTTTCACAGATGGATCAAAATCTGCAGGACATGTTGGATGTGCTGTAGTTATTGAAAACAAAACTCTTAGCTATAGCCTCCAACCATCCTGTTCCATCTTTTCTGCTGAAGCTATTGCTATTTATCAAGCTCTTCAGCAGATGAATACAAGTGATACTTTAAACTATTGTGTGTACACTGACAATTTGAGTGTGTTGGAAGTTTTGCGGAACAGTAGTTTTGACTGTCATCCCGTTGTGTCTAGAATTTTCCGAGCATTAGATTCTGCTGGCAAGGGATATAACATATTTTTCTGCTGGATCCTAAGTCATGTAGGTCTCGATGGCAATGAGAGGGCTGATGCAGCTGCTAGATCAGCATCCGGCCCATCTCTTCCATCCATTCCTTTGTTGGATGTGAGAAGGTGTGTTAAAAAATTTACTCAAGATCTTTGGCAGGAGTCTTGGAACATGCAGGTCAATAATAAATTGCGCGTGCCATATTTCCATACATCACCTCATTAACAGTTTTACCGATACGAAGTGCTGATGTAAGATTAACCCGCCTTCGTATCGGACGCACACGTTTCACACATAGACATTTGTTTCTAAACGAATTAAATCCATAGTGTGAAACGTGTGATGAACCATTCACTGTTCATCATATTTTAATTTCATGTCATGATTTTAACCAACAATGTTTACAATTTTTTAAAACTGATTTTATAACATTATTTGATATAATAGGGGATCTACCCCATAAAAACCTATTTGCTTTCTTGAGGGCAATAGGTTACATACAATTTATTTAATTTATGTGTTGGATTTTAAAATTTTATATATATTTGATTTTCCTTCTTTATATTTTATAAATTGATTTTAAAATAATGTATACACAGATTTTTATTTTTTAAAATTTTTAATGTTGCTTGGGTTTTTTGAAAAATAAATAAATAAATAAAGCTACAAAAACTTACTTTTGGCTCAGTATGTCCAATTTTGGACCTTGCGCCATAAAACCCAACCAACCAACCAACCGCAATCCATTTTATTATTATAAGTTTTGCAAATTTTGCTGACTACCTTATGTATACAAATGTGATACATTCAGCCATTTAATTTGCCGGTAAATCTCTGTTTTATTAATTTTTTATTGTGTTGTCACTTTTCAATCGCAAATCTTAAGGACCGATGACACCAAAGACTTGAAGTTACGAATTGGGATAGGAGAACGACACTGGGGCAAACCCAGTGCAAATTTTCCGAAAGATTCACCCTCTCATTACCTGGGATCCCAACATGACTTGGGTTCCACTGAAACACAATTTTGTTACCATTTTCAATAAGATTACTTAGGGTACTTTTACCTAACTTCTTTAGATGAGGTAGAAACACCTCTATTTACCGAGGCCTGGATTGCAGCCTGCGAGTCCACGAGAAAAACAATTTTACCATGTCTAAAGTCTACAGATTAAACGAGCACATATATCTTATGGCTATGGTGGTATTGAGAATCAAACCCAGCCTTCCGGACGGAAGACTGATGTCCTAATCACTAGGCTACTGTGGCGTCGCATGGATTGTAAATGTATTAGAAAGCGAATGAAAGAAAACCTGACTTTGTAGTAGCTTCGTACTGAAGGTAATTCTCAAACTTTTCACTCTTCATTCCATTTTATTTTAGCAGTGATTTATAATCTAATTTCATGATGTTAAACAGTGTTTTGAACAAAATTAATTCAATAGTAAATTATATTAATAAATCATTAATATTTATATTTTTCCATATAACAATTCCACCTCTCCTTTCAAAATTTAAAAGAATATTAGAAAATTATTATTTTGAGTTTATATATCCATTTATATTCAATATTATACCTTCACACTATATTTTTCTGCAAACAATATCAGATGATGTTACTGCTTGCTTCAATGAACCACCGAAGTAAGTATAGCATGCTCTAATATTGAATTAAAAGAATGACGTTGACCGGAAGCAGACGTACAACCAAAACTTTTTTTAAAACCATCATATTTTGGCACTTGGCCATCTGATTACATTAGTGAATCGGAGGAAGATATGAGATGACATGTTGATGACACTTAGACAAGCCAGGTTCGCTATACCTTGGCTATGCGAATTTAAGTCAATAGAAAGCGTCTTTCGTTTAATCAAAGCACCACGAATGTAGAAATTATTGAATTTTATATTAAAATTTTCCCTAGAAATATATAACATTACGATTTCATACTAAATTTTACTTCTCGTTGATGATTTTTACTGACTTTAATAAAAAAAATTTCGCCCTCACGCTAAAGGCTAAGAACAAGTAAATTATTATTTTCTATTGTTGAAGAAATTTTCTGAGTAAGAGAAATTATTGGATATTTTGTTATTATATATTCTCCTATAATATACAATTAAATGTTATTGCATTTAACCTATGACAAATGACCTATCACTTTATATCACTTTTAAATCTCAACGGTTCTTTGCACACTGAGGACTAATTCAGTCGGAATCCAAAGTGTATTCTTAACTATTAAAACTATCTGTATCCGAAGGATTGTTGAAATGTTGTCATGAACTGTTGAAATGGAATCCAGATTCAAAACCAATAAGCTAATTTATCTTTTCATTGTGGCACTCAACTAGAAAAGATTTTTTAATAATTGAAAACTTTAACTTTTTCCATTTGCATTTATTTTTGACAAGGGTGTCACCGAAGTTGCTATAAGATATTTGAATAAGGATTGCGTCTTCGTCTTGAGGGAGGATTGTCAATAAAAAAAGAATCATATTCAGATGTTAAAAGGGGGGGGGGACAGAAAGCCAGAAATTTTCAGAACATCCTTTCCAATAGATGAGCCTTAGGTGCAGTAGGACACTGTAATATAATGAAAACCATCAACGTTCATTTTGTCGGAGCATACATATAATACCCGGTGGCTTAATGGTAGTTTGCAATCCACGTTTGCAAGGCACAGGTTCGAGGTTTGGTACTCGGGCTGGGCAAGGTTGACTGAGCCTTTCATCCCTTCAGTGAGTCGATAAACTGAGTATCAAACATGCTTGGGAACTAAACACTGTGGATTTCGCATTAGGCTGACCACCTAACCGGGACATATTCTTCGTATCTCAGGTTCTTGGGTAAAGAAAATAGATATAGGCACTGTAGGCCTTGACTCACATAGACTGTAGAGCCACAGGCTTAGATTTTTCTTTTTTTTATCCACAAAAAAGTAATAACCTATCTTCTAAATATTTCCCAAACTTTGCTTCAAAGTTACGATTTGCTTATTGCTTTTTAGGTAGATTCAGCTAAATAGTTAACAGCTTCATAAGTGCACCTTTCGGGTTATCTTTTTTAAAGTGGGTTTTATATGTTGTGATTGTGTGTAGAGCAATACTTGTTAATTTGATATTCTTCGTGATCTTTCAATCCACGATCCATTCGATTGATCTGAAAATTTTAGTAAGTGTAATTAAGCGATAATTTTGTCTACGCTATGTATTTTATTATTTAAACATCATTTATTCTGAATATATTCCTTTTTTCAAGGATACCAAGTTTCCAAACAATATAAATAGATCTGTATACACACACACACATGGGTCAAATTAAAATTAAGTGACAGTTTTTCTTTTTTAATGCAAGTTCTAAATATCTACACAATGAAAAAATTGTAGTCTATGTTGAGGAATAAATTTTATAGCCTGTATCTTCTGTTGTCATGCCTATGAATTGTTACCAGTTTATCCGTGAATAATACATTATTTTTAACAACAAGTATATCACCTGAAAAAAGGAAAATTTGAATACATTTTAAATCATAGATACATTCTGCCTATTTTAATAATTAAACTAATTCTATGTTATTAATAAAATATTTTCTTTATTCTATCTTAATATTCCCACAATTTAACAATCATTCAGAGCTTTAGTACATATAGTTACTTACCTTTTGCAATCAAATAAAATTTTAAGCAAATTGTAATAAAACCGGAATAAACAGATTACATGAGAGCAATTAAATCATCGTCTTAAACTTTGAAACCCAGTTTAAAAAATTAATGCAGAAATTGAAAACAAATAATATATACATTTATAATAATAATGAAGGATAGAGAAGTCGAAGGCAAGTTTAACCTCATTAATAAACATGTTTAATCATCGCTAATTATTTTAACAATTATCAATTTTATAGTGTGGCAAGATATGAAAACAAGAATTTGATAAAGTAATAGATATCCAACATTTTGTGTGTGAATATCCAAACACTTATTGCAATAAATTATTCAACTGTATTTCATTTAAGTGGATATTTTTAAAACAAGTCATTCGAGTCAGTTTTGCGATTATAAATTAATGATTAAAATTTTTAATTATTAGTTCTAAATGATATTTTACTTTTTATAGTTTCTCAATTTATGATAAAATACTCCTTATATGAATGTTTGATGTTATTCGCCCATTTAAACAATGCGTATTAATTAGAAAGTCCTTTGTATGCAAAAAGGAGACTGTAGAAAGCAAACTAAATCATACCAATTCTAGACTTAACTGATCACTAAGGATATTTATATCTTTTTACTTCAACAAGATTGATAAGTTTTTTATTATTTAAAACAAAGAACTTTGGAAACATGTTTTGCCTTATGTAAATTGCCCATTTACCGTTTTACTTTTCTATTGTTGAGTAATCTCTAATAAAGAATTCGAGTTTTTGGAAAATTCAGGTTTTGACGCTAAATTTTAATATTAATTTCAAAATCAATTTTAATTATTACAATATTATTTCAAATTTTTTCTTATTAAAAATTAAAATTTTTTCATTAAATTAGATTTTTTATTGTTATATTGTATTAAACAATTTATATCCCACAAGAACTCCAATAAAAGTAGATTTAAGGGATAATAAGGTTAATTCTCTCTCTCTTTTGATTCGCTCATTCAGCATAACTTGAAAAAAATCTGCCTTGTATTATTGAAATTCAACTCTCTTAAGTGGAAAATCAATTTCAATTTCAGTCTCGACTGTCTGCCTACTTTCAAGAACTTTACTTCTCGAATTGCGAAAGAGACGAATCCATCTATTGTTACCCATTTAAAAAGAACAACTATTCCGCGTTTTTCACTCAAGTTCTTCAAGTCCAATTAATCCCACTTTCGCTGTTTATCAAAGGAAATTATCTAAAGGGTGGGCCTCCAGAGTTCCTTCACTTTAACCCCCATATCCATTTGTTCAAATACCTAACTTGATTATAGGGATGTGACAAGCAATGGACTTGGCAAACAGCAAATATACACTTTTGTACTATTTCCCTCCCCTCTCACATTTGTTTCAGCCTCTCTGACAGCGACAATTCGATACACACTATTTTAAATAACAGGTTGCCCAGCTCAAAAAGCCGGAGTTAGAAGGATAATTGGGCGGGAAAACGTTGCCCCTTGGAGTGTTGATGGTTATCAATTGCTGCGCGAGTATCGGAGTCACTTTCTTGCAGCCAAAGATAAGATTAAAGGAGGAAAATAAGCGTGCTTTCATTTCTTTGTTCTGTGTTTCTTCCTTTCCAGTGCACACACTTCACATGTGTTTATCGGAGGTTTCTGAATGTTCTAATTAGCATTTTCATTAAGTGTAAGTTTTCACTTCAAAAGTTTTCATTCTCGGAAGAGCACATTTTAATAAAATTAAATAAAGGAGTCGGAGTACAACGCAGTCCACCTTTGAAATGTTTTCAAGCTGAGAACAAAGCAAACTAATTATGCAAAAAATTCTCGTCTTTAGATGGAATTATCTTTTCCTAATTTCTTTCTTTTGAATATCACATAGAACCTACAATCAATGTCAAAATTTTTATATCATTGTTTTAAGGTATTGTTATTAGTGTCAGAAGAAAATTAAAGCCTTTCCTACTTTTTTTTTGATTGAACATTAGATTAAAGCTGGAAAATACGAGATACTTGAACACTCAAATTGTGGTAAAAATTAGTGATAACTTAAAAATTCCTTTAATTTAAAATGATCTAGGTTAAAAATGTACAGAATAAATTAAAAAAGGTATTTGTGTGGTACATTATTTGTATGTTTGAAAACATAATTGAATAAAAGCTTGGATTATTGCAGAATTAGGAAATACTAACATGACAAGCCCACCTGTTTGATGGCCCCTAGCTTTTAAAAGAAACATTTTGTGGAAAATCAATCAATGCTTTTAAACTACTTTTTTAATGACTTTTTACATAGTTTTTTCAACACACTGTTTTGTACCACAAAATGAGGTCTCACACAAACTAGCTATAAGCAAATGTAATAAGAAATGAAACGCTCGAAAATTCTTTTAATTAGATTTTCTTGAATTCTACTTCTAAGAATTTCATAGTATACAATTACTTATTGTATACTAGGAAATTCTTAGAATTTGAACTTAAGAAAATCTAATTTTAATACCTGATAATCCTTAGGATCAAATGTAACCAAAAAACGATGTGAAAATACAACAACCCGATAAAAAAAAGATGAAAAGTAACCCATACCTTGTATCTAAAGCCACAAAACATATGTTTTTACATTCGATTCAACCATATATAAGTTCCTCTTTCGTTCTCAATATTGAATAGTTGCCGACTTCCACCTCTACTTCCAAGCACAACAAAAGACCGTCACCCCAACACATTCAAACGTCCCAAAAGTTGTTTCCCCGTTCACGGTCTGACGGTCCGATACGGCTCCTTCCGTCACTTGATGGGAATATTATAGACTTTCCATCCATACAAATTGATTCGTCAGATCGCCACCCAGGAAAACAGAATCGATATAAAAGGGAGATGAATATACTTCTTAGTGGAAATGATTGTAACCAGTAGGTCCTGCCCATTGTGAAGGCGAATTTTATTATGTGCCATAACCCGATTTAACATTCTACTCCGATTCCGGCGTTTGTGTCAAAGCAAACTTTTGATAAGGGTTGCTATTTTAAGGAAGTGTAAACATAGTTCATCGGAAAATCACAATACTTTCATATTCAAGTTTAGCATATGTCCGCAAAGATTGGAAAGAGTTATTAGTTATCAATAATCTAATTATAAATATAAATATTTGACAAAAACAAACTTCTGATATCAAATAATAGTGTTTTCTTCACTTACTATTACATTAAAATATTAAAGGAAGTAACTCATAAGAAATTTTTACATGTAATGATACTCTTCAAAGGTAATTTTTTTTATTTAAATTATTAATGCAAATAAATATATTTAAACTAGTTTTATACTTTTCACAATGACAAAAATACATTTGCTCTAGTTTCTAATTCTTCTTTGATGCTGTTTCAAATCTTCATTCTGGTAAAAGAAAATCCTATTAAAATTTTGATTAAATTAAAATAAGATTTTGGGAAATAAAATTCGAGGCCTTTCAACAAAATAAAAAAAATATTTGATATTGGTAACTTATATTTTGCTCCACTTTTATTTAGATTATTTTTTTTTGATTAAAATTTCAATTTGAAGTAATCTCAAAACATTTATGATCTAATATGTTTCCCAATAGTGATTTAATAAAGTATAATAAAAATGTTTGGTTCAAATAAAGTTGAATAAATGAAAAATTAAATTATAAGTTAAATTCATTTGTAACATATCAATTTTCTTTTGAAAATATAAAACAATGTTCTTTTAACTAAATTCTTAAAATGAGTAAAGAAGTAGCAAAAATATTAAAAATAATAATAAAAAAATAAATAAAATTTTATGAATCTAATAAAAAATAAATCAAATCTTAATGAATCTTTTCAAAAAATATAAACCAAGCAATAAATAACTTAAAGAGAAGCCTAACCCTACTAAATAAAAAAAATTATTAGGAAGACAAATGTTAGTGGAATACCTATATAGTTATCCGATTCAGCTGCTCATGTATTGGACGTTCAATTTAATCTTCTATACTTGTAATCGCTTGAAGAAAAAACCATTATTAATTCCTTTTTGAACATCCTCATGTTCAAAACCAGACTATAGAGTGAGAACAAACTCAAAATCAAACTCTAAAACTTAAATAATAACATAAGTAGTACATTTAATAGTACCACAATTAGTGCTAATTTTTTTCACTATTTCAAAGATTTATTCGAATAATATAATCGTTGAATTTCTTGTTTTAATTCATAATCCAGTTTAAATACAGTTTACTCTGATATGGTATTAGTATTAGTATATTGTATTAGTTTTTTAATTTTCTGTTTCCTTCACATTTGTGACTTAAAAAATCTTTGAATTTGAAAACAATTTTCATAGCCTGCTTCTGTAAGTGTATCTCGCTTTTCTTTTTACCATTCGATGTATTTTGTATGATGTGATTCTCTTAAAAAATTCCTTAAACTGCTGGTATTTACATTTTAAAGTTTATTTTATTCGATTTAATGAATCGTATTCTTTTCAGGCACCTTTAATATATTATATAATATATATATATATATATATATATATATATATATATATATATATATATATATATATATATATATATATATATATATATATATATATATATATATATATATATATATATATATATATATATATATATATATATATATAATTGTGTGTTGCTCTGTGAGGTGAGATAATATAAGCGGTCTCTGGAAATTTTCTTGGCGAAACACACTCTTACACATATATGTTCATCAGAATGAATTCCTCAATTCTGATGAACTCTTCAATTCAATGTCTTATGAATTCTTCAATTCAATGTCAATCAGAATTAAAAGTTAAGCAAGACCATTCTTTGACTTGATTCACGTATTTATTCGTAATGGTCAAAAAGTACTGATATTATAACTAAAATTACTTTCATTTTTTTTCCTGAGGGGAGAATCCTCGTCTTGGTCCGTTCTACTTACCCATTTCTCACACGTGCAGTGCGAAGAAAATGGCTCGAAATGCCTGTCGTGCTATCTTCGTCAGTTGAGAGTCTCATTTCCTCAAAATCACGCGGAGCTCAAGCTGTATTATTTCCTGTTCCCACCTTGGTGATGAAGTAATAGGCTTCTCATTAGAGCCCTCTGCGCTTGTGGGGTGCCCTCAGCTTTAATTGGAACCCCCAGGTGAGACTTTTGCTAATCAGGGTATCGAGCACACCTTTCTGACGCCCACTTCCGACACCAACCTGTGCGATGAGCTGAAAGTGAGAAAATCGCTGCTCCTCCCCCCTCTTCCCAATCGCTTCCTGTATTTTTTGGTACACTTGTGTGAACTTCTCCCTTTCTGAATTAATGCACTCGGGTAAGGTTTCAAGAATTTCTGTTCATAAAAGGAAAGAGTTTGTCCGTGTAATCGGATTTTAATCATTCCGATAGAGTTTATTCCTTTAATCACATCGAATTCATTTCAAAAATTACATACAACAAATGCCTTAATCCTTAACTCGATCAAAAAGTAGTTCGACAATATTTTTACTTAGAATGAAATATTTTTTCCATAAGTGTTCTCATATCCTTCCTTCTTTTTTTTATATTAAGAGGGGGTATATATCAATTAATACAATTATTGAGAGGTGTAATAAGATACATTTAAAAGCTTTGAATTGAAGTGAATTTTATAAATTATTAAATTCGAGTCCTTATGTGAATCTAAAAGTGGTTCTTGAAATTCTTTTGTAACTAAAACAAATATAGGAAATTAAACCACATTACATATTAATTATAATAAAATACAGTTAAAGTCAAAATGAAAGCAAGTGTAAGAAAATAATTTTTGAATATACAGCATAAGTTTATAAAAGATATAGTTCTCTTATTAAGCATAAACTGTTTTATAAATTCCATTGTATTTGTTATATATATATATATATATATATATATATATATATATATATATATATATATATATATATATATATATATATATATATATATATATATATATATATATATATATATATTAATAAACAAGTTAGTTTAATTTCGAGAAATATAAAGATGAAAACAGATATAAATGTAATACAAGAAATATATAAATGTAAACATTGATTTCTGATAAAATTTTGCGTATTTATATTTGAACATTTACATGCATGTGGCCTTCATGCAACAATATCTTCAGAAAAGTAGATTAAAAAAGGAATTTGAAAAATCTATTTAGGCATAAATTTTTTTAGTTAAAACAATAAAGTTGTCTTCTTTGTAAGCAATTTTGTTGACTAACATTATTTTTTTTCCGTTAAAATTTTGAATTTCTGTAAGTTACGAATTTAAAAATGATTTCAGATATCTATGATATATACACACTAGTAATATATCTATACACATTATTATGATATATAATAATGTGTATATATATATTACTAGATTTTCTTGTTTTCTTATCCCTTCACATGTGATTTTTACGTATGTTATGACTATCAGAAATCCCTTCATAAATCAAATGCGATCACTTAAAAATAGTTTAATAACCACGTAATAGTATATGACAGGGGTGGCCAACCTGTGGCTCGCTAGTCACATGCAAGATTATTTGTGTCTCTAGATAAATGTACCCCAGTTCACTCTTGTGACTCTCGATAAATGTACTCGAGAGAAGTTCAAGCTCTACAATTGAAATATAAGTCGATATATATATTATATATAAGTCGACGCTGATTTCTGGATTTTGGAAATTTGTACAAGAGTCGAAGTAGCCAGAATTAAAAAAAGTTGCTTTTCGATCTTTTTTAGCATTCGGAAGAACGTATTTATGTGAATCATTTTATTCCTTGTTAAAATTCGTGAAATCCAAACACCGATCGATAGTAACTAACCATCATCTCAAAGAATAACTAAAGAAGTATTGTCAGAAATTAGTCGCCAAATTTTAAAGAATTATTAAGAAAAGTAAAATAACTGTGTTTAGTTTTTAATTTTTAAATTCAGTACACATATTTTGTACTTTTATTCATATGATTTCATTAAATATAATAATCCACAAAAATTTTTAATACCATTTTTGCATACCTTTTAAATACGTATTTAATTGCAGATCTCGAAAAATTTCAAATTTTGAAAAATGGCTTGGATTTTCAATGAGCTAGGCCACCCCTGATGTATGACTAAAAGCCATGGTTGTATTCCACGTAAATAACTCATGAGTAATTACACTCTCAGAATAGAAATGTACGATACGATTTACGATACGAGGAATTTTCTTTGTAAATATCCCACAGATATCCGAAGTAACTTTTTCATCCAGGTGACTATCAGCATGTCCTGAGGAAAAGTTTCATATGTTTTATTTATTGAATCTTACTCATCAAAATTACTCATAAAGGAAGCATTTTTAGATGTATGATCGTTTTACTGTCATATTAATAGGAGTATGAATGGATCAATACACATAAATGCATTATTGACAAATAATGCATTTATCTGAAAAAATGGGATTAATTCAATTTTTAAATAAAATGTATTGTTAGAAACAAATATTTGAATGAATTACTATCTGAAAATATAGTTCGTCACTTTTTAGTAGAAAAACATATTAACTTCTTATTCAATATTTATAGTTAAACATGGTTAGAAATTATGTATGAAATGTTTGATTTGATTTGTCGTCAAATGAGCTTTATACATGAGGACTAATAAAAAATAATCTGCAATATATTTTTTTAAAAAAAAACCATGAATCTTTCTCTAAAATAATTCATTAGGAAATAAATGAAAAATTATTTAAAATATAATTTTAAAATAATTCAGTTTGAATTATTTTAGCTGTTAATTAATAATTCCAATCGGAATGCTGTAATCCAAATAATTATTTTTTATGCATATTTTATTTAAAAGATTTAAAACATTTTCAGGAATCAAACTTCACTTTTAAGGAAATATTGCGATAAAAATTTGTTCGCATATATTTTGAATTTTTCTTAAAAATTTGAAGACTTAAATACTTGCATTAATTAATAATAAAATAATTATATTAATCACAAGCAAAATAATTGTTAGTTTTAATGAAGCTTATTTAAATCAATGATGTATAAATATGAATGCAATAAGTATATAAATATTTCTCAACCTTGGTTATTTATTGAATAGTGTTATTGAATTGCTGCGTGAAAATGCTCATTTTACGCTCTACAGATAATAATTTCCTTAAAAGTTTTTATTTGTTTGCTGTATCCATTTTCTTAAAGGACTTCAAAATTGACTAAATTAATTCATAAAAAAATAATCAAAGAATTTAAAAAAATAGAAAATGAACGATTTTCGGATATAAATTAAAAAAGAATGATTAAAGTTATAATCAAATATATATAATATGCTTTTTTTTCTTTTATGATTTTGGTGATAGAAAACTCGATAGGCACATTTATTATTAATTTAAAAGCTTAAAGATCCTGTTTAGTTTGTGGCAATAAGAGGAATCGGCAACTCTTAATTTTAATAGCCAAAATTATTTTCACATGCTAAAATTATTGTTATAGTAAATTATTTTTTATACCAAAATTACATGATAAAAATATTTAAACGCACATTAAACTTAAATTAGTTTAATTGAATAAATAAACCTATTTAAGCACTTTGCATATTATGTGCAATATATATTTAAGTTTTTGAGGTTCCCAGGTTAACTGATTGCACAGAGTGGAAGGTTTTATGTACGATTCCCGTTTTCCCATGGTAAATCGCAGTCGAATGATTATCGCTCTGGTTTCGAATCTGACCTAGAGCTTGGATGTTTGTAGTAGTTCGGAATACACTTTAAACTTTTGGTCTCGATCTAATTAGTCTTCGCGTGCAAGAAAAGACTCTAAAGACAAACTAACCATTGTTCTCAAAATTAAAAACCGTTTGTTAGGGAGTGAGTGTTTTATATATGTTTACATTAAAAATAAGCAAACAATGGAGATAATGTAAAACTTATTAGAGCATATTGCTTAATCCAGTAGAATTTTTTACTGTAATGAATCATTTATAACTTTTACACCGAATTAATAAAAATAAAACTTCAAAGAAATATTAAAATAATTTTAATAAGAACATTATAACTAGAAAAAAATCAAGCCCTACTTTTTTTCTAATTCATTTTGACATGATTTTCACAAATTTCTTTTAAGTTATATTTTTAAAAAATATATGCGTGTCATTTTTATAAGTTATGTGAATATGATATTATCTCCCTCTCCCCCCCTTGTTGTTTTTAGATAGCAATCACGTATTTTTATGATTTCAAATTAAAAAGAATGTCATAGAAAAAGGAATAATTTAGAGTGATGATTGTGATTTATTAGTTCTTTATACATATTATTTTGTTATAAAAATCAATATAACTTGATAAACAGCTGTAAAAAAAGTTATAACAGAAATATTTGAGAAATTTATTGTTTTTATTTCTTATAAGTTATGCTGCAGAATATATGCTCATATGTGGTGTCTTATAAGTTCAGTTTAAAATGTTTCTTTGAAATTAAATTTCTTTTAAATCAGCAAACTAGTTTAATTATTCTTTTCTTTTTTTCAGTGTTTAGAAGTTTTTTTTTTTTTGTCAAAATTCTTTATGTTACAATTTTAAAGTTTTTTAATTGAATAATTAAACTTGATTTATAAGAATAAAAATAAAAATTTTCTCTTTTTTAAAAATAAAGTTTTAAGTTACACAAGGCACAACACAAGTATAATTTATACACAAATAAAATTCATTAAACTTACTAAACAAGATTTGGAGTTATATTATTGATATTTGGTTAGTAAGAAGAAACAAAACATGTGAATGCTTAAAAGAAATTCATAAAGGAAAATAACCTTCTAAACATATACTGTTATCTAATAGTAATACTGGAAGAAAAAAAACAGTAGAATTAACAATTGATAAAATATCAATGATATGTATTTTTATCAACAAAAAAGAATCAAAGTTTGCATTCTCTTCTAAAATATAAATATTTTGGAGTACAGAGCAAGTTTAAAATAAAAATTTGAAAATACAGATTTTTTTCACATATCTCGCAAAAGAAAAATTTAGTTAATTTACTTTAAATTGTTATCTCACTAGACATAAAATAATAAAATATCTAATAAAATAAGGATTAAATTTTATTGAAAGAAATGTAAAAAAGAAAAGTCAATCTGTCATGGTCTAATTATAACATTAACTCTAGCTGAGCAATATCTTAGAAGAGACAAAATTGTTCTCAGTTTTCACTCAATTAATTTTTGATTCGTCTTTTCACTTTTAAGACTACCCTTGATTATAAAAGCACGATATTTTTAGATAAATCATGAAATTTGATTTATCTGGTAATAATAGAATAACCAGTTTTCAATATCTATTTATCATGTTTAAGGTAAGGCAGTTTTAATTAAATAACTCTGAAAACACCGCAATCTTCTTTTATAACTATTTTTACTTTTCATGAAGTGAAAATGATATTTATGCTCAATTATATTAATTTCACAAACCTCTTTAATCTTTTTATCGCATATCCTAAATAATATGTGTATTACACTTTATATATATATATAATATATATATATATATATATATATATATATATATATATATATATATATATATATATATATATATAAATATATATATATATATATATATATATATATATATATATATATATATATATATATATATATATATATATATATATATATATATATATATATATATATATATATATATATATATATATATATATATATATATATATATATATATTGCTTTAGACGATAAATAATGAAATTTTTTAAGGAAACTGAAATGTATGTGACTAAATGCTTTATAAGCATGGAAAACTATCCACATTTTTTGTCAAAATATTGTTGATAATAGGAACAGCAATGTCAACAATTCAACATCTTAACTTTAATACAGTATCTACTAAACTTTATGTATAACTTTAATATAGTATATATATGTAATATCAACTATATACTTAACTTTCTGACGATATGAGAAGTTGTTAATGTAACTATTAATATCGTCAAAAAGTAGTGAATTAAGACCACATATTATGAGAAATTACTTAATTTTTGCTTATTCTTTTAAAAAATTATTCTGCTTTACTTCCAGGTTGTACTGTCTTCCTTTAATTTATCAAACTTTTCATCTCAAAACATTTGATTTTAACTCATTTTACCATAATGCACTGGAAGTTTCACAATGAGATGTATCTAAAACTACCTTATTGTTAAATGCATTTAAATATTCCTTTATATTTAGGGAAGTAAATGTTGTGTTATTATCACAATGTAAGATTTAATAAATGATAAAAAGGAAGACACAATCTTTGATGTGCTAAAAAAATTTAAAGGAACAGCACTCTATCAACAACTAGATGTTTCAACGAAAGAAATCCTTTTCTTCCTACGAAGCCAGGGGCAGTTTCTATCTAATCTACCTTGTTAATCAAAGCACCTCATTTCACTGCTAATGATTTTCTATAGCCCTTGATAATGTATGCATGGTGTCAGTTTTTGCAAGCTGTGCTATGACACATGGTTACGCCCAACCATAGCGTCAGAATTCAGTCTTTATAGTAATAACCTAAGAAATCTGATCTGTGAAAACAAATAAGGTGTCTATCATATGTTTGTAACTGCTCTATCGAATTGTCATATTCTTTGTGATTTATATCTTTATCCACCTGCGCAAGTAAATATTGTAAAAGAGAAAAAACAGGTTTTTGATCCTTTCATAAGGAAAGGAATTTTATTTGTATAATGTATGCTTAAACGAGTTCTTTTATTATTTTGAACTGAAAGTGTTCCTATAAACGCATTTTACATTTATTGTCATATGTAAACAGGAGTATGAAAATTTATTGATGCTCTGAAGACAGGAAGTGTGACGTAATTGGAAATTTGATATTTCTTAACTATATTAGAGCTAAAATAGTTAAAAAATTGAAAGGACATACACATAGAGATTATTCAGATATATGATACTTATACTGATTCCGATAAAAGTATGTCAAAGTATTTTCCGTTTCCCAGAATTTAAGCAATAAAGATAGGACAATTTATCTTTTGTGGAAACTAAACTTTTAGTTTAGAAATGATTCAATAGTCAGATTTGTACATTACTTTTAAATATATATAATTATAATAGTAAATTTTTATAAAATTAATATATAATTATACATAAGCCAAAATACAAAATTAAGTCCAATCTTGCCAAAATATACAATTAATTTATAGTAATCAAAATTAACTCGAGATCCAAACTTAAGATCCAAAAGTAAGGAAAAAAGACTTAAATTTCTATTTGCTTATATATTTTGGATTATATTTTAGCTTGACATTTATTTCTTTTATTTTGGTTTGACATTTTTAGTGTGGCTTTGGGATGCATTGGCTTCTTTTTAAGACTAAGTCTGGTGCCAGTGCAGAAAAGCCATACTTTATTCCAATATGGTTAACACCCCCTGAAGAAGCTGGCAATGCTGGTACTTCGTTCCAATTTCCTTTATTCTATTTTCTTTAAAATTTTAAACTATCCATTGAACATTTTCCCATCGGTTCATAATATTTCGTATTTTCAGTGTATTTCAATGTATTATTCTCCATTTAATTTTTGACTAATTTTATACAAATTTACTATTAATTATATTTTAGTAATTCTATTTAAGTTGCTTTCGCACTGAATGTATTGCTAAACATAAAAATATATTATTGTATTTTTCAATTTTATATCTACTCTTGTATTTTTCAATTTTTATATCTATTCTTGTATCTTTCAATTTTTGCCTATGATACTTCCAATCATGCTTTATATATATACAAGATTAAAATGAGGGATTGTCTATGGTAATTGGATGCGAAGTATGAAGGAACTCAAACTATTAGAATTAAAGTGAATCTTTAATATAGTTTGTTGTATCTTGATAGAATTAAAAATATTTATATTAAATGTGATTTAAATCATTTCCTAACTTGATGTATTGTGGAAAATAATGATGTATGTCAGAGATTAACCTTTACCCGTGAGATGAATTCAAAGTTTCTTCGCTTTGCCATAAGTTATTTTCTTGGTTTTATATCTTGGATTAACGCCAACAATACAATATCTTCTAAATGCATGATTTTCGCAGTGATTGTTTGCGAATTTTCGAGGCATTCTTGTTGTTACAAATGAATCCATGATACGTGACAAATCCTAACTGAAAACAGTTTATTCGATAGATATTAAAACACCTAAGGCCATTAAAATACCTGCAACGCAAATCAAATGACATAAAACGGTACATACTGTATTATACATATTAATAAGTTGAGTTCACACAAATTTCTGATGCTTGAATGGTTGGTTGCGTAAAATTTGAATAAATTCGAAATCTGCCATTACTAATTAAAAATCAAACATGTATCTTTTTATGTTAATAAATCGCCCGGTATGTGACTCATAAAAAATTATTTTCTTTAAACTTTATTATCATCAAAATTTTATAATAACAATTCAAAATCACATATTTAAGAATTCAGTTTCATTATTTTTATAATTTTATTGCTCTTTGTGAGAATCATTTTGCTGAAAATATATTACTTACTGATACTTTATTCATCTTAATCCATAATAAATAGAATTTTCTTATGTAAAAAAAAGAAGAAAAAAAGTTTAGGTAAGAAAATGCAGTTTAAATCTATTATTATGAATATTCTTTATAGAAGTTATGTTAATGCCCTATCTATTAAATAATGATAAAAATGATTGCCCAATCAACTTAATAATTCAATTTAGAATTTAAAATATGTATACCGTATTTAATTCCAACATCATAAAAGAATGGTTACAATTCTTATTACAAAATTTTTGCCATCACAGAATTTTTTAACTCACCATTTTAAAGAGTTTCAAATTGTTTGTTATTTTCTAAAATTAATCGTGAATTTTTTAAAATTGAAAGAAATAAACATTTGTACATATTGAAAACTTTTCATAAAACGTATCCCTCAACAATATTAAAATAATTCTTGTAGCAAAAGGAATTTATTTTCTAACGTTTTCTCGTACTGTGTTTGTTTTTATTGCAAATTAAAAGGAAATTTAAGCGATGAATACGATCGAAAGTCTTTGGTTTTTGCAGATAAAATAATCAATGGCAAATACCATTATCATAAATTGTAATTCATTAATATTCAATATATTTTTATTGCTAGCTATTTTCGTCTTAAAATGTTCCTATTAATTATTTCTAGAATGTTTTATTTAAGTATATGAAAAAAAGTTTTTTTAACTTGCACTTGTAAAAAAACGATCATTCTAAGGTTAAGAATAAGTTTGAAGATATATATAGTAGCGCCATCTATATTTTAAATGTGAAGTTGATATCCAAACCTTGATTAAATCTAGAATTTTGTTAGAGGTTTACTTTTTAAATATATAGATAGTCAACCTCTACGATTGTTTGCGAATTTTTTTAAGAAAAACCCAAAATCATAGCTTTGAAATAGAATAAAATATCCCAATATATTTTAAGAATAGCAATGAAATACTATGCATGATAAGTTTTTATTTTCCATAATATTTCCGATGTTACGATGACATTATATTTGTAATAAAAAATTGTTATAAAATTTCTGGAATAAAAATTATCTAGCCAACTTATTACTTATATGAAAATATTAAAATCGAAGATAAAAAATTCAACAAATTTACGATATTACCTGTCATAAAAATAAGTAATTTATGAAAAATAGAATAACTTATCACCATAACTTTATAATGCTATGTTTAATTTTGTTCATCATAATTTCATGATTTTAATTATTGGAACTTATGTTCATTTTTAAAATTTGAACTAATTCATTCAAACAAAATGGAAATGTGATTCCATCCATTTACTTCTTCAAAACATTTAATATTTTAAATTAATACCATTATAAATTATAAATTATATTTATGAATAAATTTAAGTGTTTTATAGAAAAATACCAAACATTAACTCCACAGCTTAATTCTTTCATTGATAAGCAAAATTCATATTTATTTAAATTGCTGATAGTAGACTCTATATATAGCAAAGTTACCTTACAACTTAGTTACTTAGAATTGAATTCCTGTGATTTTTTAATCTCCCCCCCCATTGTCTACTACTAATTTTTCATCCAAAATGCTTAAATTCCTAGAAAACATTTTTTTACCTTCCATATAAAATAGAATTGTTACTTTTTATATTTTTTAATAAAATGTAGTTATATATTCGAATCGTAAATCATCTGCTATTTTTTTAAAACGTCAGGATTAAATATGAAAACAAATGTACTTTTTCAATAAAGTCAAGAGTTAAATATTAAACATATCAATATCATTTTAATAACTTATTGGTATGGTCATATAATCTAAGGAATTTAAAGGTTAATCTTTAATTTAGAATCTGTAAAATATTACCACTTGCGATTGTTGTCACTGTTAAATTGAAATTATACTTGAACTTGAATATTCGTTCTTATTAATACTTGAACTTCGTTAAATTCAAAGCATACTTTGTGTGTGTGTGTGTGTGTGTGTGTGTGTGTGTGTGTGTGTGTGTGTGTGTGTGTGTGTGTGTGTGTGAATGTTTTGCACAGTATATTTATGCAATAATACAATGATTCTTAAATGAAACTGATATGAGCTGAAACTTATTAATTTTTATATTATAAATTAAGTTGTGAAGCTTTTGATATAGGTCTAAAAGAAATTACTGATTACTTTTCTTTCATAAGCAAAAATTTTTTTAAATTTTAAAGAAATTCATTAATTTTTATTCTTTTCGCAGTAATGCTGTTCTTTCTTCTTTTTTAATAAATGAAATAGAACTATAATTGTAAAATTACTTAAAAGTTTAAAGCCTAAGAACGGAGCAAAAATAGTGCATTAATAATTCTTTGATATTTTTATTTGTATAAGGAAAATTAATATCAAAATGTTGGTAAGTAAAAGCAAGAAAAATTATTTTAATATTCCTTATGAACATGAATGTGAATACATTTTTTTATAAACCAAGAAATTATTACATTCTAAAAAATTCACTGCATGAAGTTATTCAGTTTATTATTTGTATAACTTTGAAATTCCACGAAATATATTTTCTATTTCAAACAGTACTGTCACAACGCCGAAAATATCAGATGCTAAGAATTACGTAAAAAAAAAAAAAAAAAAAAAAAAAAAAAAAAAAATTCTATTTTCAAACTCTAAAGTAGTCAGTTATTTGATCATCAAAAAAGTAATTTTTAAAGTGTTTATAAAAGAGGCCAATTAATAGTAATTTTGAAACGTTAAAATTTAAAGTAATTCGAAAAAGAGTGCTTAATTCAGACTTTAATTTTCAATACATGTATATTATTATTGAAGTTTTATGTCAAAAGTTTCGAATTTAAAAAATGCAGTGCTTTGACTTTAAAGGAGATTACAAGAATATCTATTTTTTTCACTCATGGGAATCAATAAGCCGTCAAAAATAAACGGCGAGTTTTAATGCTAAATTTTAATAAAAATTAAATAATTTTTGGAATTAATTAATATTTTCTTAACAATACAAAATAAAATAAATTTAACATAAACTTTATTTTTTATTCTAAATAGCAATTAAGTAATTTCTATCTTATACGCTTATTCTATGAAAATAATTAGAATAAATAAGGAGAAATGGAACTTTAAAAAATCGGAAGCTTCCCGGTCTTATTTTTAATTATAAATATAATTATAGTAGAGAATAAAAGTAATTGTAAGTATTATGTAAACTAATTTATCATAAACTGTGCAATGAAAAAAACCGTAAAAGATAGAATTTTGAGAATCCCTGCTTTAGAATAGAAGCTTTAACATTGAAGTTATTCTTCAAGATTAAAGATTTTTTGAAAGGTAGAATATGAAAAATAGCAATTTCACACAGAACTCATAATTTCCTTAGATAACTTTCTTGGGATTACAAGGATTTAGAATACTAAATTAAACTATTGTAGAACTCCAATTATCCCAATTTCGTCTTTATGAATTACTTTCAGAATTTCAGAAACATAATTTAACAGAAGAAAGACGAAAAATGAGAAAAGGGAAAAAGCTCAAGGAAAGGAAAGGTAAAAGAAAGGAGAAGAGGAGAATAAGAGATAAGTCACTTAAAAAATTTAGAAAAATTCTTTAGAAAATTCCTGGATGTTGAGAAGTGAGTGCTGAAGATATTGCAGAATGGATTATGAGTCAGATGCTGGATTTCAAATTGCAAATAATGGCCAACTTATTAAAAATGTAGAGAAAGAAGATGATATTAATGGAAAAGTTGAAGTCGAAATGGAAACGTCAGCTGGTGAAACATTTACCGACTTTGAGAAAGCTTTGAAATGGATGGAACATCAGCCTGAGTGTGATTACATACAAATTCTAATTGTCAAGCTGATGGGCGACTTGGCCGCCCAAAAACTGACGAAGGTAATGAAACAGCTTACTCAGACTGAGATGTTCAGCAAGCAATGACTTTCATTTACAGCTCTGTACACTATATATACTCTACTAATATACAGCTCTTGTAACTTAAAGTAACTTGTAACTGAAGCACACATAACCTAAGTACCTTAACATATAAAAGTTTTGACTTTTCATTAAATTATTTTTTAAAAAATATCTAGTTTTTCTCCCATTTTCAACATACAATAATGAATTAAAATGGACTCTTTTGTTTTTCAAAAAAAATCCAATTAACTGAATTTTTGGATTATTCGAATGGGGTCCTGTCTCAATTGATTCAAATAATTGAAGACCTAATGAATATCTTAAAATCATTTTGAAAAAAAGAATAGGTAAAGTTCTAAAGTTATTTCAAAACCGCCCTAAAATCATAATTCATAAAATTGTCGAAAATATACATATAAAAATATTCTGGGAAATATGGAAGATATCATTGAAACTGAAGACCGAAATATATTGCATAGAATCATAATAACTTCCATAATTAGACGGTAGTTTTGAAGTTAATCAGTTAAAAAGTTTTACCATTCATGACAATAAGAATTTTAATATTACAATTACACTTCGCAGAATAATATTATTACAATACTATATTGAAAATAAATGCATAAGGTTAATAAGTTCACGTATTATTTCATTTTAATCACAAACATTGCAGAAAATGATTTTCAAAGATTTGTAATTTAATCAATAAATGGTACTGCAAAAACACACAAAAGAAAAATTAATTTAATTTGATATAAAATTAAGTTATGTATTATTCTCAATATTATTAATTAAAATTAAAAATTCAATTTTATGTTAATTAATTAAATTTTTTAAACATATTTTTAACATTTTATAACTATCTTTGTAATATTTTATAACTAAATTGTGTTTATTTTTGGTTTGTGAAATTTATTTACCTCGTAAAAATTGCTAAAAATAAATATTCCTAATATTTTTCAGCTTTACTTAGCTTTTTTTTATAATCTAATACTTTTCAGCAATATAATAATCCAATTTAATGATGAATTCATAAATAACAAATCAAAATTAAAACCTAATTTTACTTCAATCTCAATAGTAAATGGTAAAGAGGAATGAGACCAGCAAATAACAATTCTCAATATTTCAACCCGCCCCTAAATTTCAGCTGTTCAGAGTATCCTGTTCGTCTGTCATCTCGAACACAAATTACAAAAACAAGAAATAACTCCGACGAGTTTAATATTCTTTCCCCTCCTTCTTAAGGGGCGGAGATGCAGTTTGCAGAGGTGGAAGAACATTTGAAAGGGGGCTCAATAACGTTTTGTGCAAACATGACACTCCCATTTTCTGCCGTGTTCTTATTTTATTTTATCTTCATTAGTTTTTATTATTTTTCCTTCCCCCTTAAAATTTGATGGAGATACCGTAAAAGGTGCAGACAGAAGCGCCGGCCCGATGGAAAATTGCGCGTGACTTGCCAATTTGTGTTGCCAGTTTCACCTTTAAAAAATTACTGCTGAAAGTTAGTCACCCCCTTTCTAATTCTTTTTTTTTTTCGTCCATGTTCCAATTAACTGATGATTCTTCCAGGGGAGGAGTTATTCATTACTAACCCCCTGAGGTTTAAAGAGCTACCTTAAGAAAACAAATTAAGAACATTAATAATGCTATTATAAATTTTTTCCCCTTAATATTATTTTATGCAATATTCAATTAGTTTATATCAAACGTTTTGTTGGTTTTTATATAAATAAACCTATTAAAAGAAGAATTTATAATACCCTATATCACATATTTATATAGGAAATTTGTATTTTTGGCGGTGACCATAATGTTATCTTTATCATTTTAATTTTTATACTTTAATATTAATTGTCATAAAATCCTTAAATGAAACAACTATATGCCCTTTTCTTTTTAATATATTCTCCTCAGGATTATTACAAAAGAATAATTGGGTTTCTGAAGCGTTCATTTCGGAACGTAATTTGGTTAAAACAAGGAGTTCAACATGAAGAAAAAAAAAAAACTGATAATACTCAAGATTGTCGTCTATACTATAGATGTTTAATATGTCTTTCGTAAGTGATACGGTAGATGTGAAGGTGATATTCAGTGTGTTTCAAACATTATTCAGCTCGGTCGCTTCGTTGGTAGTGATGTGGTTCCGCAATTCAGCCAAAGTAGTAGAATACAGTCTTTACATATACTCAAGCAAAGAAGACACTTGGTGAAAGGTCAGGTAACTAGGACGGCCGTAAGAACAGCGTCTTGTCATCGCGACCACACCGACCAATCCATCATTGTGAGAGTTGCCGAATATGGTAGTCACGAAGCTCTTTGTGCTGGTGTGGCACAAAGATCTTCTTGGTTGGTAAATAAAACCGTTAATTTTGTGTTACACAGTTGCGAAAAAAACAATAATTGAAGCATATCTAAGTAGGAAGTACCCGACACATAGTCCATAGCAAAAATGAAAGGTCCATACACCTTGTCACAAGAAACTGCAAGAAAATACTTTTACGAGGGTCACTCTGAAATTTTTGAGATACAACTAGGTTTTTAAAGTTATACTTACAAAATTTTAGGTATGTTTAAAGTAGTCTCCTCCAATGTCAATGCATTTTTGTAGACGAATTTTCCAGATTAAATGCCTCAAGCCATTCATTTCTTCGAATAGATGAAAAATATGCATTTATAGCCACATCAATCTTTTCTTCTGAATGAAAACGACGTCCACGTAAGTTCTTTTTTAGATTAAAGAATAACCAAAAGTCACGCATAGCTAGATCAAGTGAATGCGGCGGATGTTCGATCACTTTAATTTGTTTTTGTTTAAGAAACTCAACTGTTAATCCGGCTGTATGTGAAGATGCATTGTCATGGTGAAGCATTAGTCCCCTAACATTCAGTTCTTGTAGAATTTCTGGAGGACATTTAGTGGTATACCAGTTTGCTGTTACTGTCTTCTGTAATTCCAACTTGATGGCTTTGACCAATCCCGTACTTCTGAAGAAAACGGCATATATCACTTTTTTCAGAGCGCGTTGTTTTTTCAATATTGTCGGCGTGGGATCATCTTCAAAGACCCATACTTTGCTTTCTTGACGTGTTGGAACGTCAAAAAACGGTATGTACGTTTCATCACCTGTTACAATTTTAGAAATGATGCGGTGGCCACCATGATTCAGCATATTAAGAGTTTCTTTACTGATTCTGACACGCTCCTCTTTTTGATGCTCAGTTAGATTATGGGGAACCCAACGGCAAACTACTTTTTTCATATGTAATTCTTCATGAATGATTTTGTGTATGGCTGCGGATCCCATGTTAAGTTCCTTCTGAATCATTTGATAGGTACAGCGATTATCATCCATTAACATTTTTCTTATAGCAGACACATTATCCGGGATTGTTGCCGACAGCGGCCTTCCTGTGTGTTCTTCATCCTCAAGAAAATTGGGACCTCTTCTCTAAACCATCTGAATACAATAGCACGAGCTGGAGATTCATCACCAAACGCTAATTGCAACCGTTGAACGCATTCTTCTTGATTTAATCCTGCTTTGAAGTCGTAGAAAATCAAGCGAAATGTTCTGGCGTCAACTCCATTTTCTCTTCTGTTTAAAATTTATTTCACGCTAAACAAGTTGAAGTAAGTCAGTAAAAAGTCGTCTTCTGTGTTAAAATACTTTGTACTTGAAAATTAAACCGTTATTTTTATTTTCTAAATTCTCGTCTGCGCGTATCTCAAAAATTTCAGTGTAACCCTCGTATATGAACAATCGGTTTCTTTGAACTGTAGCTACTAACATAGAATGCTTTGTTGGGTTGGTGGTTTGCATTTGTATGCTCCATGAACGGTTATGAACGATTCACACTTTGAAAATCTTGGTACAAAACGCTTTCTGATGTCCTGTCGTCATTTTTGAAATATTTGAAATATCATTTTGAAACATTTAAATTAAGAAATTATTTATTCATTGATTAAGTCCAAATAAAACAATTTAATTTTTTTCTTTACTCATAGTACTTTTATTTCAATGGTTTAAAAAAATTCAGTTTTGTATGTTGTATAGAGACAAGACTACAGAAAAATGTTAGTGCACCTTTCGTAAATACTTACTTTTGGACCCTTCTGAAAGAAATATTTGAATATTTTATTCTTTTCAGCTTATTGATCCTTATAAAGTCAAGAAACTTGAGTGTATTGTGTTTGTAGCATTCAATTTAATTCAATTATGAAAGCTGAACTTGATGTTTACAAAAATTTCTTAAATAAATTAAGACAAAATCATTTTTTATCTAATGCCCTGCTGCCTTTTGGATTTACAGGATTATAAATCCTGAATAGGATTAAATCCTATTTAGGATTGCAAAGAGCGAAGATGATGACATTTTATATCTACATACATAGCGGTGCAGGTGAGCCCTAGACCTCACTTTTAGGTTAACGGGTTAAAAATACTCTCCCATCACCAAGTACCTTGTAATTTTGAACCTCGGTCAGGTGACGAGGTCATACCTGAGCTGGCACCCTCCTCTCCACCCTTCAGACCAGCAGAAGTTTTTTGGATGTCACAGATTAACGTGGACACGTTCCAAATCCATGGAGCTTCAGCAACTCAGTAAGGGCTAGAACGTGGTCACCGTTTTAATCACTGCCCGTGGCAAATGAAGCTTCAGTTTGCTGACTGGAAAGAAAGTAGCATGAAGCTACTGTGCTACGGAAGCTCTGACATCTTATATAGCAGAGCACCCTGTGGCTGCACCGTCTTTCATATCAGAATTCATTTACAATCATGAATATAAATATTAATAACTCTCTAAGCAAATCAAAATTTTTAAATCATATTTAAAAAAATATTAATTATGTCGCTCATGTCATTGATTTTACATAATTAAAGTTACAAATTAATTTTTACAATGTTTATTTGTATTGAAAATTAACTTTTGTTAAAGTTAATGGTTTGAATATTTATTGATTTCTAATTGAAAATTGAGATAAGATTTAATGTGAAGGTAACAACATTTTTTATAATTCAAATATATTGAATCTAGAATATTTTTAGAATACACAAACTTTTTGAATTCACACTTAATATCTCTTCCAGTAATTCTTAAGTGATGTCAAATAGATATCCGCATGTATGAATATAACATCCAATTATTGGCTTATGGAATTTTTGTAATTTCCTCTAAGTGGAATAAGGGTTTTATGTTATTTTATTACAGTACGTATTTTTTTCTACCTATTTTTGTCGACCAATGTTGCTAATAGAATTCGATTTGTAATTTTGAATCCGACCAATTGGCACAGGAGATGACGTTTTCCTCTTCATATTAATGTTCACAATATATATTTTTTAAACCCCATAACATCGATAAGATGTAAAAATTTAAAAAAATTTTAACAAAAATAATTATAAATTTGCACATTGTGTGAAATATTTAAAAGTTCTGTTGCTGTTGTTACTTCTAACACTTTTTTTAAATAATTCCTTTTAACAATTTAATCAACTTTTGTGAACTAAAATAAAATTCTGAAACAGTTTTTGGAGCTTTTATTTACTATCGGAATATATTATTTTCTGATTTTTCTCAAATTTTGACCCTTTAATGCATAAAATTGATTAGCTGAATTACCTATTTCATGTGACCCTAATACTTATTAAACAACAAATGAGCAACAATTAAGCCTCTGCTAATTCTAAATATTATTTCATAACGAAATTGAACTTTTTTTGTCACAGTGATTAACAAAGCAACAAAGCGAGAAGCTATAAATTGTACAAAACTGTTTTTCGAGTCCAATTGGATATCGATTTTCATTTATCTCACAATTTTAAAGATATATGCGCATATTCTGGGAAACTAAATTCTGAAAAATTGAAAAAAAAGTTAAGGAATCAATCAGATCCCTATTGTTTAACGAATTAAATTTCTTTTCTACTCATTTCCTACTTGAAAGCAAATTAGTGAGACAAACACCAACTAAATTACTATTTGACAAACTATATTAAGAGATACATTTTATCTAACAAAAATGTTCTTGGCTTGTTTGCTGAAGTCGTTTCTGAGATCACTTTAAGATAACCAGGAAACAAAATTAAACTCTGTCACTATATCCATACATGTATGTGTGGGAGGGGTATTCTAAAACATTTTTTAAGTTGAAGGTATAAGATTTTTCTCAATCTTCTTTCAAATATTTAATTTTTACTCAATTTTCTAGCACTTATTTTCCTAATAGTATTTATAATTTAAATATTAGAAAAAATAAGATCAATGATAGATAGATAAGAAAGTACTAAAATTGTGGTTGATTGTTTTACTATCCATGTAAATTCAAGAAGGATGAAAATTTTGACACCATCAATAGTTAAAAAGTTTAAAACATCAAAGTATTTATTTTTATTGTTTTTTTTAATGTTGTTGCTTATCCTCTAAATATCTGACATATGCCGAACCAGTTCCAGAAGATTGTTGGCAGCCAAAATATCTAAAATAATAAGGGAATTGGATGTTGAGTCCACTTCAAAAAGTCCAGTGAAACCAAGAATACGATTCGATGAAGGTGGAGGGTTACAGCATTTTTTACAAGTGGGATGGATTTTTCTACGACTATACCAAATGAAATATATTTAAGTTGACCCTTGTTAATCTGGCCAGAGCAGTTTCGTGAGTCAGAGCAGCAATGTTTCCATCAAAGTACCAGGGGATATTTCTGTGTACCAATGGTGTAAGGGACAAATTAAAATGAGCTTAAATCATTTTAATAAAGTTCTTGATAAGTAAGCGATGAGCCAGTGGCCGTTTCATTCTCACTACCCTCTTTGCCTAGTCTATGAACTACCTCATTGCCACTGATGTTAACATGTGGTATGATCCATTTGAAATGGACGTCGTGTATCTGAAGGATTTTCTTCAATTTGAGCAAAGTAAATGCATTACTTTCATAGTTTGGAGAGGAAGAGCTATTAAGATGTTGTTTTGGAGAGAAAGAGTCACTAAGATGTTGTTTTGGTGAAGAAGAGCCACTAAGATGTTGTTTTGTAGAGGAATAACCACTGAGATGCTGTTATGCATGGTGATGGTTTGAGGACACAGTGGCCTAGGTTTAGGGCGTTGCTCTCATTATCGGAATATAGTGATTTCTTATCCCGGCCTAACCGAATATCTTTCGTGTTTACTAAAAGCTACTGGGGCACATTAAATAGGCTCTTTATCGCAATGTCCTCCTAAGTTACTCCTAATAAAAATATGTGTTTGGAGACGGCAGTTTAAATATAAGGGAGTTTTCTGCTTCATCCATGCTTCTATATTAACGAGAGGAAAAAATCCCAGATAATAATTTTTTATATTATCAATTAACAGAGCTTTTCATTTTTTCGTATTATCATCACTGTGTATATTTTATAAGCAGCAACATTTTTTGTACAGAGGGGTTTTTGTTGCCTAAAACTCTTAGAAAAATGTTCGTTTAAAGTTCTATTGGTGATATCATTCTTGAATACAATTGGTTATTATTTCTATTCTTCAAGTGTGATATGCTGTAAGAAATATATCAAGAATAATTAGACCAAACTTTTTGTAAAAAATAACTATTATAATATTTCTTACTATAAAGGTAAATTTTGTAAAAAGTAAACCTCTCTAGTATATGAAATATTTCTTATAACTTTTAAAAGAGACTCGTATAAGTTAGAAGAATAAGTATCAATATACTGCGGACAACAATTTTAAGCAAGTTGTATAAAATAGATATGCTGTTTAAAATCCTGTTTATATATAAGTCCATGAAAAATGAATATAAAACTCTATGATTGCATAAACCTCAATAATTATCATAAAATGTTTTTATTTTACTTGATAAAAGGGCTGTTAATTGCATTTCAAATATACTTTATGAAGCAATTCTAAGCGCTTTTGGTGTCAAATGAATGATTAATGGGATATCAAGTCTTTTAATCAAAATATATTAGTCTATAATTTTACTGTGCAAACATGATATCAACATAACAATATTTAATAAGATCAAGATCAATATGTATGCTTCTCTGTACTCGAGATATAGTTTGTTCTTTACCAACTGTTTAAAGTAGACTTCGGATTATTTTTAAAGTTCACGGTCGTAAAATGTTAATCAGAACAGGCAATTTACAATCAAGAACAATAAATTAAATAAGATCGAGTTCATCAACTTCCAGAAGAATGCCTTTATCAAACTATTAACCACAGTTTCTGTTAATAAGATTTACAAATAAGTTTACGAGGTTTACAGACAAAAATCGAAAATTTAGGTTAGATAAAATTTTAATACTTTTCAATGTACCTGTTGTGGTGTGAAACTCCTTACTTATCTGCCAGTCTTAAATTTTATTTCATTTGCACATGCGCAGGACTCAAAAGAAAAAGAATTTTGTTTCTGCGAAGAGTTTTGTTGAACTACTTCGAATTCGAAACATCTCTGTATCTTTATTCTTTGCAAATGTATAAATCTTTCAAATGTGTAATTTTGTTAATTTTAAGTCACTGAACTACTCTTTTGAGTTTGAATTAGATAATTTGATATTTTGACCCACCATTGAGTACCATTCTTAATTTTTGTATTCCAATTAAAAATGCTTAAAATTAAATAGAGTTTCTTTGGAAGCAATAATCATTGTAATAGTGTTGAAAGCTTTTTAATGCATAGCTATAAGCAAATGACACAAAAAGTTACCTTTAAATTTTTTTCACAAAATATAATTTCTGAAGAATGTATTCGTGCATGTGCATATTCATATGGAAAAACGTTTGAAAAACAGTAGGAAAGAAATTTGATTAAAAATTACACACATTTAGAAAGCAGCCTGGAGGAAAAGTTAGTGATATATACATAAAATAGATAATGTGATCATTAAATATAATCTTTTTCCTTTTCAAAAACTACAATACAAATGAAAATTTTATTAATTTTTTTGGAAGTCAAATTTATGTATGATCAGCTTGCATATGCTTTCCTTGCTTCAGGTTTTCAGAACGATAAATACTATAACTAATTAAGATTTCTAGTCATATACAACAAAATCAGTCATAGGTTAGAAACAATATTAAGTTTCCTTATTGTTTGAATTGTAAATAACAGAAGGAAATTCATTTAAAACGAAATGACTATTAGTAATAAAATAGATTTACTAATTCTTCACAATAGCTGTTGCAGACATCTGTATGAAATTGAGTGGCAATGGTAACCTAGTCGTTGGGATATCGGACTGCCTTCCGGAAGGCAGGACTCAATTCCAAATGCCGCCAAAGACTTATCCAGTACCATGGGATATACGTGCTCGTTAAATCAGTAGAATCGAAAGTCCTGTAGTTGGTTGTTCAGCAATTACTGTGGGTGTTATGGTCTGGAGAAAATTTCCTCACCCTTCAGATCAATGTCAAAATTGAAGGTTTGGATCCTCTGGTGGTGCCATCTATCGGAGGAGCTTACAGCAAAGTCGAACTTTCACTTTTGTGGTTCTCTGGTTAAACGAAAGATGCACCCTAAGGACTTAAATTCACCTAGCCAACGGCATAGCAAGCTTGACTTGTCCAAGTGTCATGAGTGTCACAACAACAACTGAGTTCACAGTATTGTTGACTTAAAATGGAATAATAACAATATTTACATTTTAATAAACAATAAATTTATTTAGGTCTGCTCGAAATGTAAAACTGAGCAGGCTTCTCCTAATCACATCCTGGACTGTTTTGGACTTTCCAGAGAGGATATATACTCATCCCCCTTCTAGTCCTCCATTTCCTTTTGATCAGCGGTCTGATGGACCTTGTCTGACGAAGTCAGACATTTGGAGGATTACCCACAATACAACAACAATAATAAAATTCCAGTGAATTTTAAGGATATTCCAAAGAATGTTACTTTGACTTTAATAAATATATATTTATGCTTTGCATCAGGTTGCTCAAATTTTTCAACGTTATATTAATCAGGTACTTTTAGGTTTAATTTAAACGTATCATATCTTAGCAACGTGTAAATTCCTTCTTCAACACTGGAAGAACAAATATTACACTTACTGAAAGTTTTCACATGTTTGTCTAAGCAAGACTTAAAGCGTATTCTAAATAGGTGCACGTTGAGAAGTCTATCGTAGCATTTCTTGGTTGTCTCATAACTCCCTAAAATTGCTAAATCATCCCCTAAGCAAGTGACACTATCGTCGAATTCCCAAATCCCAGACTTTTGTAGCGCTAAACGATTAGACATACCAAATTTTTATAGTTTTTTACTCCACTCCAAGCAACGGGCACACACATAGGTTAAAACGTACGGATAATGGTACATTTCAAGTGAGTAAAAGCAAAGCGTGAAAGTTTGAGTTAAATTTGCAATTGCATTAAGTTTTCAGAAAAAAAATCAACGCATCTGATTCCACCGTAGCAGCCGCTTTAAATTTTGTAAAGAACTTATTAGTTAAAGTTCTAAATTCTTTTCGCGTAAGTTGTCCGTGATCGAAAATCTTTATAGCATTTATGATAGAGAATAGCACATTTATAATCATCTCTGATCGCAGTTCTCTAACCCTTCTCTTTATAAATAAATGTTGACTCTGACTCACCATGATAAATTTGCCAATCCAGCTATATTGAATGATTCTGTACTAATACACAGAAAGTCAGTAGAAAGAACAGTCTCGTATGAACGAAATAAATAGTTTCTTGATAGATCTGGAATTTATTCCTTTTTCGAAAACTTAAAAAGATGAAGCGAAATTTGAAAATATTCTATTTGATAAAGACGCATCATTATATTTGCAGTTAACATTTGTCACTCCAATCAGATAGAAATGTGTAATGACTCCCATGATAAGATTCGTCCATATGCTCCTAAGGGCACGCGACATATAATTTCCCAAAAGTTACAAAATCTATCACATCCTTTCATCCGCTCAGAGAAAAAATGATCCGGACTGATATGTATAGCAGGTAATGGCAAACACTACGTAGTAGACTAAAACCTGTATTGAATGTTCGAAACGTAAAGGCACTTGGCATACAATGAATCCCATTTCAAAAGCTACAATTAATTTCAAAATGCTTCAAATTGATTCCTCTCGATATCGGAGATGGAGGTAACTACATATGACAACTACACTAACCTGCTAACATAAATAAATTGTTTCTCACTTTGGCCAGAAACCATCCCTGTACCTAAAATCACAGATGACACAGTTGCGAAAGCTTTTCTTCATCACTAGATTGCACACTTCTTAGTATCCCAGACCATTATGACAGATCAAGGTAGGAAATTGTATCGCATATATTCGCAAATTTTTATCGAGCTGCTTGGGATTTGACGTAAAGAGCTAATTAGCTACTCTTAAATTATTTATTGAACTATTTAACATATTTACAGTAACATAATAATTAATATATGATATCAAGTTACAAAATGTGATCATTAAATGACAAGATAAGATGCCGCACAGAAAGCAAGTAGTAAAGTGTTTGTGAAGAAGTGTGGGATAGGGATCCCTTAAGTATGGTTGCCGTCGGTCGGTGGTTTGACAAATTAGTGGAATAAGAATTAGGTATACAAGTGTACCGCAGATGATCATCCAGCTTCCATTGTGTTGATTAAATAATCCCATCGATCATTTTAGCAAGAGATAAAATTAAACCTAACTCCACAACAATTGCAAATAGGCAGACAGCCCACCAATTGTTACTTGTCTTTCGTACAGCTTTCAAGGTAAATCTAGAAGGAACATGAGAAGAGTTGTTGTATGGTACCATACTACGCCTACTAGCAATTTTTTATAGACTGTGCACACCAAAAAGGCTGAAAATCCTTCTTTTCTAAAACAATTGTGTCATAGACATCATGCATCAATTGTCTCTAGTAAATACAATGACTCACAATAATATAACATACTTTGTAAACCTATCACTGTTTAAATGTACACTTGTTTTTATGAGGAATAACATGATTAAAGCTCCTGTCACACATCACATGATATTCCACTCCGAATCATAAAGAGAATACCTAAACATTATTACATGTTGTGTATCAACAATAGAAAAATGATACGTAAAACTTCCAACATCCAAAGATTAATAAGTCGAAAAATGACTTGCTTATTAAATCTGATGGGTAACGGTATAGTACAGACACAGCTCCCTCGGCCTAAATGCTTACTGTCTGTGCTTATAGTACATTATTTTCTGTGAAATAATATTTTCAAAATAAATATAAAACGATAATTTGATTAATAAAAGCATCTACTTTTTATTGAAATAAATTTGCCTTTTTAATATGTCAAAGTAATAAAATTCATAAATTATAGCAAATTTAAAAAAATTAAATCCTATCACTATAACATGTGAAAAACTCCACGCTTGCATAATAAATATAACTAATGAATTACACATCATAATTTTTTTATCAATCAGTGTATTTTAAAGGAAAACAACTCAGATTTTAAGATCCAAGTGAGATTTTAGAACATATTTTAAAAAATAAAATACACAGCTGTGATTTTCAATAATGTGTGGTAAAAAGTTTATTATTTATACAATCATAATTATAAAATATACTTTTGTTGAAAGCAATTTATGTTTCTGTAATATAAGTATAATCTAGTAAATAGAGTAGCAAATAAAGACATTTAATGTAATTTAAGAGTTAAACAAATAATCGTTCATTTAAATTGTAAATAATTGATAGCTTTATTAGTTAAAAAAGATACATACATCGGAATACAATTGTTTTGACTCCTAATTCTAATTTCGTTTAATATTTTTTTATTTTCTTTGTATAAATATACAACTATTTATATAGATAGATTTAACAAGTCAACTGTCAAAAATCTTAACTTTGTAATGATGAATATAATTTAATATTAAAATATTTTAAAATAGCACAAAGATATAATCCAGCATACTAAATTCTGATTTCTTTTGACTATTAAGAAATGTTGCAAACATGACGTATTATTATGGTACTTATGTCTTGCAATGACATAAATACTATAATAATGAATATAATGCAAAATAGAAGTTTCTACATTATTCGTATAGGCCTCCGTCTTTATCACTTAATAAAAATCTGGTTGCCAGGTAAACAAGAAATTCCCCCAAAAAAATTACCAAACTCAGATGGATTATACTGCAGCTGTGCCTTTTAAAATATTTTTTGGTAAATATTTTTATAACATAAATGGAAATCAACTTAATCAGAGCATTAATTTTCTCATCACAGCATTCAAAAATAAACCGTTGCTAAATTCATTGATGAATTAAAATTACTGTATAAATAATTTAATTATATATATAAAATAGAAAATGAAACTTAACGGGAATGCCAACAATAACTTAGTTTTTTTAAATGAAAGTTTTATTCGTTGTTCTTGTAAAAAATCTAGATCATACGCTCTGTTATAAAAAGAACAGCTTTTGAAAAATCTGTTATTTTAAAATTCCAATTCAAATGTTAAAAATTGATAAAATTTATGATAATATCTTCTTAGAGACGTTGTCTTTGCCATTGTAATAATATTCGCGTCACCTGATTTTAAAAATAGAGCCAGTTTCTGTGGTTGGGAGTAATAAGTTTTACTATAACTAATGTGTCTCAAGTTAGAGTAGCGAAAGTTGACTCTCTATGGGAATTCTAACGCATGCACCCTAAGTAACACACTTTAGCTAAGATTCAGGGATTAAGCAATGTAAAAAGAGTAATAAGTCCATTTGGTAAAAACTGTATCCTCTAGTTAAACATGGCAGATATATTAAACATGAGTTTACATATGTTCATTTTCTTTCAAAAGATATAATGACAAATATTGTTATAAAAGGTACACAAGAAAGTTCTTGACTTTTTCACGTTGCCACTGAATGAAGTGAGAATAAGTTGCAAATTAGTGTATGACGTATTGAGACACTGCTCTGTAGAGAGTAAGAATATCAATCATTGTAAAAGAAGGTTCACCGCACATATTTATCAATCGTAACTCGTGCAGTAATGAAGAAAAATGGACATGTCGAAGAAGTTCGTTTGATGCTGTTCACTTTACGACTTCAAAGTGCTCAGCATCAAATATTCCATCAAGTCGCCGAATTTATCAAGCATTTGAAAATTGTGCTGTGAATGAACGTACGGTAAGGCATTAGTTTCAGAATTTCAGTTTGGAAGATCTCTCTGTGGGATGAAGTTCGCATAAGATGACCCTAGGTCTTGGATGTCGAAGCCTTCGATTCTGCCATTGAGGAGGATAGATAACTTAACATTTCTGGTGAAATGGTTAAATTTCATCTGCCTCGCTTAGATACAAGGTACAGGCTGCTTACGCTTAGGAATGCTAAGTTTCGCTTAGTACAGGCTGAACAAGTGAGTTTCTCACACGCTGGTGGAAGTCCATAAACAACAAGTGTAATAACCTATTTATCATTGCTTTCTTCTCCTTATAGCAACATCCATATTCAATCGAATGCTGACCAGTGACGAAAAGTGGTTCCTATATGACACTCTCAAGTTTACCAAACATTGGTTGTCACCCCATGATACTGCACAGAGCAAGATCACCGATGCACCCATGCAAGATTATGCTTTGTGTCTGGTGGACTAGTCGTCAGGTGGTTCACTATGAGTTGCTACTAACGGGCCAAACGTTCACTGTGGATCTGTAAGCATAGCAAATGGAACGTGAGCAATAGGTATTGCAACAGAAGGAGCAAGCTCTGATTAATACCAAGAATATACTGTTTTTGGCAGATAACTCGAGACCGCAAGCCACGCGAGTGGCTAGAAATACTATACAGCAAATAGGTTGGGAGACTTTGTGCCTTCCTTCTTACTGACCTAACCTTGCACCATCGCATTACTACCTTATCCATTCACTGGACAATCATCTTAGTAAAAATTTCTTCACCAATGAAGCAGACTTGTGCTAAACACTTACGGACTTCTTTGCGTCCAAAACCCTCGAATTTTACGCAAGGAAGATACCTCGGCAGAAGGGGCTGCATGCCAATGAGGATTATTTCGAGGGTCAAAAATAGGCTATAATTTCCTTGGGTCTTGTTCTTTTGGATCATTAAAAATAGTAAAACATTTTTTGTTTGCTTAGTATTTTCATAAATATTACAAGGTATTAGTTAATTAACTCATCTTGATCATGTGTATGAATTCCAAACATTATTATAAATGTTCATCCTTTTAATTAATGGTTGTACCATCAAAATATATGAAAAATTTATTCACTTTTAATTACGTTCCTAAAATTCATCAGCACATTTTTCCCAAGTAAAATACTAAGTACCTTATAAAAAATTTTGGCTCTGTAACAAAGGAAATTAAAAATTTTTTTATTAAATTATTTATGAACTTAATCATTTGTAAAATCTAAAAAATTTATTTAATGATTTATTTGATTAATAAATGATTTATTTTCTTGAACAGAGCTACAGATATTTAATGTCTGCGGAGTTTGATTTGTCTTATGTAAGACTTTTATTTTAAAAATATGGACAATTTACACACCAGATAATAAAATATTTTAGCTCAACAGTTTTATTCTTTCTAGATGGAAATTTGTAGTAAATTCAAAATTTCTCAAAACAATTCGCGTATGCAAATTTTTTAAAACAATTTTTAAATCGAAACTAAAATTTTTAATTATATCTTTATTAATATTATTTGAAAAAAAGCGATTCGATAACAAAGTTATAACTAAACCTGTCATATAAAATATAAAGCTCTTTTAATCTATTGTTATTGTATTCCTTTAAAGTTATCTCCTAGTAATTCACTTTTCCGCAGACTTTAAAGACTACCAATAATAATAAATTGAATGGAGTTTACGTTTCACACAGTCTGATTTTTAGTTGTATTAAATATCATTTTGGATCTAATTTGAATGTTATTAAAAAAGATGTGCACATTTAATCACAGTAAATATCATTTATTTAATTTTAATGTTGATTGGAAATTCATTTTTCTGTAATAAATGCTTCATAAGCTGTTTTGCTATGCATCGAAATTTGCTTATGACAGGCCAAACCTTGTTTTCAAATATATTGAAAATATTATTTATTTATAAATAGTTAGCTTTATGTATATATAATTTTAAATTTTTTTATTGTGTTGTGCTTTAATTATTTTGTTTTTCCTAAAGTTTAATTAATTGTATTTTAAGAGGGAAAAAGTACCTCATTTATAAATTCTAATTTCTTTTCATTTTTTCAGTTAGATGCGAGTGACATGTTTGAATACTTGTGGAGGAAATTAAATTTAAAATAATTCGCTTATTTTAAATTTAATCTCATCTGAAAACGACAGTCTTTTATATGTTGTGTTTTCCCATTTTTCAAAATTTTATTTTATTTTTTCAGTGTTAGTATTTAAGTCTATTTGAAGTTAATTTAAAGCAAGAGTAAATAAATCTTTTAAATGATTAAAAACATGCTCATTTATTTCTAGTGAATTAGTGAATGCAAATTGTGAATAAACATTTTATATATTAAGTTACATTATAGATTTACTGTTGTAAAAATGATAAAAAAATATCTCAAAAAATTTAATATATTCTTTAATAAATAACATTTATGTTTATTTTGAGCACAAATATGTAACTTAAACTCTCTATTTGTTTATTTAAGTTCTTTTAATGGTTAGATTAAATTTTGCCTATAAATCAAACTCGTGTTATGGTAATTTTAGGATTTCTTACAAATTTTAAATATTTTATAATCTCAATTATTAAACCAATTCCAAAGGTTAAAAGATTAAAAAGTAGGAATTTCTCAGAAAATAAGTCCATTAAATGGAGCACATATGTAAATAAAAAGATAAGCATTTCTAAAATTGATATTATAAAGTTGTTGAAAGTTAGAAATCGATGAAAGAAATTATAGTTTTCCTGATGAGTTTAGGCAGGAATTTTTTTACAGATAATGAAAACTACTCAAATGAATTTTAACTATCAAGTTAAATTATTATAATTATAGTATTGCTAAAAATTGTTTCCCATATTTTAAAAATTATTTTCACTATTTTTTTCAGCTTGCCGATATTTTTGACTTGTCATTGATCTAAACTGGACCAAAAAGTGATGTTTACTGGATTAGAGAACATCCCATTGATGACGCATATCGACGTCTATTGGACGAAATTGTGTAGTGTGGGAACAAACTAAGGACTCTATCTCGAGACACTAGTCTTACTATATATTGGTCTGTGGTATTAACAACAAGAATTCCGTGATCAACATTGATCACTGGAAGCCAGCCTTCATCCTTGCTGGACCAGCATCGAGTTCTAGTTTTTCTGTTCTTGTGTGTGGTATTTCTTCACAATCTGATACTTCAGAAACAGAGAGAGCAATCTCGAGTTCATCATCTAGGTTGCAAAGTCATCAATTGTTGACCCCAATTATCTGACGTAGACAACTACTGATGCAGACTTAACACGCCGGATTCTATTAAAAGTCATGTCTTTGAAGTAGAGCATCACTCTCTTAGGTCAATTTGTTCAATTCAGTCTTCAGTACTTCTCCAACTGACATCTAGTGCCTTCGTCACTCGAGGGCACAAAAGATTCACAGCCACAAAAGAGATGATTACATAGAAAAATAATCACTGTTTAACATGCTCTCTACAACTTGTGTTTTGAAGAGCATGATTTCAAATATTAAAAGGTAAAATTTTGTTAATATGTGTGACAAAATAAAATAGTTTTAAGAAATTATTTTAATCTATTTTTAGCTGAAGTCATATCATCATCCATTCATAAGGCAGTCCGCAAATTCGTAGATGATCACATGAGACTTGTCTCGCGAGATGCTCAGAGCGTCTCGCAAGAATCGCATCAGACTAAATGACGTCATTGAAGTCTTAGTTGCGTCAGAAAAGGGGTGGAGCGCGAGACGTTTCTAGATTTCGAGCAGGTTCGAAATATCTGGCAACTTTCCGCGAGACCGCTAATTTCAACATCCGTTTTTCGCTGCAAAATTTTTATTACCGCGTGGAAAATAAAATGGAAAGTCCAACTAATTATAGGTTTTCATTTGAGGAAGAAGAACTTATTATAAATCTTTATAGAGGTAATATTTTTTAAAATATTGTTATTTTTAATTTAAATGCTTTCGTTCCTTAATTGTTCACTAATTTTATTTAATTTATGTAAAGAATCGATGCCTCTGGGACCCAAAAGATAAACTTTATTTTGACAAACACAAGTGGGTTATAATTATTAAAGATATTTCTCTCTTTCAAATTTTTGCAGAAACCATTCAAAAGATTATATCAGGTAATGTAAAATTTATATTCTCTCTACTACATAAAATGTCTTATTTCTCATATAATTTAACATATTCTCCTTAAATATATATTAATGATAAAAGTATCTCTTTATTTGTAGTAATGTATTTTGTGCATATATTTTCAATGGTTTTCAGTTTTATAATACATAACCAATTTTTTAAACATATATTATTATGTCAAAATAATATATCTTAATTAGTTTTGTACTCGTTACTGAAATCAAAATTGATGTTAAAGAAAGATTGAAATAATATTTAAACAGTTATATATATAAAAAAATATATAAAAAAATATTATTTTGCAACATTTGATAAGTCCCAACTTAGAAACCTTTTTTATTATGTCTATAGCAAGTGGAATAGTATGCAAGTACAGAAATTTTAAACCCTTTGGGAAAGTATTGTTACTTTTAATTTATGTAATTAATGTAAAATTTATTTATATGATTAAATATTAATGTATTTAATTGATTAAAAATATATAATAATGAATGTGGCTATGTTTATTAATTTAATGTTTTTCTTAAATAGATAATACTATCTATTAACTAAAATGTTCTATAAATATATATATCTTTATATATTCAATAATTCTCATCTAAATATTTTATAATTCAAAATATTCTCAGTTGATATTACAAGTAATTAAAATATTCTATTTAATGTAGACTAATAAGTGCAATTTCTACAAGAAAATTTCTCTTTGCTTTTTTTTCATGTTTATATTTGCTCATCATTTTTAAACAATAAGAAACCAATATTGAATGATAATTATTAGTAAATCATATAGTTTAATAATTATTTATAAGCAATTTTTAATCTTAATGATATATATAATACCAGCAATTAACTAAATTATTTATATTCCCTTATTGTTAATTTTAAACAATTTGCGCATATATGTACAATTCCAACTGATATTCTTATAAAAATAATTCCTTAATAAATGCAATATTGTTATGTGCTATATACTTCTTAGACTTGAGATTCCCTCTGAAATGTACATTTTAATTTAACGGGTGCTTAAACTCATTTAATATTTGAAATAAGTGGTTTTTTTCCAAGTGTCCAAAGAAAAATTAAGCCCAACTTGAAAGTTTATTTTTTCTCATAAATTATAGCAACTATTTATAGAAAATAATTTAGGTAATAACTTTTATATGCAGAAATTAAATAATCGAAACGAGAAAACAAATATTATACAGTGAAAACTTCGAATTTGCGGACTGCGGAATAATGGAATCGGAATGTAAGCAAATTCTTATTGGTTTAAGATTTCCATGACGTCAGATACAACGTTTTAGCTACGTCACACTAAGACATCGATGAGATCGCATTTGTCTACACTAATAAGACGGTGAGGTAGAAGCGACTACTATGCAAAACAAGAAACAAATTGAAGAGAAAGAATTTGAATTTATGCCGCAGAGATGTAATATTATCGGAAATAACATACAGAATTGTTATTAAAAATCAATTCTGCATTCATATTTAAAAGTGAAAATTTATTTTCTGATTATTCCATGTTAGAAATGTATTAAATTTAAAATATAAAGGGAAATTTTCTTTAGTTTAGGATAATTGGTAGAATTTGACTTCACATCACTGCTTGTTTCAATTCGAAACTGAAATAGAAATGGCCTTGTTTTTAATTACTTGTGTTGTCTTGACTCAAAAGTTTAAAAAAAATTAACCAATATTTTTAAAGCAAAATTTTGACGAAACAGATTTTTACAAATTCAAAACTTTTCTTTGTATTTTGATTTTATCAAAGGAAGTTAAAATAAATTTTGTATCTTATTCATGGAAAAAATATAATTTTAAGAAATATATTTTTATTAGTAAATTTATTGATTTATATAATTTTTATTAAACAGCGTAGTTTTAATTCAAATTCATTTTTAATTTTGTAAAGCTTTAAATCTGCTTAAATGCTTCTCCAAAGTTAAGAAATATAAATAGAAATTAAATCTATTGAATTGAGATTTATATTGTATTTGAGAGAAAGATATGCTAAAAATGAATTAGATTTGTTGAATATATCTTGGTGAATTATTTTTGTGGCATTACCATTTATTTTTAAATCTGTTTCATACTTTATCATCATCAGATGTAGTCTAAAATATCAAAGTAATTTCTAAAATATTTGACTATTTTAAGCAAGTAGAAAAAAATGGATATTTTTTCAGCCTTGAAAAACAACTTAGAAAAGAAAAATAAAGGTATTTTTACTGTATTATTCATTGCAAATATGTATAAAAATATGTATATATATATTATTTGCACAAGGGGTTATCAAAATAATGAACATATCTGAGAACAAAATTGACATTTTTAAATACAGTTTGTAATTATTAAAATATAATAAAAGCTGCTTGTTTTTTTATTAGAAATATATATTTTGTAGCAGTATGTGAAGCTTTATTGAAGTTTGGTAAGTCTTGGTTTTTTCAAAACTTTAAAATGTCAGATTTCTCTGATTTTCAGAGGGTAAATTGCTAGAGTCTGTTTACCTGAAGCAAGAATGACGAAACAACCCAACTTATAGGCATTTCTAGAGGAAGGGTACTAAAGTCATGACAATACACAGCAGAGCCAAATAGTGGAAAGAAGAATAGCGACTTGTGAAAGAAACCAACAGATTTTGAAATGGGTTGTAATGTTTAAAAATTGAACCATTGCAGCAAAAGTAACTGCAGTGTTCAATCAATATCTGAATTCACTTGTGTCAATATTGTGTGTTAATATTGTATGATTATAGTTTGATGGCACCTCTATAAGCAGAATATTTATGACAAGCAATAATTCCGAAGCCACTTGTAACAGGTATTAATGCTAATTATCATCTGTGGTGTCACACTCAAATAACCGGGTCAATTGTTAAGTGAAAGAAAGCAATTTTGTCTGATGAATCAAAAATATTCATTATATCTTTCACCTTTTCCAAATAAAAGGATAGTTGTATGTTTAAATGCACTTATACAAGCCTGTAATTTGTAATTGTCTTTAAATGTCAAGCATAAGGTCATGATATGCCATATCATGACTGCTTATATCACGTGGCTAGTCATGTAATAATGACATGGCTGCCTATATGATGACAGTCATGATATGCTTTTCATGATATGGGCCGCCACATTATTATTTTCTCCTAGACCTCTTGTAACCCTGAAAGGAAGGATAACTGGGGAGAAGTATAGAGATCTTTTAGCTGATCAAGTCCATCCTATGATGCAAACTTTGTTTTGTGTTGGAGATGTAATATTTTTGGCTGATAAATTATATTCATACAATGGGACTTATTGTTTGATTAACACCAAGTGGAAGTTAAACATCTATTTTGGCCTTTGATCACTCTTTTTCAATATAATCAAACTATTATGGTCGTCAGAGTGTTCAATATAAAATCTATATCCTCCACTGGCATCTTTTCCAGAACTTTCTCAATATCTTAATGAAGTGCAATTTTCCTCTAAGCACTATTCAGCACTTTTGTGAATGGATTCTGAGGAGAATCAAAACTGTATTACATGCCAAAGGCAGTCCTGCATTATACTAATAAATGATTCTTTGTATCTAAGGTATTTCTGTTATTTTGATAACCTCCTGTTGGTATTAAAATAGAATATGAAAAATAATTTTCAGTACTATGTTTTACAATGGCATTTGTGTTTTTGTTTACTCAAAAATTTCAAATTTTAACTGCAAAACATCGTGAAATATATAACATAAGTGTTGGTATTTCATGATGATCTGCTATTTAAGTTTATTAAGACAATCAGAATTAATCTGGCAGCTGAGTAGTTAGCATTTTGGCCATTGATTTAACCATTTGATTCTCACCTCCAATAGATGTTCTTAGTGATTTAGAGTGCATTTAATATGATAAGTCTTTGTCCCATTAATCTTCATTAACAAAAAGTTATTTTAGAGTGTCAATCAAATCAAGCCAAATTAAGATAATCAAAAGAGCATCTCAATCTTAACTAATATCTAATATATCAGTTACAACAAAGAAGTTGCTTTAATAGTTTCAAATGTTTTTAAATTCAGTTTCATTAAAATTTGGGGAAAAAATGTCATTTTTGATTTGTCGAAGATTAATAAGACTTTGTACAAGTTCACCTCAATAAAAGTTACTAAAGGTTGATTACTACTGAAGGTGAGTAAAATTATTAAAAACTGATTACGGTGTGGTTGAGTATATCAAAATGACTGAACAAATCTTTCAACATGAAAGTTTCATAAAAAGGCAACCCTAAAGATCCTTTAAAATTTACTCCAAAATAAATAAATAATCAATTTAGCTGTTGAATCTTCAAAATCTCACAATAACAAGCTAAAATTTCTTGCAGTCCCCTCACTGTATTTTTCAAAGATACAAATTTTGCATCACATTCCATATCCAACAGAATATATGAGGCAAAGACAAAAATGAGTGATCTGCACAACAAAAATTTGAATAACTAGATCTTTATAATGTGTGAAAGTCAAACTAAACAGTCATTTTGTTTGTTCATTTGATTGTTCTTGTCCAATTAGCATATAATCTCTGTGTATTTGGTTACCTGTATCTTATATCAGAAATTTTTTGAGTAAAAAAAAAAAAAATAATTTTTTTAGTTCCTGAGTTCTTAATGTTGGTTAAATTTCAAAACATACATCTAAGGCTATTAAGCTAAGATTATTGCTTATTTTTCTAAATTTGTTCGAGTTAAACTGTTACAGTTATTGCCTTTGGAACAAAATATAACATTCAAAATGTTAGTGAAGAAAATAATTACTGAGACTTGCTTTGTAAATTTTTCTGATCTTCAAAATCAATTGAATAGTTGAATTTACAGTAAATAGAATTATCTAGCAATTATTTTAAAAGCTAATGTTTTGTAATATAATAGAAACAATTTAAACTTATGGATTTAATGGTGAAAATTGTCATTTAAAACATTGGGAATGAAATCTATAAATTATATCAAACATCTAGTCAGCTGGTTAAATGATTGACTCTTTCACATAATTTTCAACTTTGAATATTGCAATTTAGAATATTTCCTTTTATTTACTTAGCAAAAAAAGATTTCAGGATAAAGTGCTAAAAATTAAGATAATACATTTTACAAAACTATGCATTGTGAAACAATATGAAATAATAATAAAAATCAAATGTCATTTTAAATATTTCTCTTTAATTAGTGAGGCAGTCACTTTTTAAAGGTTGTATATGCTTTTAGTATAAAACTTACCTCTACTTTTTAATATTCATTTTATGTTTCTCTATGAAGTAGTACTTAACAACTGAGCAATTAAGCGAAATAACATTAAAATGTCAGTTTTTTTAATCATTTGGTTTTTAATCAACTGGGCAAAGGCATTCACCTTGAGAAAACATTGTTTTTAGCACTTTTAAGTAATAATCAACATCTGAACAATGTTAAGTCGATCAGTTTTTATAGTAAATTAGCTTCTTTAATTAATCAAGGACTGGTATATACTTAAAAAAGCATATTATAAGTGAAGTCAAGTTGGTCTGAGCACCTGAGCAATAACTCTGTATTGATAACATAATCAATATTGATTTTTAAAATATTTGACTTTCAATTAATCAAGCACTTTGCATGCATTGTAATAGCAGTATTCTGATTATTACAATTACATTTTATGTACTTCAAATATTCTTGCAGTATATTTAATAATTATAATTTAGATTATAAAGCTGCCAAAATCAACTAATACATAAAAATTAGAAACTCCCTTTTAATCATTAAATTTACAATCAATCCAACTGTCAATCACTCACTATTCAACAAATTTTTTTTTTTGCTTTCCAATTTTTTTTAAAGAGATATCCCATTTTAGCTTTTGACTATCCATATCTATGACTTATAACATACAAATATTAAAAATTTAGTACAGAATGTGAATTTTTTAAAAGAACTCAAACATGAGTCTTCAAAGTAAAACAATGGCACAGATGCCGTATAATCCAGGATGTCAAATTCTGAGTTTGGTGATTTTTGCCAGATTTTCTTAAGTATCTGGGAACCTGGTTTTTATTACATCATAGATATGGATACCTATAAAAGTTATGCTGAAAATCCTATTTTGGCAACTAGTATTTACGTCATTGTGCATGTTGCAATATGTCATCTTGGCAACATTTCTTCATCACTAAAAAAGTTCAGGAATCCTGCTTATACGGCATCTGTGCCAAAAGCATTTATAGTTTTGAAAAAAATAAACTGAAATAAATAAAATATAAAATAACTTTTGGTTTGGTTATCTGCAGATTTGGCTCATTTGACATCTGCACAAGGTAATATTGAGTTGGGTATTTTGAAATAACATTTAGAAGTTTTTTCAAAGTTAAAAATGTTGCTTATTTAACATCCAATAAAGTACATGATAGGTAGATCAAAACTGTGAAATTGTATCAAAAAGTACATACTTATTATGATCATTGTATGAGACAATCACTCATGTTCATATTACAGTTATTTTCTTTGAAAGTTGATTAGGATTTGTCCAGTTAGTCAACAGTGTTTGAAGCATCACTTTTGGGAATTTGTATCTTAATTAAGAAGTGCTTTGAATAAAATAAAAATATTACATTTTATAGATCCTGAATTTAAATAATTGTTAAATCTAAAAATAATACAGATGCCATGTAATCCAAGGACTCAAATTCTGAATTTGGTGATTTTTTTGGCGGATATCCTTGTTTATCTGGCAACCTGTATTTTTATTACATCACACAGATGAAGACCATTAAGAATTATATTGAACATTTAATTTTAAAGCAAGATAATTACTTCTCAAGCTAGAATTCAAATATTGTGTAATATTCCTTTGTGTTTTGATGTACATTTTATATGGAACACAAAGTAAAAATTAAGTTGTTGAGATGAAGCTGAAATCTAGTTTATATCAGTTGCTGATGCTATAAGCAGATGATACTATTTTTAAAAATATAAAATAAATAACTTTCAAATTTAATCCCATTTTATTATATTTATATTATTTATTAAATTATTATTATTATATAATAATGATAACCATATATATGATTAAATAAATTTAGATTTAAATTCCCAACATTTTAGTGAATTTTTTTGTATTGAATAAGAGTGCTTGTGTGCCAAAATACATATTAGGGATATCTGGAAATGTTATCTACACATACTCTCCTTTAAGCCGTAGGTCCCGGTCTAATTAGCCCTCGTGTGCAAAAAATGACCGTTGAGCGACAAACAAACAAACAAACTACACATACTCTCTACAAAGAATAAATAATTTTCATTGGCTACTCTGTCATTTTTTTGTGAATTTAGTTTGCTCTGATATCAATTTTTTTCTTAAAAAATTGATTCTCTATGATTAAGTACACTTTATGATCATGAAATGAAAAATATCTGGAGGTTGTCAATTTAAGTTAATCTGTTATTTGAATCTAAGTTAATTATTTATAAGCTTTTACATATTTTTTTTTGAAATTTTTGTTTAAAAAAAGGAACTATTTCAATTACAAATTTCTGTTAACTTATAAAAACTTATTAATAAGTTTTATACTTGGTTATGAGAAAAACCAAAGGTAAGAGTGCTTAAATGACTTATTTTTATTTGTTATTAAAAGTTTTCTACTTTTAAAAAAAATTAAATTGATGCTTAAGAGATATTTTTAAATTATTATAAATTACCTATATATGAATTTAATATCGTGCTTCGCACAAAGTATTAGAATTGTAGATATGTGATAGTAAATATATATATTAGATGCATTTTTATTAAAACTTTTTAATGGTTTTTTTATTTTATTCAAAAGGAATGTTTTAAAAACAATATTATTTACATTTTTAAATAATGCCATTTTAATAATGTTCATTTAAATTTTTTCAATCATTTAAACATTATATAGGAATTAAGCTTTTCCTAATTTTTAGAAAATAATTACACTTGAACAATATTATTTGCATCACTTATATAATGGTGTATAAAATGAAGTCTTATAAAATTTAAATTTCTAGTTTTTTTATTTTTTATTTAAGTAAGGTTATTTATGTCTCTGATTTTCTTGTAGATGGAATTAAAGCTTAGTTCATTATCAAATAATGCATTTATTTAATATAATTAACTTTTTTTGTTATTTATAACTAAAGTTATACTTAAATATAATTCACTTTATTATACATTAATATAAACATAATTATTTTTAAAACTATAAGTATATTCGGTCTTTTATTAATTTTATATGTGGAGGAATCAAAGTTTATTCTGAATTAAATTTTAAAATCTATGTGAAAACTTAAAATTGTATAAAGTTATTTTTAAAATCCTTATATCTAAGTCATCAGTCATATTTTTTTATTAATAAAAATCATAAAATGATTTATTCTATTAAGAAATCATTGCTTATATATATTCTAATAAGAATGAAAGTTTTTTGTTGACAGAATCTTTAATTTACGATTATTAGTGGGAAAAATTGTTTCACACATATATCATAAAAAGTTAAATTACTATTTATTAATTTATCTTTATCTTACTTTTTTTGTTATAACATTTTTTTAAAATTATCTTTGAATAAATTTTTCATAAATAAATAACTTTGATAATTTGTTAATCGAAGAAATCAATTGTTTTTATTAAAGTTATTCAATTGAATTTTACAATATGAAAAGCTTTTATTAAGCAATTAAAATTGAAATTACATTTATTTGAATAAAAAATTAATATACTTTTAATTTTGTTTATTTATGTTTGATGTTTAAAAGCAGCTATATAAAAGTACTAGCAAAAATATTTTTATTATTTTAGATCATAGTGCTAAAAGTGAAAGTATTGTTGATGAATACTTGGAAGCTTGGAAATTATATTCTGAGTGGAAAAAACTTCCAGATTCATGCAATTTAATCCCCAGGTTTTATTATAAGGTTTGCTATTCATATTAGAAATAAATAACATAAATATATTGTCCATTATTAGTAAATTTATAAGATATATTTAAAATGTTAATTATTTCACTATTTTTTAAAATTAAATAAAATAAGAATATTGTTCATTAGAGTGCAGAATTACCTTAGATTTGCTGCAAAATTGTATTTGGATTTAATAACTTCAAATTTTTGTTACCATTTTGTACTGTTAAATCAATATTATCAATAATTTGTGTTATCTTTGTTATTTCTCAAATTATATTATCTAGTTTGTTAAGATTCATAGAAAGGATGCATTTTTTATACTATTTACAAAAAAAGAAATTTTTAATGTTGTTGAAAAAGTTTTTTAAGTAATTTCAATCGATAAATATTTGTGGTAAAATTGCTGCAAAATTTCACTTAGCCTAATATTTATTTATATCATAAATAAGCCAATTTTTTATGTATTGAATTCATTTTCAATCTATTTATAATAATTATATAATATAGTAATTTTAGTATCAATATATATACTTATATAAACATATGTGTGTGTGTATATATATATATATATATATATATATATATATATATATATATATATATATATATATATATATATAATGTTTATTGCTTGATTGAATGTTCTTCTAAGTTCTTTTGAATGATTAAAGAATGCAATTTGTTTTGTTTTATTGGTTAATAAATCTTCATTTCACAGATCTTCATGAATAGAAAATTTCATTTTGTGCCTCATTCTTTAAATTCTTGGTTTATTTTTAATCCGTTTTAAAATGTTATATAACTTTTTCTTATATAAGTTTCAAAAATATTATTTATTTTGTAAAATATAAGTTATTCTATATCTACTTGCTTTAAAATTGTTTGAAAAGTTGATTTTCTAGTGTTCTATTATGACACAGTAAGTTTTATTGCCAATATAATTTTGGTTTTGTTGATTATTTTTTTCCATGTAAAGGGACAATATTTCTTTTTAAAATCATTTTTTTACTTTGCACATCAATAAAATATCCAACAAATGACAGTATTCTTTGTAAATTCTTAATTATTCATATCACAATGAGTGAACTGATACTTTAATTATTTCACCAGCTTTACTGCTAAACAATTATTGAGATAACATTATTAGAGATTATGATTTAAAAATGAGATTTGTGCAGTATTCTAAGAATTTAGCATTTGTCTTCATATCTGGTTTTGTAAAATTCTGAGCACAGTATCTATTGATCAAAGTAGAGAATACACACAGCTTTACTTGTTGCAGAATTGAAATTCTAAGTTTGATTTACTATACATAATAAATGTATGAGTTATTTTGCAAATTATTTAATCACATTTGAAAATCAAGAAAAAGGATCACATATATTAATTCAGTTTTTTAAATATTTCATTAAAGACTGTTTCACAGATATTGAAAATGCAATAAAATTATTCTCAAGGCCTTTATGAATATTTTAATTTTAGAAATGGAACTTTCAAGCAGCTATTAGTTTAAAAATATAGCTATCAAATTATTATTTTTTTATTCACACATTGATTAGGCCATATGGGCATCCTCTAATAATGCTAATATATTATTGATGAATAATGAACCTGGAACCAGGGGGTACGTGTACCTTCTTGGGGCTTGAGCACAGCTACCAGGCATGTCGGCAAGTGGTGGATAGCCGAATGTCCTGTAGGAATGACAGGATAGCCTTGAATATAGAATCAGAGGCCGCGAACCAGCTCCCGTAAACCCTGGTGTTATGCATGGACAAATAGGGCTAATTGGCACCGCGGTATTGGTGTCTTAACGGAGCCTCTAGTTGCTTGGCGAACTTCTTGAGTAATTTGCCTTGCTCAGTAACTCAGGCAATGCTGGGTGGACTTATATTACCTGAGCTTTTTAAATCTTGTGGCTGAAAAGACACAAGAAATAACAAACCTTTCTGCATTTGCAGGTGAAGCCTCTAAAGTAGACCTTGCTGAAAAAGACAAGGGAACTCAGAGGCAATCTTGTAAAGGGGCAGCAATGAATCCTTCACTTGAGGTAGAAATGACCTCTAAACCATCTTCTTCTGGTGAAAGTCAAGAAGCTATTCCTAGCATGACTGACTTTCTGACCAGATGGGACTATTTCAGCAAAACCTTCTCTGCTGGAAATGTCTTATGCAAGAGGAAACGGCAGAGCATGTCATTTACGAATATGAGGCTCTTGCCCTCTCTAAATTAACTTCTTTAGGTTTCATCCATACTAGAGAATTACACCTAGACTCCATTAAAGGGTTATCGGACTTTATTAGTAAAGTGGGTGACCCGAGCAACTGGAACTAGAAAACATTGGGTTTGGAGTTAATGGTACAAAATGCTGATAAAAGCAGAGGTGCCCAATGACATACAAACTCAATTTTAAGAAGAAGAAGAAAGAATAATGAAGCAATCACACACACACACATGCAAAAGGTTGATTTATCAAATACATTTAAATAGTAATTTTTCAATTTACATAGGAGTTCATCCTATGTAGGCAAATACATTAATTCTTTTATAAATACTTCAGAAATGTGGAGAGTTATTTATTTTCTGTACATTGTAATCTGCATAGCATTTTTTTAAGTAAAAAAATCTTGATTGTTATCATGGAAGTTGCAGTGGTCATAAAAATCTACTGTAAAATAACATACCCTTGCTGTGTAAATTTTATTAAGTTACTAAATATTTTGAACAAATTTATTTATATTTATTTTGAAATTATATAAATATTTTTATCATTTTCAAATAATTTGTAATTTTACATTAAGCTGATTTCAAATCTGATTTTTCGAGAACTTTAAGTATAAATTGATCATTGATGTGAAGTTATGGCTCAAATTAGGAATTTATTTACTTTATTACTATACTTATATTACTATATGCAAAACTTGTTAAAATATTTTTTACAAGAAAGATATAAAACTATTTTTTTTATTTATAATAGCTTATTTTGTAAATTATGTAAATTTTTTGATTAATTCATTGAGTAGATAATTTTATAAAAATATTGTATCTTAAAATTTTTAATGTATCTATTTAAAGGTATATTGAAGCATTTGCAGATGTTAGTTGTTTTCAACATGCATCCAGATATAATCATAAATCTTGAATATTAGTATATACATTAAAAAGCAATTGAATATATGGCCATGATTCCTGTACAATGTCCGACAATCCACAAAAATAAGTTGAAAAGTAACTGAAGCCTTGTGAATGTCTTTCACAATTGGATCCCAGTTGTTCATACTGCAGGTCTTAGTTTAGCTAACATTTTTGTCAAAAAATATGACATTAAATTTTGATCTATTTCACTGTGACCCATTTATTTGTTATTAAAATGTAGGCTTTTTCTTGCCAGTTGACAGTGTCAGAGATGGTTTTACTGAAATTAACATACTTATATGGCTCTGTAACTATTGACACAATTGTGCTTGTAAACTAAAGCATCTTCACTACTTTGGAATTCCTTCATCAGTCTAATGATTTGACATGATTAAATGTGTTTAGATTTGCACTTTTATCCATTTTGTTTTTCATGAATTCATTGAGCAGTGCTTTTTATTTTTCCATACGGCTGATTACATCATTTGCAAGTCATTCAGGCTTATACACAATTCAAAATTTGTACAATCCTAGTTTTCTCTAATTTAATTATTTTCCAATGTAATGTGTAATGAATTTTTATATCCAGTATGTATAAAAAATTTTTCTGCACAAAGTTTGATGTTAACTATTTAAAGATTTTTACAGCATTTTTATTAATCCATAAATGGAAGTGATTTGTTTTTATATAAATTGTATTTTCACTATCCATGTTTTTTATAGATTCCATCTGAAGAAAATTGTTTGCAGCAAAAACTGAGAGACGAAGCCAGGTATATTTTAGTGAATTTTTTCAATTTATTAATAAATTTAAATTTTGAATATCAGTATTTCTGTTTATTCATAATTATGTGAATAAATAAAAATTATTTCATATAAATATATATATACATATATAAGTAAGATTTTATTCTTTGTTATGTTTGAAAAAGTGTAATTTTTAGATTTGAAAATCTTGCTCATAATTTTTGAAATTTGAAGTTAAATTTTTATGATGTATTTGATTGTGTGAAATTAAAACTTTCACTAGGGATTTATATAGTTAGCATATTATAAATCAGTACTTTTTGTTCTATAGTATAAACCATAACTTAAAGCTTTTCAAATCAACGAATTTATTTATTAAATTTTACATTTTGTCATTTTATAAATATTTAAAACTATTAATGTGTATAAGTAAATGCTAACAAATATATTCATATTTCTTATGTTCATTTGAAAGAAATTATAATATATTTCTAAATTTTTATTAAACAGGAAATAAATCCCAATTTTAGGGAATTTTTGAAATTCAGACATAAAATATAATTATTATAAAACTGAATTCAAAAAGGAGTATTTTTACTAAACTCATGCCATTGAATAATTATAGTAATTTGGTTTTGTCATTCATAAAATAAATGTGTATTTGGATATACTCAAAAATATTTATTTATATCAAATGCCCAAACAGTTGGCTGTGGCACAACTATGTCTTGAAATATTGACTTTAGTGGAGGAAGTGATTGTGGAATACCCAGTAGATATGTCATTGTGGCCCCAAAAGTAGGGGGATTGTAATTTAATAGCAGGGACTAAACAGAATATAATACCCCAGACTTAGCCTGCCACATCATCATGTGGAATGAGGTATGATTTCACTTGGAGGACACTGCAATCATGATATATTTTGAATGTCCAATTGACATTAGCAAGTAGGATGGATCTTTGGTTGGATTAGAATACAAACTCACTATGTTCCAATAATGAGAATAACGTCCTCATTCTTTACAGAGTAGAATCCATGGTAGTCAATAAGGCTACCATGGCTTCTACTCTGTGAAGTAAAATTTCTTTAGTTGTTGTCTATTAAAGTAATATTTTTGTACAGTTTTAATTTATAGTTGAGTGTATTATGTTGTGAGATTTGCATTTTTTGTAACGTTCAAAAAGCTTTTATAATCTTATTCTTTTTATGAAAATAATTGAACATATAAAATTGAATAATTAACTAAAATCTGGTTATTTTTTAAATGAATGCAATCTCGTAAAATTTTAATTAAAATTTAAAAAATATATATTTGAAAAGGAATAAATGTAGCTCTAGAGTATATGTCTACACCAGTACACACACACACATATACATATATATATATATACCAGGAAAAATATTGTGCTAATTAAGTTAGCTGCTGTTTCTTTCAGACAGAAAGGAAGTCAAAACTCCTTGATATTGTTTTCACTGGAAGACATAATCCTGTTTAAAATCACTGGAACCATATGGATAGTACCAGTTTTGTATATTACCAGTTACAGTAGCTGGTAATACACAGAATGTTTATAATGATGAACATTCTATGCAGACATGATTTATTATGAACATCTGTTGATCATACATTCATTGTGTCTGAAAATATTGAATTGGGAATGGTTAGTAAGGATTTGATTTGTTTGCTCACACACATTTCAATTCACTGACACGAAGATATACTGAAATATGCATTACTCCTAATTAGACAATTAAAGAGTGAAAAAAAGTCACAAAGAATTTAAGTTGTTTTTTCTATTTTTTTCCAGTTCAAGTCAATTTTGAGTCATGAATTTAATTTCTGTTTCACATAAGGATGCATACTATTATGAATAATTTGTAGATAAAGCAAGTTATTGATACCTGGCCTCAATGATGCAAATTAATGACAATGATTTTAATGCTTGGGTGAGTTTTTATGGAATAAAATTTATTTTAATCTTATTGTGCTGGATAATGTCAGTGCTTCTGTGAATTTAAATGTCATATGAACAAATTACATCCTTTAATATTCATATGCATACTAGATGAGAAAGACATTTAATAATAGAATACTTCTCCTCATTGAAAAGCTTGTGTTGTATGGAGATTAGGAAGAGATAAGACTGTTTTTTGATAACCATGGCCTCCATTCTCCTTATATGAATACTAAGCATATTTTTTTATTTAAAATAGGGTATCCAAAAAGAAATATCAGAATTCAAATTTCATTGATAAACATATTTTTGTAGTGAGTATAATATGAAATTCCTTGTTCAACATATTATCTATTTTATAACATGACATATGCCCCATTTGTTTTCTTTCCAAAAGCTGATCAGTTCAATATGTGAATGATTGTAAAGTTTTGAGTTAGTTTATAAAGTTGCACACATATGCATGATATGTTTTTATTTCACAGGGCAGTTTTCATTGAAAGGAAAAACAAAGAGTTATTGGATAATGAAGACCTTAAGGTAAAAGACTTTGAATTTGTGCATAAGTGCTTGTCAAAATATAGTTTGCATTCTATATCATTTGTATAGTAGTAGTTTTGCAAAATTACATTTGGTGATATTGTTTTTCATATGAGTATGTTTATATTCACATATGTGTTCATTTTCATATGTGAGTCAATATGTTTTTGTTATGAGTTATAACAAACAAATATGGAAATAGCATATTGCAACAGCTATGGTTTTCCTTAGCAATCAAATAGACAGAATAATGCATATTTACATTTTAAAACTATTACAGACTTGGAATTCATTTGGCACAAAAGTTCTGATAGTCGCTGATCACCCAATTTTATTTTCAAACAATTTTTTTAAATCAAGATTCATCTGATTCAGATAGGCATGAAAACAATACAGATTTTATTTCTTGTACTAATTTTTGCATACTACTCTGACAAAATGTTATTAACAATATCTAGAGTTTATTCATTTAATGTAACAACAATATAATACCTGGTTGCATCTTGAATGGTTTAACTACGATCCTAGATGTAAAAATCAAAGTTTAGGTTTGTTTCGCTGAAATATTGTTGGCTTAGTCTTAATTGTGCCAAGATGGATACTTTGATTTTCACTTGTACTTATCAGTTCAAAATCAATTTCTGAGTCATTCCTTTTATTTAAATATAGTTTTCAAAAAGAATGTTTTTTTAAAATGTGAGAAAATATTATAAACTCTCTCCCAAAATGCATTGAAGTATTGAAAATTAAGATTTATCAAGCACTTGAATTAAACTTCTACAGTGTGGATGCTTCTACTCATGAAGAGATCACATCCAGTGGTAATTCAACTTACTTATTGAAAAAAATTGCAAACTAGCAGCAGGAATTACTTGAAATGATCATTATCAAGGAGTTGAAAATAATATAATTAATGGAGTTGAAAATAAAATAAGTGTGTATTACCTAGAGAAAAACAAAGATGATTTGATTGAATCAAACTTAAGTTATAGATGAGAAAATAGACCTGATCATTAACTTTATACAATGACAAAAGGAGTCTTTTATTGTAAACAATTTGATGATTATGAAAAAAAATATCCGTGAATATTAGATTTAAAATAAATTAAACATTGTGTGTTAATTGAAGTTTGTTTAATTAATATATGAGGTCTTAAACCAACTAAAGCTTAGAGAATATTAAAAAAAATTGATAAATTCTTACTCTTTGTGAAACTTTTTATGTACTATGGGCGACATTTTAAATTCTTAAGTTGGCTGAATTTATATTATATTAAAGATAATACATTTTCTATTGCACATCTCATTAATGTTTTGAATTTATGATATTAGGATATAAAATTCAAAAGCTTTATGGAATTAAAGTGTTTTAAAAATTTATGTATAAAATCAGTACAATACACTGTGATTGCAAATATATATTTATGAATAAGTATCACTTGCAATATTAAAAACTTTTGAGTTATTTTATGATGTAAAAATTCTGCCAGGCGTTTAGTAGAATCAAATATATTTAAAGAATTTTAAAATATAGTTATTTCTGAATGAAAAATAACTGCTTCTTTTATGAAAAATGTAATTATGCATATAAAGAGTTTTTCAAAATTATTTCTTAATATCATTTAAATTATAAAATATGATTTACCATCAGTTTTTTGGAAAACTTAACTTTCATATTTAATACTTCATTGATATTTTTATTTTATATATTACCTTCATTTTAGGTTTGTATTTCTGTATGTATGTAATTTTTTGGTTTACTATTTTTAATATTTTTAAGACTTTTTACTATATTGATATTATTATATCTTAATGTAAATTAAGAATACTGAAAACATTATGTGTAATCTGATTAATAATGTTATTAATTAAAATTAATAATTTTTTTCTGTATCATAAATCAAACTGATTTTTAAAAGTACAATATTATTATATACTTATTAAAATATTTCTTAAAGCTATAAATTCTGCTGCACATAAATATAAAAAATAGAATTTTTTTGTTTTTCATAATTAAATTAATCACCGAGAAAAAGGATCATTTTTCTAATTTTTTATTATGTATGATATTTTTATTTAATATTTTTCAATGATTGAAATATACATTGCTTTATTTTATATGTCAAGAATTTATTCATGTTTAATAAGTTCTAGAATATTTTATCATTGATTCATCAATTTCAAAAATATTAATGCTCTTTATTTTTTAATAATTAAATAATAGGAATTATGGATGTTACTTGAGCAAAATCTTTCACCACCTTTTAATTCAGAAGATCACATGATAAATTATTCTGACTTTAAAAAAGTTGGGAATAAATGTGATGAAAAATTTAAGTAAGTATTTTACTTAAAATTATTTCATCAAACTCATTACTATTTACCACATGATTATTATAAATTATAAAATTTTTGATTTTCATGTTATAAAATTCTTAATATTCTAATGACTAAATAAAATTTTTTCTAGGCCCTATTTTTCAGCAAAAAATTTTGTTAAACTTTTACAAAATGATAAAAATGGTCGCATTTCTATCCGACATTTTTTTAACTATGTAATGAGAAAAGTGTGGTTACATCAAACTAGAATTGGCTTATCTTTTTATGATGTCGCAGGACAAGGCTATTTGAGAGAAATGGTAAGAATGTAATTTTGTTAATTTTTATGAAATGAGACATTTTCAGAATCACAACTCTGAATACTCTTTATAATTTTATAATAAACTGGTAATACAGTTGAGTATAGTACTCATTCTAATTTAACAATATGCACATGCAAAATTTAAAAAAAGTTATTAGAAAAATGCAAATCAAAAGTATTTTTTAAATATAGAAAAAGATTTCAAAAAGAAAAAAGATGGAATCATTTAGAAATAACAAAAGAAAAAACAATTAAAATATCAAAAAAGAGAAGTTAAATGAAAAAAATTTAAAACATTAAAAATGAGTTAATTTTAAACTAAACAAAAGAAAAATTTAGAAAATATTGAAAAAAAATGGAATAATATTTCTCTCTAGAGGATCTGGTTCCAAGGAAAAGGTATTTAAAGTTTATTTGTAAAAAAAAAAATCTAAAGGACAAATAATATACAAATAAATTGTTCTCAACATCATTAAACTAAAGAAGAAATAAGCAGAGTCGAAAAATTAACATATATTGACAAAATAAAGGTTTCACAAAAGGAACAATACAATACACCGTTAATTGCATATATATTGCATCAATAGTAAATTAATATATAAAATATGTTAAATTTTCAAATAAAAAAAATATACTCTTTACAGAATTCTTTTTTAACCAATAAAATTCTGTTAAAATTGTTTCAATAGTTAGTTGATAAAAATAAATGATTTTAAAAGAATAATTTTGTCAATATTTAGAATAAACATAGTTTACAGATGAATCTTCTTTGAATAATTTTCTTATTAGAAATTAAAGTGAAATATGATGCTTATTTTTATTTTTTTATTTACAAAAAATAAAATTTGAATTCCCTAAGAGAAGCTTAGGATGGTTCCTAAAAATTCTTATTGTTTCATTTTGTATTTTTTACTATGCACTTTTGTGTATAAGCTTAAGGAATTTTATATTAAAAGTTTTGTTTATGTTTTTAGATTTTAAATGCATATTGTAGGGATTGGTGATCTAAATGTTGTTCACAATTATTCAGAACTTTAATGAAGTTAATATTAATGTATCATTAAGTAAAGTGTTAAGAGTTTCTGATGCTGACTTGAATATATAAATGTCAGACCAGAATCAGGTCAGAATGAAGAAATAAATGTCAGACCATTTAAATAATTTTATTAACATTTTAAAGCTTAAAAGCAACTCATTTATTTGTAAGTTAACAAAAACTTTTTTCTCATTTGTTTTCTGGATTTCGAATGCCTTCTCGAAATGGATCTTGAACCTCTCTTTTATTGTCTAGGATGAATGGGATTTCAGCACCTGTTACAAAGGAACTTGAAAATCAGTTTAAAGATATATATCCAGAAACATTAATAAATTCAAATCTAAAAGTGTAAAAGTAGTATACATTTCAAATAATTTGTTTTATTAGGGGGTAATTAATGTTTTTTAAACTATTTTTAACTTTTTAATGATATTATTAAATGGTATTAAAAGTTTTTTTGAATAGCTATTTTCTGGAAACAATGCTTGTCAGATAATATGAAAAAATTACTTGTCATGTGATAAGTAGTAGGCAAATTGCTATATAATATCTGTTATATATATTAGTGAGTAAGAGAAAGAATAGATTAAAAATCTGGCATTAGTTATGAAAAAAAATTTTATATTCAGAAGCAATTATTTTTCCATTTTGCTGTAATTTAAAAATACTAAATTTAAATAATTTTATCTTCAGCAAAATAGTGTAGAAATAAACAGCATCATAGTTTAAGTTTTTTTTTTAAATTTACATTTAATGTATATATTATAATGGACTAGTATTATTTAGAACCTTGTATTGTGTATGGTAGACTAGTACATTTTGAAATTCAAAGTAATTTATATTTTTTATGTGACTATTAAATGAAGTGTTTATTAAATAAGCTAAAATCTTTTTAAGGTACAAAAAAGCAGTAATTTAGGTATCAACAAAATATTGAATTTCCAGATAAATATCTTGGAAGTAAAAGAATTTCTGACTATAGTAATGAAGCTGTAATTAATATTATTTAATCGAATGAATTAAAAATCAGTTTCTTACCACTTTTGTAAGGTTGGATTGACAATTTTCCTTTTTTCTCCAATATAGAGTCAAAATTATTACATTATAAAATATATTGAAATAATAAAATTAATTTTAATATTAAGAAATATGTGAATGCAATTAATTATAAAACATTCATTTAAGAAATATAATGATTTCAAAAATCATTGCTCTTGATTGTCAACTAAATTTTTGTTTTATTGTTTTTTATTTTTTAAAAAAGAAAATCATATTGATGATTGATAATTTGAAATATTATTCATTGGAATTAATTTTGATTGTCTTTTTCAATATTAAGGCTTTTTAAATTGTAAACTTAATTGAATGTTATCATTATTTTAAATAAAAATGTTTAATTATATGTGTCTGTTTTAGTGAAATTTTAACAATTTATATTTTATTTTTATGATGAATATTATTCATTTTTTCAGGATTTAGAAAACTATATTTTGGAGTTGATTCCCACATTACCTCAGGTATTACATAGTGAAATCGTTTCTACTTATTTCTTAATGTTTAAAATTTCTTATTATTTTTCATTATATTATAGCTTGATGGCTTAGAAAGTTCATTCCATTCCTTTTATGTGTGTACTGCAGTAAGAAAATTTTTCTTTTTTCTGGATCCTCTGAGAACTAATAAAGTGAAAATTCAAGATATATTAGCTTGCAGTTTTTTAGACGATCTATTGGAGGTAAAAGAGTTTTGTTTATTGTAAATAATTATTTATTATATTTTATAACAATTTTTTATGCCAAATTTTTTGTTTCGAGAATGAGACATTTTATTTCTTAGATTTCAGCTATTATAACACCTTTGCAATACACAGGTATGACAAAAGTGCTCTTTATTCAATTATAAAGGACAATATTAATGATTCACTTTATTTTTATTTTAACAAAAAACTATTTTATAGTTTTTTGTTATAACTTTTTATTATAAACAAAACAAAAATTTTTTATAAAAAAAATAAATTAAAAAACCTGTGAAAATTTTCATTAATTGTATACTTTTTTGTATTTGGAAAATTTTTGCAAATAGAAGGGTAACCAGTTCTAATCATAAAGAAAAAATATAATTTTGTATGAAAACTATTAGAACGTATTTGGCATAGCATAAATTGCACTGTCACACTAAGGAAGATCATTCATTTTTCAATAAGACATGAAAATGAAAAGAAAAAAATAATGAAAAATTGATTGAAATCCTGGCAATTTTCCAAAAAAAAAAAAAAAAAAAACTTATTCCAATTCCCTTATTTTTTTCTGTACTGATCTGAAACATTCAATATTGATTACAGTACAAACAATTTTTGTACATGACATTCAATATTGAAAAATATCCTGAGTATATAATCTGAAATTAAACTACTTAATGACTTAGAAAAATTTTAGACACGTTAGCTTAGAAGTTTTCTGCTGCACCATTCATTTTTCTTGCGTAAGCCATTGTTATTGGCTACATAAGAAAAATATTGAGCTGAAAAAAGAGAATTACACTATAAGCACAAAAAGAAATAAGTGAGAAAAAGAAATTTCTTTTTATAAAATTATATATCAAGAATATAAACTGCTAAAAGGGCATAGGCAGATTTTGCATGAGATTGTAGAAGGTAAAATGTAGCATTGGACTGCTAGCATGTAATTCACTTGTTGTCATTAGATAAATTATAATGCAAATAAAAATAAAGAAAAGTTTATCTGACATTTTAAAATAGCTCCTTGTTACACTGGCCTGATTAGTTAGAGCATCTTCTCTCGCTATTGGAAGGTAGAAAGTTTGAATTCCTTCCCAAAGGAAGATCCATTGTATTTGCTAATGGTGAATGGGGTGCATAAACTCTGTTGTGATCACATTATTCTCCAAATAAAATATGTTTGGGGGTTGCATGCCTAGTCTGAGACTCTTCTTAGTCTCAGTTTTTAAATTATGAGAACTACTCACTTTTAGGTCCAAGATAGCATATCCATTGGCTGCCTCACTGGACAAAGTGCCATCACTCCTACCCTTTGTAGTGCTGAAAAGATGAAAAAAGATCTTAAAAGTGAGGCATTACAATAAAAATACCTCCTTGAAAGAGTGATCACCAACAATGATGTAAGATTTATTTTCAGCCTGCATAGATTGCCATGCACTTGTACAATGTTAGGCATCTCATGCACACTTCTAGCAGTAACCTGATCTTCAGATATTTTTAGAATATCATACACCATATGTAATAAATTTAAGTATGTCAAATTAAGGGAGCTTGGTAACCAAGAAAAAGTTCTTCCTATTTTACTAGTGATGTTCATAGATAACTTCCAAGTTTCCATCACATTTTGGAATTAATTCATGTGTAAACATCCAGACTGTAATAAGTGAATTATAATTTTACATCTATAGTCATTTTTGCTTCTCATTGAATTTTGATGAATGGATATTTTATTTAAATAGAATCTATCTTAAGTTTTAATTTTATTAATCAATGTTAAAGATAATGTTTCTCCAATATCAATTTCATTTTGAATTTTTAAGTATTATCTATGCATCTTTCAACAATATGAAATAGTGAAAAGCTATTTAAATTTCATGAAATATGTTATCAAATGAACAGTTTTGTTACAAATAAATTAAGAACTGTAAACCTAAAAATCCCTGTAACCTAAAAAACACTGTAAACCTAAAAAATAATTTTTTCCCAATTTTTTTCATTCTTTCTTTTATATGTAGATTCCTGTAAATTTATTTAATATTATCAGTGTGCAATATGTTTGATCAAACTTTCTGTTACCAGTTTTTTATTGCTTTGAAATGTAGCATACTATAAAGGTATTCAAAGCCTAAATGATTTATGTTCTCATTGCACTGCATTATTTATAACTAATTAATTGCAGGAAAAAATGGTTAACTGATGCTTAGTTTCTTTGAAATATAAAATTTCCCTGGTTAAAGATATATTAAATAAGTATCTTAACCTTCTTACAGAACTGGCAACTAGAAACAAGGTGATCCTTGTATGGGTGCCTGGGCACAAAGGTATCGAAGGTAATGAAAGGGCTGATGAACTTGCTAAACAAGGATCGTCTTTTGCTCCCATTGGTGCAGAACCTTTTTGTGGGATCAATTTGGAGATTGCAAAACCAATGTTCTTAGATGAGAAAAACGGAAGATGTATTAAGCTTGGCTCAACACTCCTGGTCAAACCCACGCTAAAAGTATGATCTGTGGATCATCAGCGAGGATTGCCTCTGGAATTCTAAGATGCTCTAGGCAGAAGATACGTTTAATTGTAGGCTTCATAACTGGGCACTACTATTTCAGAAAACACCTCCATAAAATGGCACTGTTTCAGCAAGACCCTATCTGCAGGAAATGTCATACGCAAGAGGAAACGGCCAAGCATATCATTTATGAATGCGAGGCTCTTGCCCTCCCTAGATTAATTTCTTTAGGCATCATCCATACTAGAGAGTTACTCCTAGACTCCATTAAAAGGTTATCGAACTTTATTTAATAAAGTGGGTGACCCGAGCAACTGGAACTAGGAAACATTGGAGTTTGGAGTTAATAGTACAAAATTCTGATAAAAGCAGAAGTGCCCAATGACATACAAACCCAACTCTAAAAAGAAGAAGAAGAAATAAGTACGGTTTATTTTAAAAATATATGTCATAAAAATACCTCAAACATTAGTTTCCTCATAAATATTTTTCCAATCTGTTATGAAAATCAGTTTTAATGTAATTTGTTTATTTTTTATTAAATAAATAAGAACACTTTATCCATTATATTTTACATAATATTTAGTAAAAATATTTTTCTTGTTTAATCATAGTAAACTGAATATAATTGGTATGAAAGGTAAGGGCAATTTTACTCTTGTTTTGATATACAAGTTTATGTATATTCAAAGAAAACAATTTTTTCCCTTCAAAATGTTAACATTAAATATTTTGGATATCAAGTATCATGTGTCATTGCTTTGGTTTTTTTTAAAAGACCCTATGAAGGGTTAAAAATTTCTTTTTAAAAAATTACAAAGGAATTTATTAAAATATTGTCATTTATAAAGGGAGAAAATTGTAATATATATAAATATTGGATTTAATTTCTAAACTTTACAGCTGAAATAAATTAATGCAATGCTAAATGGAAATATTTATTTTTATTTGCAGAAATGCTTTCGTAAGTGATTTGTTTTATAGAAATAATTCAAATCTTTAGTAATTAAAATGTAATTAAAATTGTATGAAATACATAAGTTTATAGTCTATAACTTGTATTTTTATTCTAAAGCTAAATCAGTTACAAATTTAATTTTACTTTCTACCTATAATATGGTGTGTTACTGTATTATTATCAATATAATATAAGTACTATGTGTTTTGCTTTCTGATACAGCAATTTAAATGACCAGAAATGTGTATCATAATAAGTTTTTACTTATATTATCCTGTTCAAAATGTATATGTACTTGCAAATAATTATTTGTACTGATACTGAATTGCATATTTAATTTGTAAAAGTATAGTGATAGATTAATTATAATAAGTTTCAAATATAAATACTAAATGATTAAGTATAAAATGCTTATAATTTATTCAAAAAATATAATTTTCACAGCTGTCTATAGGTTAAAAATTGTTGTATTTTTGTTCTTTAAGTGTATGATTATTTGATAGTTGCATTAGTTAATAGATTGCATTTAGTCTAAGAATGCTTATGCTAAAATTTAAAGATATTTGTCTAGCACAAATTAATACATTATGAATTTAAACTAAACAGATGAGATGATAAAAAACTTTAAGTAATCATTGTATATATTTGGTGTATGTAATTTCAAAATATTAAGCATTCTAAGAATTTTTTCTGTTTTTGTATTAAGCTTGATATTTTATGCTTTAGCTCAGAGATGAAACACTACCTAAAGATGTGCAAGAAGCTAACTGGTTTTCTGCACCATCTGCTTTACGAGTTTATGGTCAGTATCTTAATCTAGATACAGATCATAATGGAATGTTGAGTAAAGAAGAATTATCTAGGTAACTGATACATTTTACAAATATCAAATAAATTAAAAATAACGTTAAAATGTGATTAATTTATTGTTTTCACAATTTTATGCTCTTGAATAAAAATTGGTAGATATTTATAAAAAATTGTATGTAACTCGATTTATGTAAGAAATCAAAAATCGTATCATTTAATATTAAAATTATCAGTCAAAAGTGTGTCACTGATGTTTGCTATTGATACTCATATTGTAATTATCAAAGAATGCGAAAATCATACCTATTTAAAAAATATTTTGTTTTCTTATCTGAATTTAAGTTATGAATGAATACTTTCTAAAATAACTACCCGAGTATCCTGTTTTTTATGCTATCTGAAAATTTCTAAATGTCTTGGTAACTTTTTGTTAAATATTCTTCTAAAATAAAATAAAATAATAATAATAAAAAAAGAATTGGGAACAACTTTGCAGCATGGAAGTTTTGAATAGATTTCGTTTACTTTATGGTAAAAAAATAAATGTTATTTTAAACCATGAAATTAATTTTTAAATTTATGAATATTCATTTGAAAATTTAAATTTGAAGACATTCACAGCTATATTGCAATAGAAACTTATTTGGAAGAATTTTTTAGCAATACAAAGCTATTTAATAGTTATCATTTTTCATACTTTAATAAAATGAAATACAATTAAAATTTTATAGATGCTTTTTATTATGTTCTAGAAATTTTTATTTTCTTCATTCTAGTAAAATGTTTAAGTTCAAAAATAAAGTTTCATTCTATGATAATGAAATATTAAAAATTATGATGGTTTAAATTTGATATAATAGTGTTTCAAAACATGGAAAAAATTAACACATAACCGTTAAGCACACAACTTCTAAATTATAAAATTTTAATTGCTCTTTTATTATCAAATATTTTACATGTTACATACATAAATTTTATTTTCTTATTTAAATTAAAAAGTATTTTCATTTTTAAAATTTTAGATTTTGTTTTTTAATCCTTATCATAAGATTTTTTTAGATGTTGAATTATTTGGTATTTATCTAGAGTCATTAACCAAACAAAAATATTTAATATGTATTATTCAAAGTAAACTTAATTTCATTGCAATGTATAATCAATTGCAATATTTCTAAAATGTAACTGGTATATTAAAATAATTTATAGTTAACAATTTATATTAAATTATATCAATATTTAAAATGTATTAATTCATCCTGAAGAAACATGAATATTGCTTATAAAAATTCTACAAAATATCTTACAATTGGTTTGAAAAAATGGTAATGTTGCTCAGTATTATTTTTATCATTAAACTAAATGATATAATTTTAAAAATTAAATAATTTTGCAAAGTATATTATCAGAAATGCTTATTAATCATCAACTTTCTTAAAAAGTCAGAGTTAATAAGGAAATTTATTAGCTAACATAACTTTTCTGAAGAGAGACAAATTTCTCAATTTTTAAAATTAATTTCCTGATGTTTTTCATGAATTTAAAAGGTGCTTTTTATTTGGAAAATTCATCAAATGTGACATTTTCAATACTTTGTTGGTTCAAAAGTGTAAATAAATCCATAAATTATCTTTTATGTTATTAAAATGTGCTTTTTTGATATTTAGCTAGAGTTTGATCACATTTTTCTATTATATGTGTTTACTATTTATATTATTTTTTATGAACACTTCCTATGACTTTAGTAAAAATTTGTCTTTTGAATGTACTTTGTACAAGATAAAAGGATTTTAAAAATGTACAATTAATTTATCTTACTTTTATTATACAAGCAGGCTTTCGTAAAAACAGAAATACTGTTGAACAGGCGGCTAGATTTACACAGCTGATTAAGGATGGTTTTCATCAGAAACAGTTCTGTGGCAATCTTTATAGACTTCAAAACCGCTTTTGATAGAGTGCGAACTGCTTAAGAAAATTATAGACATGGGAATCTGTGGAAACATGTACAGTTGGATCAAGTCATTTTTGACCCAGAGATTTATCAGAACCAGGTTTGGTGGATCTGTCTCCTCCTGCAGACAAACTCGACAGGGACTTCCTCAGGGCTCTGTGTTGAGCCCTATCTTTTTCATCATCATGATAAATGATGTAATCCAGGGGGTTATGGACATTGATGGGGATGTTAGGGCCCTTCTTTTTGCGGATGATCTGGTCATTTGGTCAACCAGCAGAGATATGCAGCACATCCAGCTTTCCCTTAACGGGGCTTTAAGAGAACTGTTTCATTGGTCTAATGAGAATCAAATGATAGTAAACATTGATAAAACCTTTTACCAGCTGTTTTCTTTAAGTACTAAACCCTGTGATATTAGTTTATATTATTGTCACCATCGTCTGTGTAAAACAGCTAAAGCCAAATATCTGGGCATCACTTTGGACACAAGGTTAAGTTGGAATAGCAAAGTTGTTGAAGTTATAGACATCGGAAAATCCAGAAGTAAACTTTTAAAAAGACTTGCAGGAGTGAAATGGGGAGCTTCACAAGACTTACTCTGCACCACCTATAAGTCCTACATCAGACCTGCAATTGAATATGGAGCTGAGCTCCTGATTACTGCATCGGATACTGTCCAGAAAAAATTGGAGACGGTTCAGAATAATGTTCTTAGACTTATCTCCGGTGGGTTTTCATTTACACCTATTGAGGCAATGCAAATTCAGACTGGGTTGGAACCTTTGGCAGATCGAAGGCAAAGCGCTGCCCTGAAACTCTCTAAAAGGATTCTAAGGGATGATGGTTTCTGGAAAAATTATATTCCTGTTTTCCCAAAATTGAAAACATAGAGAACCTTTTTGACTTTGACCAGGGAATTGTCAGATAGGTATAAGATCCTGAATGCAGATAGAGTGCCTTTGTTTAGACATCCTATCTTTCAAAACCATATTTATAGAGCTGATTGCCGTCTAGACCTCATACTACCTGTTAGTAAGAAGGTCTCCACTGATTCTGAGCTAAGGATGGCTACCCTAGCTACTATCAATGAACATTATCCATCATCTATTTGGTTCCATGTATATACAGATGGTTCAGCTGTGGATGCCATTAGAAATGCTGGTGCAGGAGTATACTCTAAGAGTTTCAGGTTTTGCCCGGCTGTTGGGAAATACTATAACAGCTACAATGGTGAAGTGGCCGCTGTGCAATTAGCACTTGAAGAAATCAGAAAGGGTAATGAGAACAATATAGTATTTTTTATATAGACTCTCAGGCCACCATCAAGTCTCTCTCTTCAATTGCTCCTAGCAGTATTGGGTCTGTTTATCTCTGTCAGATGGTAATTAGTTCTCTACTAGAAGAGGGATGTCAAATTGTGCTGCATTGGGTACCCAGCCACTGTGGTATCGCAGAAATGACACAGCTGACAAATTGGCAAAGGCTGGCTCAGATCTACAACAGCCTTCTTCAGCTTTGGAGTACCATACTGTTAAAAGGCTTATTAAGTCAAATATAGCCTTCTATCATAGAAATGTTTACAAGATGTGCACAAAAGGGAAAGCATGGGCTTCCCTACTAACAAAACCTATTCCGTGCAACCTCCACAGAGCTGTAGGAGTGGCTAATTTTCGCTTTAAAACGGCATGATTATCTGCAAAAACACCTTCACCATTTGGGTTTGAAGGACTCTCCAATCTGTCATTTTTGTGGACTAGAAGACATGACTGGTGACCACCTTTACACTTGCCCTGTACTTTTGGACGTCACAGTTAGAAATTCTGCGGAAGATGACTTTTCATTCACCTCAAGATTGTATTGGGCTGCCCGACAGAGACTGATGGTTGAAAAACGAAGGTCGGGCGTAGGATAAAAAAAAAAAAAAAAAACTTTTATTATTTTTAAAACTTAAAATGCCATTAATTTTTAATGTTAGTATTGTAAATTTTTTATTATTTTTTTAAGAAAATTAATTTATTTTATGCTGAATTATAAAACATCAATTTTGGTTTTGCCTATGATTAAATGTCTTGTTGATATTCTGTTATTTGTGTATTCATGAATTGACTACTCTGTGAAAATATATATTTCAAACTTAAATTGCTTAATGATCGAGTTATAGCATCATAGGCTGTTATTAAATTACTGACTTTAAAAACATTTATAAATGAAATGTTTAGAAACAAATTTTTGAACATGTTAAAATTTTGAATTTATCCTTTTAGATATGGAACTGGAACATTAACTTCCATCTTCATAGAAAGAGTATTTCAAGAATGTTTGACATATGATAGAGAAATGGTAAAAGAATAATTTATGCATTTTAAAGTATTATATAAGTATTTAAATAATAATAATTATTATTTAATATTTAGTTCCATGAAAGAAATTTACCTATAAAACCTGTAAATAAAATATTTTTTCTATTAATATTTTAATTAAAAAGTAAGAATGCACAATATTCCTTCAGAAGTTACAAGTTGATAGAAATCTTTTTCTATCACTCTCATTACCGCTGCCAATATATTGCACGAATCACCTTGTCTCTTGTCGGCGTCAGAAATAGGAACATGTACTATAGTTTCCAAAGAAATAGTGGGAATTTTTTTTATGAATTCATTTTCTTTTTTTTGGCTTGTATTTCAAGATTGATTTAAGAGTTTATTTTGCTTTCAGTAGCATTTTCAGTTTTGAAACAAATATTGCTCCAAATATCCATTTCATCACCATTACTGACATTGCCGCAGGAGGTATGAATTTTTTGACCACACTATTTGCATGAAGGGGCATCATTAGTTTCCTTTAAACACATTCAACATGTACCAGGAACAAAAATATTTTCAGTAACCATGCCTTCATCATGTTGATTTAGTTCATTATTAACTATTATCTTTTGCATGCATTTTTTTAAATAGGCTCTTTTTCTTGCATAATCTGATTTGCTCCTCTGTATTCATGTCTTTTAAAACATCTTTAGGTAGAAAAGATGTGAGCCTTACTTTAGGCTTGCAGCCAAAAAGCGTTTTGTATGGTGTTTTGATCTCAAAATGATAAGCTCTATTTTTCATAAATTGTATGAAATTCAGTCTTTCACTCCAGCAGTCACATTTATTATCCTGCATCCAAGTATAAAGCATATTTTCAATACCTTGATTAGCTCTTTCAACAGTACCCTGGCTTTGTGAAATGACAAGGCTTCCTATGGATGATCTTCAGTTGCTGCCAAAATTTCAAGCTGAGCGCCACATTATTGGTCAATTCCCCACCAATGCCAGACTGTTATACAGATGGCACTCTAAGCATGACAATATGTTTACTATGTTGTAGGCTACTTCTTTAGCTCTTTTTGATGTTAGAAATTGGAGAATCACAAATTTTGTGATAGGATATTAATATCATAATAAATTTTTATTCTCTATATGGCTGAGACTGAAAGTTAGTAAGATGTACTTGACAACAGGAATTAAATTCAGAAAATAAACCTTAGGTTTCTCAACAGTACCCTTTTTAATTCCTTTCTATTTTTTCTTGCAAGATAGTTCTCAAAAGTGGGTGTACAGTTCAATATCATGATGTTCAATGTTTATGTATTTGGGGTTGAAAATTCTTTCAACATTCTATCTCGTCCTCATTGTCCAATTGACAAATAAGTTTTGTGATGTACGTAAAATAACTCAAAGTGCGTGGCATAATATTGTATTGTACTAATGCCTTATTTAACAGGATAAATGAGTTTGTTTTTGTTTACCCCAATCATCACACCGTAGTGCTTCAACCACCAATAGTCCCTGGGTTCCTTCTTAGTAGTCATTTTTATTTTTTGTAATCATTTATTAACTTCTGGTAAGTAGTTTTGGTTAACAAAACACTATTTTTTGCAGTTTTAACTCTAATTTTGCACAGTTAATCATTGAATTGTTATTTCATGTCTCTACACCATGATTCCTACTCTAATACTATAGCTTGCTTCTCCATTTTCATGTGGCACAGTAAAAAATTAATTTTTGTTTAACAAATTTTAGTAAAATTGCATATTTTGACACTCTTGTACAAACTGCAAAATGCAACTGATGAATTTTGAGCTTGAGCAGCTCATTAAAAGTCTTATGCCTTGCCATGTGATACTTGAAACAAATTGGAGATGTATTTTATAATTTGCTGGTTTTTTCTTTGGCATTCTATAGAATGCTTTGGAAATGTGTGAAATATAAATCGTTTCATACTTTGCAGGTAACATTATGCATACGTACATGCATGCACGTATACACACACACATATACACACACACAGATATATATATATATATATATATATATATATATATATATATTTATATATATATATATATATATATATATTTATTTATATTTATATAACTTTTTAAGACATTTTTTCAGTCATTAATGAGATTAGAAAATAATATAAAAACTTGAAATAATGTATCTAAATGTATATTTGCTTGCAGTTCAATTTCAAAACTGTTTTTTAATATTATAATTAGATTAAAAATTTTATTATGCAGATTATTTCTTTTAATGAGTATTTAATGTGTACCATTTAGTGATAGAAAATAAATAAAGGAAGAGATAGAAAAACTTAAGTTATCAGTTTTCATTATTTTTAAAGAATGTATTTGAAAGGAATAAATATTTAAAAGGAATAAAATTATTATTTCATTGAAAAAAATTATTATTTCATTTAAAAGTAAAAAATATTTCTTTTTCGAAATTACTTTGAATATGTGTGTTGGAATATTTTTTGTTCCTAAGAGGAATTACTTGTATTTTCTAATATTTATTTTAAACATTGTAGACATTAAATAATATAATCAGTGTATTTTTTATATCTGTAATCTTACCTTTAAAATTATAATATTTTATTCAATTTCAAAAAGTAAATACCCGATATTTTAAAGTTCCCTTTTCAGGAAATATGTATTTTAATATTGCAATTATTAAAAATATAAGAGGTAATTTATATTTTTAATAATTTCAAATGTTTTAAAATATAAATAATAAAGAAATGTAATTTATTAAATTTGTGTTTTAAAAATGACATTTTAGTTGCACAAGGTTTATCCTGTCTGGAATGCATATTTTGCAAATAACCAAAAATAATTTTTTGCAAGTTTTTTAAAGAAAAATAAAATAACATCTGGAGAATAATTTAATTAATTTGAAGAAAAATTTACATTTTCTTTTTTGTTTGATCAATTTTTCATTTATTGATTTGACTAATTAAAAAATAGTTGAGTAACACTGAATTCAATATTTAAGAAAAAGTTATCTTTTAGAAATATAAACCATTTAAAATTCATACCTCTCAGATTTTTAAAATTTCAAATAATGTATATATTTTGGATGATTTTTAGTTTTCCTTTAAATGATTACATAATTTTACAACATGTTTAAATAATTTTTCTAAAATGCATTTGTGCAATATATTAGAAAGTTTGTGCTAAGAAATTATAATTATTCTATGCAGGAAAATATTTTTAATGTTAAAAATACTACTGATCTTTTAGAATATACTTTACAAAAAGTTTCAACATTAAGCTATCAAAAATTTAAATGAAGTCATGTTTTTTTTTCAATTGATGTTTATAAATATGTTTTGTTTGCTTTTTGCCTTTAACTTTAATAAATATTGATTTTGACATATTCTTCATTTTACTTTATATTATTTTCTTAATTTTATTTGTTTACTTCAACTTACTTTTTTCTCATTTTAAAAAATTATGTTAGTTTTAATACTATGAATATACATATTATTAATGTTGATTTGGATATATTGATTTGAACATATTTTGATTTTATTGGCAAGTTATTTTATTTACTTCCAAGCTAAAATACTTATTGATTCATTTAGTAAAATTCATTTAAATGTGAATTTTTGTGTAATCTACTTATAAATTTTTTAATTCATAATTTTCCCCTAATTCTTTATCTTAGAAATATATTTGAATTTTTGAAACTGCATTATTCTAATATGTGAATAAAAAATTACAAATATTTAAGAAATTTTGTTATGTGTTGCTAAAATTAAAAAAATATATATATAACTTAAAAGATTTTCTTCTAAATTGCTGCTTGAGCTGTTTAAAACATATAATTCTAAAAAAAACAAACTAATTTTTAATATAAAGTTGCTTATTGTTTTATTATAAAGAAGTAACTGATTTTACATTATTTAAATATTTTATTCAATTTTAATACACATAATATAGTAAATATTACATGAATTTAGTTTTATTTGGTAAACTAAACATGATACTGAAAAAAATTATGTATATATATATATATATTGTTACAAATTTGTAAATAATGATTATATTTGTCTTAAAATATCTCAGACAGATCAGAAATTCTCACATTTTGGGCAAAAATTGCGGTATTTAGACGTGTTGTAGTTTAAAAGCGGATTTCCTAATGATTTGGCGACTTGGCGACAGTTGGCGAGATTCTTGGCGACTTGGCGACGGTTGGCGAGATTTTTGGCGACTTGGCGAGAAATCGATACTTCTGGAAACATCCATCACCTAAGCTCTAGGACCAATATTTTTCGAGATAGCCTAGAAGCTTCCAGAACCTTGGCGAAATTGGTAGATTTCTCCGCCAAGTCAGGTATAAATACCGCAGCCCGACATGGAAGAGTTTAGTTTTGTGTAGACAGTCAGTTAGTGAAGACGATTAGTTGTGACTGCTAGTTGTTCTCTGTCTGAGGTATTTGAGACCTGTGATTAGAAGCTGTTTCTTATTGTATCCGACGAATTGTAGCTGTATAATTGTGATTGTTACAGCGGGAATTTCGTTTATCTAGTGAGATTTTTACGAATAAAAGTCTTGTGTTCATTAAGTGGTTGCTTTATTCAACTCTCAATCGACACGAACCCGTGGAGCTCGGTACAACTGGTGTCAGAATCGGGATTGAAGAGTTGATGCAGCGTGTCACAAGAAAAATGGATATGGATTTAATGAAAAGTCTTCTCGAAAAATTAGCGGAGCAGATGGCTGAGATGAAAGCTGGACAAGAAGATATGAAAACCGAGATGAAAGCTGGACAAGAAGAGATGAAATCTAGACAAGAAGAGATGAAAGCTAGACAAGAAGAGATGAAAGCTAGACAAGAAGAGATGAAAGCTGGACAAGAAGAGATTAAATCCGAGATGATGAAAGAGATAAAATCTGGACAGGAGGTGATGAAAGCTGGACAAGAAGAGATGAAAGCTAGACAAGAAGAGATTAACGCCGAGATGATGAAAGAGATAAAATCTGGACAGGATGAGCTTAAGAAGGACATTGTAAGTGTTAAAGAAGAATTCTCCAACATCATTCAGGAGAAGATGAATGCAATGGAGGATAAGGTAACTTCAGTAGAAACTAAAGTTCTAGAGATAGAAGAAAACGTGGAAGAAGCATTAGACAATATCAATAAGGAGATTGAAAGCTTGAAGAAGCAAATGTCAAACAGACATGAGGAACCCAACGTGGCATTTGTGCCATCCCTAGCCAATATTAAACTCTCAACATTTGATGGGAAATCATCCTGGCAAGTATACAAGACCCAGTTTATGATGGTAGCGGAAGCCAATGGATGGAATCCCCGAGCCCAAGCTTTTCACCTGGCGGCTTCTTTAAGAGGAGACGCGGCTGACATCCTCGAGACGCTTCCGGAGGAACAGAGGCACGATTTCCAAGCCTTATCGAGTGCGCTTGAGCTGCGGTTTGGAGATAAGTGCACCAAAGAATATAGCAGACTACAGTTAAAGTCCCGCTATCAAAAAGCGGGTGAAAGTCTGCAAGAATTGGCTGCCGATATTCAGCGACTTTCCCATCTAGCATTTTCGGACTGCCCAGCTGAGACACGTCAAGATTTGGCTCTCCATCACTTCATCGATAGTGTGCGGGATCCAGAGATACAGAAAACACTTAGACTCGCCGATGTCAAGGATATCGGATCTGCCCTAGTATACGCACATAAGATAGAGGCTGCCCAGCAGGCCGCGCGTAAAGACCGGCACTCAATCAGAGCCGTCTCTGCTACTGATACGGACTGTAATTTAAGAAAGCAAATTGAAGATCTGCGGCGAAAAGTCCGTAGCTTAGAAATGAGTAAAGGTGGCAGAAACATGAAGATTCAATGTTGGACTTGCGGTGCAGTCGGACACGTCCATAGAGACTGCCCGAAACAAAAAGAGGGTGGAAATGATCTTCCACCACAACAGGGAAACTAATATGTGGCCATCTCGCGGGGCGGAGATGTCCAGAGAGTCAGAAGCCCCATTTCAAATTGTTTCACATTTCTTCCGTAAGTGGCGGCGACAACGGACTTTTTGTTATGGGACATGTCAACGAAGTTCCCTGCAGAATGATAATCGATACTGGAGCCAACGTAACTATCATTAGGACAGATTTGGCTCGCAAACTTGGTGAGAAACTCATCTGGACTCCGCCCTGCATTACCCTCCAAACTGTGACGGGTGATAAGATTAAAGTGCATGGAAAAGTCAATCTAAGCATTGCATTTGGTAATGCCGTGTACCATCATATGGCATATGTCGCTGATATAAATGACGAATTTATTCTCGGATTGGACTTTCTCAAAGAAAACCATTTCAAGTTAGATTTTAAAAATAATGAACTACACTCATGTTCTGAAGACATAGCGATTTTTAAGACGAAATATTCAGATATTAAAACAGTCCATCATATAACTGCGAAGAGTGAAACAACATTACCACCAAGAACTGAGACAATAGTTTGCGGAGCTCTTTCAGAAGATAATAATTTTCATTATGGATTGACTGAATATCCAGATTCCGACAATAGCGTTAAAGGAGTACTAGTGGCTTCTTCACTCGTCGACCTTTCACGAAATGTAATCCCGGTAAGAGTTGCTAATCTAAGTAATAAGGTAAAACTTATAAAAGAAGGAGAAGTGCTAGCGACTTGCACTCCAGTGACCTGTATTAACCGAAATTGTCAAGCCACACTATCTGAGCCTCCTGACACTCTAATTAATGAACTCCTTCAGAGAGCAGAGTTAGATGATAAACAGAGGAATGCTGCAAGAAATTTATTATTAGAATTCGGAGATCTCTTTTCCAAGAAATCAGATGATGTTGGGCGAACCAAATTGACGCAGCACCGAATCAATACAGGAAATCATCCACCCATTAAACAACATCCGAGAAGATTGCCATTCGCTAAGCAGGAAGAGGTGGATAATCTTCTGATGGAAATGCAGCAGAATGACATTATTGAGCCATCAGAGAGTCCTTGGGCTTCGCCTATTGTTTTAGTTCGGAAGAAAGATGGTTCTACCCGATTCTGCGTTGACTATCGTCGGTTAAACAACATCACTAAAAAAGATAGTTACCCTCTTCCTAGGATTGACGATACACTTGATGCTTTATCTGGAAAACAATGGTTTTCGACTTTGGATCTCAAGAGTGGTTATTGGCAAGTAGAGATACATCCTGAGGATCGAGAAAAGACTGCATTCACCACAGGACAAGGACTTTGGCAGTTCAAGGTTATGCCATTTGGGCTTTGCAATGCACCTGCAACGTTTGAGCGCCTGATGGAGACAGTATTACGAGGACTTTCCTACGAAGCCTGTTTGGTATATTTGGACGATATCATTATTGTAGGGCGCACATTCGAAGACCATTTAAGAAACATCCGAAAGGTGCTGGAAAAATTAAAAATGGCCAACCTGAAGCTGAATCCTTGCAAATGTAATTTATTCCGACGTGAAGTAAGCTATCTGGGACACATTATCTCTGCTGAAGGTGTAAGAACAGATCCTGAAAAGATCTCTGCAGTTAAGGACTGGAGTCGTCCAAAAGATGTCCACCAATTAAGAAGTTTTCTTGGACTATGCACATATTACAGGAAATTTGTTAAGGGTTTTTCAAGTATTGCCAGACCTCTTCACAAGTTGACAGAAGTTAAACAGAGATTTCTATGGACAGATGAATGTGAGAAAGCTTTTAAACAACTGAAGGAGGCGTTGACATCTTCGCCCGTTCTTGCATATCCCCAGCCCGAAAAATTATTCATTTTAGATACGGATGCCAGCAACGAAAATATCGGAGCTGTTTTGTCGCAAGAAATTGATGATAAAGAATATGTCATTGCTTATTGGAGTAAATGTCTTTCGAAACCAGAGCGGAATTATTGTACAACCAGGAAGGAATTGCTGGCAATCGTCAAAGCCATAGAACATTTCCACCATTATCTCTATGGAAGAAAGTTCTTGCTCCGCACCGATCACGCATCCTTAACCTGGCTTTTAAATTTTAAAAATCCAGAAGGACAGGTAGCCAGATGGATTCAACGACTCCAGGAGTTTGACTTTGAAATACGTCATCGCAAAGGAACTCTGCATGGAAATGCTGATGCACTATCAAGGAAACCGTGTAATGAAAGCTGCCGATATTGTTCTAGAGTAGAGAAGAACTATCAGTTAGTAAATCCTTCTGTACGCCAAGTTACTGCTTCACCTCCATCGAAACCAGACCCATGGAGTGATAAAGAACTTAGAGAAGCCCAAAAAGAAGACCCAGATATAAATCCAATTTTAGAATTAAAAGAATCTTCCAGTATGAAACCAAGTTGGCAGGATATCTCCACCTACAGTCCTGCTACTAAACAATATTGGGCTCTTTGGGACTCACTCCATATAAGAAATGGTGTCTTATACAGGAAATGGGAGTCCGATGATGGACGTAATTTCAAATGGCAGCTTGTTCTTCCAAAATCAAGAATTTCAGATGTTTTGAAAGAATTGCACAGTAGCTCAACTGGAGGCCACTTCGGAGTAATGAAAACTCTACAGAAAGTTCGAGAACGCTTCTATTGGAGCAAAACGAGACAAGATGTAGAGAAATGGTGCCAATCTTGTGATGACTGTGCGGCACGTAAAGGACCGAAGAAACGTAGCCGAGGAAGGTTGCAGCGGTACAACGTAGGAGCACCTTTTGAGAGGATAGCATTGGACATTTTGGGTCCTTTACCACGATCCTCAAATGGCAACAAATACATACTAGTTGTCATGGACTACTTTACTAAGTGGCCTGAAGCGTTTGCAATCCCCGATCAAGAGGCGACTACAGTAGCCGAGGTTCTAGTGCAACAATGGGTTTCCAGATTCGGCACACCCTTACAAATTCATTCTGATCAAGGGACAAATTTCACCTCTGTTGTGTTTAAAGGAATGTGTCAAATTCTCGGAATAGACAAGACGCAGACCACGCCACTACACCCACAATCGGATGGCATGGTAGAGAGGTTTAACAGAACCATCTTGAATAACCTCTCCCTTATGGTTTCCAGAAATCAGCAAGATTGGGATTTGAAGCTACCGCTGTTTCTGCTTGCATATCGCAGTGCTGTCCATGAGACTACCGGATATACTCCTTCACAGATGCTCTTTGGTCGCGAACTTCGTCTCCCTTGTGATCTTCAGTTTGGTCGTCCACCGGATACATCTTCATCGCCAGAGGAATACCTTCGAGACCTTCAGGCACGTCTTGAAGATGTCCATAACTTC